>JACEFZ010010096.1:252500-560000 GCA_014155875.1 Cepaea nemoralis
TAAAGAGACCGAGCCTTACGGGGTAAACCCATTGCAATGAAATCGATCCTCTTGTATGGCCGTAAAAGAACGGAATCATGAAATTATAACTAGGGAGTCATAACCCTGGAGAGTTGGCCCCCTGAGAAACACGTCACACGTCTGTCTATTCTTACGGCTAACGACCAACTGAACACAAACACCATGAAATGGGGTATGGGGAACAGGAAAGAATTCACGGCGAGAAAACGATCCGGACGATCTCAACCGCCTACAGCACAATAGACACCAGCCGGCTCTGTATGGCAATGTCTCCAGTACCGGGGCAAATATCTTTAGCGGTGAAATGTTAAACAACTGTCACAATTGGGCTCTGGAGTGATTCAGCAGGGTGTCATATGTATCTTTTAGCAGCTATTGGTGTGTATGTGTATGTGTAGGGAGAGGAGAGGGTGAGAGAAAGGCGGCCATGAATTCATATTAAAATGGAAGGAGTGATTTTATTATACTTAGTCGTCAATGATTTTCTTTTGCGCTCACTCACTTTGAACTCAGGCGTAGTCCATACACTATTTCTAGTACTTTTTTTTTTAAATTACATATCCTTTACAGGACATCGCTGTCAACACCAGCATCTTTCAGCTGTATGTTGATTTCTTGGCAAGATTACGCTCAGTAGTTTGCCATTGCTTTCTGAGCGGTCGGCTCACATACCCCGTAAGTTACCGATGCGATTCGAACCACCGCTGATTCAAACCGTCATCACGTTACCGACGAGAGTATACGAGATTACGGAGAAAAGTCATAACCTCTAAGCCACGAAGCCGGCTATTTCTAGTAGTGCTGGACTGAATTTTGCGTGCGGATTAGCTTTCCCTGTTAACAGTGTCCCTCGCCATCAGGCACTGCGACTTCAGAGGTACTTGTAATTTGCGTCCCCAAGTCAAGAACTAGAGGTCAATATTTTTGTCCAACTGCCCGGTGTAGGGGTTGAACCCTTTACCTCACCATCAGCATGCCGGATTTTAAGAACACGCGTTCTTAACCATTCGGCCATGCTGACCTCCCTGAAATCGTTTTAAAATGGATGGGGTGATTTATTATATTTAGTCGTGAAGGATAAATCATCAATATAATTATCATTTTCTTCTACTTTTGCCGTCAAGTGTCGTGGGGAGGAATGGTTTGCTTTTCAAGCGACTGATGAATGGCACTGGATCGTGTCATTCCATGTGATTGTACAATGTCTTTGATGTCGTCAATCCATTTTCTTCTCGGGCGTCCTCTTGCTCTCGTAGCAGATCTTCTTTGATGTAGGGCCAGTGCTGATAGTTGATGAAGTTGCATTCTAACGAGATTTCCGAACCTTTTGATCTTCTGCCTTTCAATATGTGTGTCACAAAGTGTTGAACCCACTGTCTGTCTGGTAAAATTAGTCTTATTCGGGCTCGGATAGTTAAGTTGGCATCTCTTCTCGTGCATTTATTTCATCTCGCAGGCGTTGATTTTGCAAGTGTGATTTGTATAATGTCCAAGTTATACGATTGTATTATAGAGTTAGTGTGAAAATGATATTTATTATCTGTCGTTTTGGGACATAGGTATATTTGGATGTTTCAGTATGGGTGATAGTTGATATATGAGCGCACTTGCTTTTTGACATCTGATTTCAATGTCTCTGTCTATTTTACCATCTTCTGTGATCACTCTTCCAAGATATTTAAATTATGTAACTTGTTTCAGAGATGTACTTATCATCATCATCATCTAGTGCCTTGCCGGCTGGTGTGGGCGATCATGCCTCTCCACAAATTGCGATCTCCGACGGCAAGGATCATTTCGTGTGTTGACTCCATTCTGTGACATGACACAACAAGATTGTCAAGAATCTTGTCACGCTGTCTTCCTCTATCTCTCTTTCTGCAAATCTGTCCCCGTCCTTTAAAACATCCTGATTACTCATGTTGGCTGTACCGTTAATTTTCGGCATTCTTCTATAAAACCACATCTCCAAGGCTTCCAGAGATTTTTTCGCGTATTTGCTAATTGTCCAGGATTCGCATCCGTATGTTAAAATTGGTTCTATTATCATGGAAGAACTCTTTTTCTAACTTTCAAGGACAGTGACTTATTGCACAAAACGTTCTTCATGTGATAGAATGCAGTTTTTGCTTTTCCTTTTCTGTTCTTTATCTCATTGATAAATTTTCCATCTAATGTTATCCATGTGCCTATATATCTGCATTTCTGCACTTGCCCTACAATAACGCCATTTACTTTAATTGAACATTTAGGCGCTATCTGTTTCTTTGATATCACCATCACTTCTGCTTTCTATTATTCAAACTAAGGCCCATTTTTTCCCTTCTCTACAACCACTATATCAATCATTACCTGTAGTTCCTTCTCCCCTACTCCATTCTGATTTCACAGGAATACAACCGCCTCAACATTTAGAATTTTCACAGTAAAAGCCACTTACGTGGGCTAATGAAATCGCACCAAATACACTCCCTCAATTTTCGGAACACGGCAGCAGCAGAACACCTGCAAGATGATGAAATCTTTGGCGCCAGGGAAAAAACAACAGCACAGGAGTGGTTATGATTAGTGTAGAGAACACGCAATTAGCATAAGCTAATGTAAATTAGGATGGACTGATGCAACGAGGAGACTGATTTCAAATATTCGTGGCAGTTGGCCGGAGACCCTTGAGAAGCAAAAATGTGGTGTTATTCCTGGAAATATGTGTAGGTAAATTCTAAGTTCCTGGAGACATCGGTGAATGGATGCTCAAAATAAATAGACATATTAGTGGATAGTCTAGAAGGGATCTGAACCTTTAGCAGAGCTCTCTATGTGTTACTAGAAGTAGTGAGTAGATCTAGAAAAATACTCGGAAGATATAAGTAATTCTTTCTTTGACTAAGAATATCTTTCTGTGTTCACATTTTGAAAGATGAACGTATCGTTCATTCAGAGTCTTCGTGCTTAGCTTATGATTATGAGAAGAACTACCATGATACTTTCTCTGAACTATCACGCAAATTCTCTTTATATATCTATATGAAAAAGAGAATGAGTTTCTTTATATATGTATTAATGTGTAAAATAATTAAGAATGCGTTTTCTCTATAAATGTATAAATATGTGACATACATATGATGTGATATTATGCGGCCATTTATCCTGGAGAAAATAAGTATTGCCAGGGCTGGATGATGGTGTCATTCTTTCTGATAGCCACCCAGATAAATTCGGCGGCTGGGCCTTGAGAATACGAGAATGATTAACCTGCACAGCTCACGAATGAAGAAGACATATCTTGCTGATATCATAAGTGAATTCCTGCATCTGATGTTTGGGTGGGAGTATGAGTCACATCAAATCTTTGGAGTGATGGCACCCTAGAGTGCAAGGTTTGGCTGGCCTGCACCTGTGTAATATCCCTTCCATTTCTCTCTCTCTCTCTCTCTCTCCCTCTCTCTCTCTCTCTCTCTCTCTCTCTCTCTCTCTCTCTCTCTCTCTCTCTCTCTCTCTCTCTCTCTCTTCCCCCTCCCCCCATTTTCTGTGAGCATGGATATATGTTTTTGGTCCATGTTTTCAACAGGGGATGGCGGTCTTATGGCTTACATGGGGTATGTTCTTAAAGGAGGAATATAATCACCAGGAGGGTGTAAGTCCTCAATGAAGGAAGCGGAAATTTGCCTTTCTAATGCAGGAAGAGTGAAATACCATTGAACAGCATTGAACTCTTCTAACTCCGAGTAACCCCAGCCTTATGGAACTAAGTTAAGTACCATAATGATACCTTCAATAATGGCAACGGCCAACAACTGTAGGAACCTGTTTCCCATGGATTCTGATGAATTGAAATCAGAGATGTTTTAGCTTATCACTTGTGGTGAAATCAAAAGAATTTTTAGTTTATCTCTTGTGGTGGAAACAGAGACTTTTTTAGTTTAGCACTTGTGTTGAAATCAGAGACTTGTTTAGTCTAGCACTTGTGATGAAATCAGAGACTTTTTACGTAAATCACTTGTGATGAAACAGAGATGGTTAGTTAATCATTTGTGATGAAACAGAGACATTTTAGTTAATTAACGATGATGAATAGTAAAGTTATTATGTCTTTTGTGATTGTGAATTTTGTATTGTTGAGATGCCATTCGAATATACATCCTTCCCATGTTTTCCCATTATAATATTATAATTTATAACAAGGAGTTGTTAACTTTTCTTGTTGATTTGTGTATGGTTTTGTGGTGTTAAAGGTGATAATACTTTATCAATTAACTAAATATTTGGAAAGCAGAATGTGGCAGGAAGCCTAGGCGTTTTCAGTTTACCCAGAGTGAACTTTCTCCTTTCTGAAATGCGGTGACTGTCCAGGCTCTCCTGGCCTTCTACGTGAAAACCTTTCTTTATAACTCTTAGAACTTTAAATATTGAGCACAACCCACTACTGGCAACGCTGATCGCATTCTGGTATGAACCTAAGGCCTATCCACGTCAATATGGAAGCACTAGACTCGAGTTTCGCCCTCGTTTGAGCTCGTCAGTAGTGCATATCCCTGACTGGATCCGGAAACAAGCCCTGGATCACTGACGTGTGAAGCGGGTGTGTAACCACGCGGCACACGTTGGGCACACAGCCAAATTATCATAACAGAATATCACAACGTCACCCATCGTAGGCTATGCTCAAGATTGCCCAATCGCCGCGACTAACGTCCGTCAATCGATGTGGACCCGAAACGATCAGGACTTCTCATTGGCAAGGAACACCAGGCCTCCTAAATCCAATGAGCAATAATCAAATTGATTAATTTGGTTATTTCGGGATTTGAATTTTAAATATTGAGCACAGCCCACTACTGGCAACGCTGATCGCATTCTGGTATGAACCTAAGGCCTATCCAGGTAAAGTGTTAGAACTTTACCTTACGACCTGTTTCAACACTAGGGAGTCTTAAGAGCCATTTCTGGTTTTCTGTTAGTGGCCGGTCTCAACTATTTGGGATATCTATCTCCCTTTTCTAAATCTACTTTACCACACCTTTTGACTTGTGATCAAGACGGTGTCATCAGTATATGTAATTTAAATTATGTCCATCAACCAGGATTTTTGACATATGTTCTGTAGATCTCATTATATGCTCACTGAACAATTAGAACAAATGAGGGGACAATATACAACCTTGTCTGAAACAATTCTTTACACACTGACATGTTTCTGCAAAGTTGTTGATTCTTATGGCTGCTGTTTGGTGCCGATATATGTTCTTCATTATTCGCAGATCTTTGCCGTCAATGTTCAGTTGCTTTAGTAATTTTATTATTCGTCATGTTTCACATATGCTTTTGTGTAGTCTATGAAGTTCTTTCTAATAGTGTCCTGAGAATATATATAGCGTTGTTTGTGCCCTTTCCCTCCAGAAATCCACATTGTTCATCACTAGATTTAATCTTGTTTCTTATTCATTTCATAATTATTCCCAGTAAAAGCTTTGTCATGTGACTCATAAGGATTATTGTGCGATGCTCTTCGCATTCTAAGGCGCCTGGTTTCTTTGGCAGAGCTATAAAGATGCATTTTAATAGATCACTAGGAATATACGCACTAGTGTAGATGTCATTTAGGAATTTTGTCAATATTTCGATTCCTAAATCATCTAGAGACTCAACTTCGTTCAATATAATGTTATCTGGACCAGGTGTCTTTCCTTTCTTCGTGCAATGTAATGCATCATCAACTTCCGCTGCAAGTATTGGTGGACCTTCACCATTGTTTTGAATATTTACATCCTGTCTCCTATTATAATAATATCACTTCCAGATATTCCGTCTATCTATTGACTATATAATCTCGTCCCATCAATGTTGTATCACTCCTCGATATTAAACATCCAGTGGTGCTTCGTGTTCTCCTACCTGTTATTGTATTTATTCGTTGGCACGTGGATTGTGAGTGTACTATTTATCAGTATATTTAGTGGACCGGGACATCTGCTAACCTGCATTTGGGAAGGATAACAGGTGGTATAAAATAGAAATTATTTTCATATGCTAGATTGCCTTGAAATGCGGTTTAACAATATACATGATATATACAAAGACTTAGTTGAATTGAGTTGAGTTGAGCTGAACTGAGATGAGTTGAATAAAGCAAAGGTATCACTGCACCGAATGAAAGGAAACCATCGGAAAGCAGAGAAGTAAATACCTCAATGGCTTGGCCACGTGGCATGGTCGAGACAAGAACACTGAGCTGATCCACGACTCTGGTGATCGAGTGAGATGGCGAAACATGACCTCCCATGCTTATCGGCATGGCACATAATGATGATGATGATGGTGCTGATGACGATCACAGCACTCGGGACATTCAGATACGTGGTCCGTCCTTATCTTCAACGACCAGCGAAGATACCCACTACTAAGGGTACAAGTTTCAATCTGATGTGTGCATCATTAGCGGTAATTCACAGTTAAAGGAAGCACACGTTAATGTTTTGTGAAGGATTACACAAGTCAATACAATAATTAGAGTCTCTGAGAAGTCTCCGTGGCGAAGTGGTCGAGTTGTCTGCCTCGCGCTCCGAAGGTTGTGGGTTAGATTCCGGGCTTTTCTTTAGATTCACGAGTGCATTTTTATCAGAGCTTCCTGTGGTCGTCGCTGGAGCTACGGAGTTCGTGCTTTGTGTGACGCTTTCGGCGGGATGCTCTTCGGAAAGAGACAGCCATATGGGATAACACCCGGTGCAATGAAGTCGATCCTCTCGACTTTTTGTTTAAGGCAATTAATGAATCCAGAGAAAAAAACACCAGAAGTAGACGGTAAGATCTACTAGAACACTATGACAAGCAACAAAATGGACGTTGCGGCCAAAGCCTTTCTTGGAACACAAACAACAAAGACACCGAAACAACTACATGAAAAACACAACATTCAGGGCTAAAGTGTGTGATGATCCTATCATATTACAGACACGTAGCAGATTCCTGCTTCAGGAAACTATTTTCTTCGATGTTCTCATTCATTCATTCATTCATTCATTCATTCATTCATTCATTCATTCATTCATTCATTCAGTCGCATGTCCTTTGCAGAACATCGCTCCCATAATAACCTTCCGAAAAACCTCTCGATCCGCAAGATGTCCCGCGTCCGATACAACCATCTGAAGATCACCCGCCACACTCTGCACCCATCTTCTCTTTGGCCTTCCCCTTCCTCTCTTTCCGGGCATATACCCCTCCATTATTGTTCTTTCCAAACTTTCGTGACGTTTCAAACGACCAAAATATTTCAATTTTCTTTGTTTTATCGTCTTTAATAGCCAACTTTCTTGAATATTCAGCTCTTGAAGTGTAGATGGATTTGATCTTTTCTTTATCCAAGATATTCTTAGAACTCGTCTATAACATTTATACTCAAAGGCATTTCGATGTTCTAATTTGTAAAATTTCAGTATTTTTCGTATTTTTACACAAATAAAAAACGCGGAGACCATCTGAAACCCATCAAATTAAACACCAGGTGAAATAAACATTCAAGTACTCATTAGCACCCAAAGAAGGATACAGAAACAACAAAACGATAAGAAGACGAATCAATGTGTACACTAATTACGAAAAACAAAAGCAGGAAATTGGCTCACGTAGAACTACAACCTCAGAATGATATAAATTTGAAGTAATCTTGTCTAACGTGTTCATCCTTAAGGGTTTCCTGCAAGAGTTCTTAAGAATTTTAACAAGTTCAGACCAGATTAAGAAATCGGAAATGGGATTCAAAGCCGGGATCACGTGATTCAACATTGCCCAATCACACAGCGCCACGGCGAGAGCCATCACCCAGAATTAATTTCGTATTTTTTGGCTCATAAACATTCACTTAACCAATAATTTTCCTTCCTGGCTCAAGATGTATCAACAATGTTCATTTCTTCCTTGATTCTCATGCTCGTTATTTCCTCGTTTCGATTTATATTATCTATCTATCTATCTATCTATCTATCTATCTATCTATCTATCTATCTATCTATCTATCTATCTATCTATCTATCTATCTATCTATCTATCTATCTACCTGTCTGTCTGTCTGTCTGTCTATCTATCTATCTATCTATTTATCTACCTACCTATCTATCTGTCTGTCTGTCTGTCTGTCTGTCTGTCTATCTATCTATCTGTCTGTCTGTCTGTCTGTCTGTCTATCTATTTATTTATCTATCTACCTGTCTGTCTGTCTGGCTGGCTGTCTGTCTGTCTAGCTACTTAGTTATTCATCCATCCATCCGTCCACCCATCCGTCCACCCATCCGTCCGTCCGCCTGTATGTCTGTTTACATATCTACGTCTGTCTGACTACTGTCTGTCTGTATTTCTACCTGCCTGTCTATGTCTATCTATTTATGTCTGCCTGTCTGCCTGTCTGCCTGTCTGCCTGTCTAATTGTATGTAATTGTGGAACATGGTTGATAAATGTTCTCGGTGGTTGATTATTACGGCCATCATCATCATTACCTTCATCATTATCTTCATCATCACCATCATCGCCATCACCATAACCATCATTATCATCATCATCACCTTCATCATCACCATAATCATCATTATATTCATTATCATCACCATCATCGCCATCACCATAACCATCATCATCATTATCATCATCATCACAATAATCATCACTATATTCATCATCATCATCAACAACACCATCATCATTATAATCACCATAATCATTATTATCATCATCACCATCATCATCATCACCTTCATCATCATTATCATCATCACCATCATCATCATCATCATCATCATTATCGTCATCATCATCAACACCATCATCATTATCATCATCACCATCATCAGTATTATCATCATCATTCTTCTCACCACCTCATCAGCAGCATTATCATCATCACCATCATCATAATCATTATCCTCACTATCATCATCACCATCATCATCATCATTATCATCATCACCATTATCATCATTATCACCATTATCATCATTATCACAATCACCATCATCATCGCGATCATCATCATAATCATCATCGTCATCATTATCATCATCACCATCACCATCATCATCATCGTTTCTCTGACAATGTGGTGCTAATCCCACAATTGTTTCATCACACGGCATATGATGATGATGTATCACCTCCAAGAAAATTGTTCAATACTTATGTAAGTGATTGGGTCGACCCTTGTTCGTACGTTCATTGTATCCTTCTTTTTATAAATGTGTAAGTCCGTTTGTATGTTATTTTATGTCTTTATGTATATCTATGTTTGATTGGATTAATTCAAATGTTACTAAACAGCACGCGGGCCAAGTCCTTTCTATCGCAGGCTGCACATGCCACGCGTGCCAAATCGCATATACCACTGACAGAATGGACCATAGCTCGAAGCTCATCCAGTGTGTTTCATTTAATGAAATATATGTCGTGTTATGACGGCACGCTTGAGAGACTCCGTCACACGGGACCATGAAAATGGGTCGAGAACAGCATTAAAACAAAACAAAAAAAACAAGCGTTGACAAAACCATGAAGGAAACCCTAGGAAATGAGACCAGCGCTTCCATGTATGTATCAGTGTATGTGGCATGTTTGTTTCTCACGAGCATGGAAGATCTTGGTACTGGCTGAAACATTGATTTTTAACTCAATAACTACCAGATCACATGCTTTAGCAATGTTAATTGATTGACATTTCAGTCTGAGGTGTCTTATAATTCCAGCTGTAGTTTATCCGTTTTTCTTACCCTGGTGCGAGAACATGACAGGTGGAAAGTTAGACCATTGCTTTGCTGATCCGGCAGCTTCTGCAGCTGGTCTTGTTCCTGACGTTTTGATGTTACCTTTCCTCTGGAGTAAACCAGGCAGGCCGAGAGAGGGACCATGCTGCATGGGCAACACAAGGTCTCTAAATTCAGCCCAGGTTTTCTGTTATGGAGGCGTTGCCTCCATTCTACAAACTATCGCCTGTCAAGACGGTCAGGTGCCTGTTGTATGTCTTTAACTGTTGTATGTCTTTAACTGTTGTATGTCTTTAACTGCTTCGGTGTGTGCCTTTATGGAGCAGGCATAGACGATCATGAATCTTCATTCTTCTGTGTCATGTGACGTTTTGGCATTGAATTTACATTGTTATTCTGTGTCCAGTTGTCAGTCAGTCAGTCAATCAGTCAGTCAGTCAGTCAGTCAGTCGACATGTGATGTTTTGATGGCGTTTATCTTGAATTTACATTGCTATTTTTTTCGTCCAGTTGTTTGAGCTTTCAATGTACTTCTTTCTCTGCTTTCCGCTGTTTCTCTTGCCTAGTTTTATTCACATGTTTATTTATTTATGTAGCCGGCTCTGTGATAAAGGGGTTACTGACTCAATTTGTAATGATGATGGTGATACCGCGTTCTAGACACAACTGCGGGCGATTTGGGAGGAGACTGGCTTGCGTTGGCGTGGTATGAGTGCTGGTCATTCAGAAAGCAATGGCAAACTACTGGATATAAACATACCAATAAATCATAAACAACCAAAAAAAATGATGGTGTTGTCTGCGAACTCGAGGATATGCAAATAACTTTTTTTTTTTTTTTTTTTTTTTTTAAATTGATATACTTTTAAATAATCTGCTCAAACTAAACTACTGAACGTAAACTTGCCGAGCGATCACAACAGTAAAACATGCTGGTGTTGACTGCGACGTCCTATAAAAGGATATGCAACTAACTTTAACTGCTCAAACCGGGTGGGTTGTAATTGTGGTATTTATTATACGGTGTAAACGGGCGAGTCAATAAGTAAGTCACGCAGTTCTGTGGGATAGCAGGTAAATGTAGTTGGTGTTTTCTACAGGTGTCATTAGGTGACAGCAACATCGAACTTTATATTCCCGATCGTCACCTGACGCTAGGTGTCTCATGCGCATGCGCAGCACATAAACAAAATGGCCTCTGTACTTACGGAGTGTACAAGCAAAGATAACGTGCTGTTGTGCGTTTTTGTGGGCAAAAGGACTGCCTGCAAAGGACATACATAAGAAAATGCTTCCTGTTTATGCTGACAAATGTTTGTCCCGTAAAGCGGTGCATAGCTGGGTAGAACAATTTTCTCAAGGACGCTCTAAAATTGTTGATGAAATCCGATCCGGTCGTCCTGTTGAGATTGCAACAGAAGCATCCGTGCAGTGGGTGGAGGAGATGATTAGAGGTGACAGGCGAATAACGATAGACACTGTAGCATCTGCAATATGGTGCTCACATAGTTCAGCATACAGCATAATGCATGGTCGATTGAAATTAAAGACAGTGTGCTCAAGGTGGGTACCTAGACAATTGAAGGAGGAACACAAAATAAACAAATTTGGCCACACCTTGCATCATCACTGTCGATACGAAGATGAAGGAGGAGACATGCTGAATAGGATTGTTACTGGGGGGGGGGGGGGGAGGGGGGGGAATCATGGGTGCATCACTACCAGCCCGAATCAAAGCGTGTTTCAATGCAATGGAAACATCCTTCTTCGCCTTGTGTCCAAAAATCAAGGTTACGCCATCAGCAGGTAAGGTTATGCTGAAAGTGTTCTGGGATTGTCACGGAGTGCTTTTAACCAATTTCAAGAAGTAAGGTGACAATGTGAATTCTGAATCGTACTGTGAAGTTCTATCGATTCTCAATGATGCAATTCGAAGAAAACATCCAGGACTGCTGACTAGAGGAGTGTCGCTTCTTCATGACAATGCCAGACCACATAAGGCTCGATTAACTGAGGAGAACATTAACCAATTAAGGTGGGAAGTTCTGGAACATCCACCATACAGCCCCTTGCGATTTCCAACTTTTTGGTCCACTGAAAATCGACCTTGGCGGAAGACATTTCGCGAATGACGCCGATGTTGAATGTCAAGTGAAAACGTGGTTTAGAAAACAGAGCACGCAGTTCTATGCAGCCGGTTTGGGAAGACTGATAAAACGATTGGATAAGTGCATCAATGTTGGTGGAAATTATGTTGAGAAATAAATGGAAAATGTATGTATAAAAATAAACTGGTTTCAAGTTGTTATCATATTTAGTTATTTTTCTACAGCCATTTGTTACTTACTTATTGACTTCCCTCGTCCATCGTGGCGCATTCTGTTTTTGCATATACTTTTTAATAGATATTGTTTGTCAGCATGTGTTGTACACAGTCAAGTAATCAATTTGTATATACTATTACACAGG
Source organism: Cepaea nemoralis (assembly GCA_014155875.1). Lineage (NCBI taxonomy): Eukaryota > Metazoa > Mollusca > Gastropoda > Stylommatophora > Helicidae > Cepaea > Cepaea nemoralis. The sequence goes on from JACEFZ010010096.1 coordinate 264,735, forward strand.
CTTCGTTTTTTTTTTTTTTTTTAAAGTTGTATTAATAAAGATGTACATATAAAGTGATCTTGTTCCGTTTTATATATCAAAATACTCTATTTCATTGTTGAATTTAAATACAGAAAGAACAAATAATAGATTACATAATTTATTGCCTGGCGTATTTCGCTGCATCTCGTCAGTCTATTTCTAGTAGCACTGGACTGAATTCTAAGTGTTGATTAACTTCCCACACTACCCGTGTCCATCAGGCGAGCCCACTCTGACTTCAGAGGTACTTATAATTTATGTCCCCAAGTCAAGGACGAGAAATCAATATTTTAGTCCAACTGACCTGTGTTGAGGATTGAACCCACTACCTCGGCATCAGCACACTGGAACTTTAAGAACGAGCGCTCTTAACCATTCCGCCACGCTGACCTATTTGTTATAGAAAGTTATAGAGTCCCTTGGTGAAGTAGTTACATCGCCTGCTATGCGCTCCAAAAGTTGTGGGTTCGAATCCAGGCCATGGTGTTCGGTCCACAGGTGCAATTTTACTTGCGACTCCTGGGTGTTGTTTCTGGAGCCGGAGTTCGTGCTTTGTGCGGAAAGAGACTGGGACACATGGGATAAATGCGATTAAGTCGCCCGTGTGTATTGTTGCGCACGTAAACAAAAATCCCTTGGCAGTTGGAAATCGAAAAAGAGTAGTCTAATGGCGCTGCTCGGGCAAAATTTCGAGTTAAAAATCTACCCAATGTATTTCAGGATCATTGCCGGTGCTACGGAGTGCGTACACTGAGCTGAGATTCTCCGAACTCGGGCTTTAGTAAGGGGTAGAACGGATCACTTATGTGTTACGTGCCGTGATGTTGATCATTCGACGAAACAAAACTAAATTGCCGGTCCAAGTTTAGCATTTACTTATTATGTTGCATGAACTTTACAGAGGATGAATACAAAACTTCGACCGTCAGTATTTTCAAACACTGCACAATCATTAAAAAATACACCTTATAGCAGTGGTTCTCAACCGGTGAGGAAATATCCCTCCCCCAGGGGAAAAAAAAAGGGGGGGGGGGGTTTCAGGTTTGGGGAGGGGGTGGGTGATGGCCACAGATTGGCAGACTCAAACTGACTCCAGGACCACACAAAAACGCGATGGTTCCCCCCCCCCCCCCCTTTCTTGAATTATGTGTGAGCGTTGCGTGCACTTATGTCTCCGATCTGAGGAGATTAAGCGGACTCGTGATGTTAAATACCTCGATTATTTCAAAATCGCGTTAATACAAGAACCGATTACTTGATATTGTGTTTGCCTCCATACTTTAGGGTTCTGTACTTTTCGCCCTTCTGAAATTCGTTTTATAACGTAAGCAGACCCGCAAATCACGTTTGATGTAGATAGCCACTTTAGTAACATTTTCTACATTGCTTTTTAATTATATAACCTGCATAGTTGGATACCTCTTGAAAAAAAAATTCAACGGTACCTTATTCAAGTATGTAGGTCAATTATAAGTCGAGATATTAATGTGTGTGTGTGTGTTGTGTGTGTGTGTGTGTTGTGTGTGTGTGTGTGTGTGTGTGTGTGTGTGTGTGTGTGTGTGTGTGTGTGTGTGTTTATCATTTAATATAGTCACATAGAAAAAAAAACGATTTTAACCCTCTCACTTTTTGTGACCTACCTACACAATCACACCACTGTTGGTTACACAGGCCCCAAGGGATATTACCACTGCCGCTGTGTAACTCAAGGACAGATTACTACTGCCAGTTTATATATACACACGCACACACAGGTATATACATCTCCACATCATGCTGTGATGACGTCAGACGGCGCGCTATCGGCACGCGCAGTCTTTGCAACGCGAGGCCGCCAGTGTAGATGCATTTTGACAAAAGAAGTCCCGTTGGAAAGATGAAAAATTATGAATGATCCCGACCGTGTCGAGTGATGAAAACTTATACATAAATACTACAATTTATGTAGAATGCAAACATGCATTTATTATCATTGCCGTCGCTCTGAATAGCCCATAAGAATATTAAATGATCATCGATATATTATGACACGGGAAACTACTGTCTCCCGCCATTAAATATCCCATTACTGAATCATAGCGTGCAATCTTCATCATTTCAGTTTGGGATGTTACCTACGACCTACATAGTCAAAAGTTACACAATACGCGTACAAATGGATGCTCAATTTAATTATTCATGCTGGATCAATGTCCAAAGTATATATAAAACGGAATTTATGAGTCTACTTACGTCTTTAAAAGACAGGCTCTTTATCTCCACGAGAAGGAAAATTTGAGAAGCTAAGATGAATAGACTCGTAGACAATGGAGGGAACCACAATACTCCGTAATCGGTTTCTGTTTTAACGCAATCTTAAAATAATCTGGGAAATTAACATAACGAGTACGCTTACTTCCCCCATATCGGAGACACAAAACAAATAACCGACAGTAAACGCAAAAAAAAAAACAAAAAACATTCCGGTAAAATTCGGCGAAGTGAAACGTAGTGGCTAGGTGTAGATGTCTATATGAAATGGAAACAAATAGGTATTTTAAATTCCTGCGAGAAAAAACGAACTAAACATTAACAAACGTTGCACATACCTTACAAGGAGATCCACGTGTCGCGAAATACAGGTGAAAAATCCGAAATCAGAAGCACTCAATAAATATAAAAATGAATAATAAAATAAGATAAAATACACACGAACGCATACAGTACGACACACAGACGTTTCGATTCTAAGAATCTTTGTCAATGACAACACAGATAGCTGACGACAAACAACGACAAAAACACAAACACACGACCTATCACTTATAGTGCACAACCTGATAATTCCATGTGGGGCAGAAAATGTGACTTGGCCAGCTGCGAAAACGCTTGTGGCGCAGAATTGAAAATGGGTTGCTAAAAAGGATTTGAGTAGCCAAAAATATGTGATCAGTCTGCTATGAAAACATAGAAATGTGGGGACAATTAAGTCTAGATATCGCGGGGGGGGGGGGGGGGGGAACAGCCGTAGTGTAAACAATTGGGGAAGATGCCACAGTTATACTGTAGCGTCCACGACAGTATTAATTCCTGCCGGGTGGATGCATCCCAGATTGTTGATTAGCTGGCATTCAATTCTAAGTCTGACACAGCTATTTGAGAAGCAGGGTTTTAATGCGGTGACACATGCATCGTCGGCTCCATTGTGGTTGGAGGAATTGAAATGGTTGGGGACAGGTTTGTCAGCGCCCTGATTGATGTCTCTGAGGTGTTCTCTAAAACGATCCGCAAGACGTCTGCCCGTTTGGCCAATGTATTTCATGTCACATCGTTTGCAGATGATAACATAAATCAGATTGCGGGATGTGCAGGTGAAAGAATCTTTCAAGGTGAAGGTGCCTCGGGGAAATGCAATTTCTGGTGTCTGAACAACGTATGGGCATGTCAGACAGTTCCTACGATGGCATTCGAAGGTGCCCACGGATGAAGTAACCGTGGGGAGGCGACTGTGCACAAGGTGGTCTCTGAGGCTCTGGTTACGGCGGAAAATTACCCTGGGGCCATTTGAGAATACCTCACGAGTGGTAGGATCCGATTTCAAGATGGACCAGTGTCTCAGGAAAATGTGCTTGATGGCATAGGCATGTGGATAGAAGGTGAGGATAAGCTTGGGTTCATTGTTCTGAGGTCGCGTATGCTTGGCGAGGGACATTTCCCGCGAGACCTGGGTTATGCGACAGAGAGCTGTCCACAAGACGTCCTCTGGGTAGGACCGTCTGCGGAAAAAGTCCAGCATTTCGTGGGCTCTCTCGAGGAAGTCATTATCATCCTCACAGATGCGACGAAGGCGGAGTAGCTGGGAATATGGGATGGAATCTTTGCAGCTTTTGGGGTGGGATGAGCTGTACAGGAGGAAATCGTGAGCATCAGTAGGTTTATAGTACACGGAGGTCGTGAGGCCTGTAGAGTTTAACTTAATGGTGGTGTCAAGAAAATTGACAGAGGTGGTGGAAATTTCTGAGGTGAATTGGATCGATGGATGGAAGTTCTTGACATAATTAATGAACCGGTTCAGTTCCGCCTCCGACATGTCAGTGAGACCTATGCCGTCATCGATGTAGCGTCGGTAAAAAGAAGGGAGAAGACCATCATAGCTGAGCTCAATCTGGTGTTCCAGATGTCCCATAAATACACATGCGTAGCTGGGTCCCATTTTAGTGCCCATGGCGACACCGCTGATTTGTTCAAAGTAGTGGCCATTGAACTCAAAGGAATTGTTGGTGAGGACCAATTCAGCGAGTCTCACAAGTGTGCGTGTAGGGATGGCTTGATCTGTGCGTTGATCCAGAAAGAACTGTAGCGCCCTGAGGCCATCAGCGTGAGGAATGGAGGTATAGAGGGAACATACATCTATTAGGAATAGTCTGTATGTGTTCCCAGGAGTCAGTTGGAGAGAGTTGAATGAAAGTAACGCATGCGTTGTATCCTTGATGTATGACGGGAGATTCGCAACTAGAGGTTGGAAAATCCTGTCAAGAAACGCTGAGATCAGTTCAGTCGGGCACGAGCAGGCAGAAACTATCGGACGTCCAGGATTTTTAAGTTTATGTATTTTGGGCAGCATGTAGAGGGTGGGTTTGCCCAAGTCGGAGTCATGGATGTGAAGTGAAGTGGCACTGGGTGGTAAGGCATCCTCACGTATGAGCTGTTTGATGGTGTTTTGAATCTTCCGGTTGTAGGAGAGAGTGGGGTCTTCGGTGCAGGGTGAATAATTGTCAGGTTTATTAAGTTGAGACATGACTTCCTCGACATATAGATCTTTTTGCCAAACAACTACCGCACCCCCTTTATCCGCCGGTTTGATGACTATGTCCTGTCTGCGCTATAGTTGAGACAGGGCACGCCATTCGGAAGGGGATAGGTTGGAGCGTTTCAAGCGAGGGAAAGAAAGCTGCTTGATCTCATGGAGTGTGTTGGCTCAAGTCACATTTTCTGCCCCACATGGAATTATCAGGTTGTGCACTATAAGTGATAGGTCGTGTGTTTGTGTTTTTGTCGTTGTTTGTCGTCAGCTATCTGTGTTGTCATTGACAAAGATTCTTAGAATCGAAACGTATGTGTGTCGTACTGTATGCGTTCGTGTGTATTTTATCTTATTTTATTATTCATTTTTATATTTATTGAGTGCTTCTGATTTCGGATTTTTCACCTGTATTTCGCGACACGTGGATCTCCTTGTAAGGTATGTGCAACGTTTGTTAATGTTTAGTTCGTTTTTTCTCGCAGGAATTTAAAATACCTATTTGTTTCCATTTCATATTGTTATATCCTGCTGCAGCCGCTGCTTTTTCTCTCTATTCCATGTAGATATCTAGACTTGTTCTAATTTGTGTTATATAAATTCGCTTCCATTTTTACATATACCGTGTAATTTTCGACTACTGGAGTCGGATGGAACATTCCAAACTAAAATGATACAAAATCGCATGCTGTAATGTGATATTTCAAGTGCGGGAAATAGCCTGGAGAGGGAGGGGAGGGGAGGGGGAGGAAAGTGGGAGAATTACATTCTGAACATATGGCGAAAGGGTGCATGGGCTAAAAAAAAGGTTGAGAACCACTGGCTTATAGAAAGGCTGCGCAGAAGCTAAGTAGTGAAAGATGCCAAATAAGTAAATGTGGAGCCGAAGGTGTTAGATATGGATATATATATATATATATATATATATATATATATATATATATATATATATATATATATATATATATATATATATATATATATACATATTATAGCGAGAGAGAGAGAGCGAGAGAGAGAGAGAGAGAGAGAGGGAGGGAGAGAGAGAGAGAGAGACAGAGAGAGAGAGAGAGACAGAGAGAGACAGAGAGACAGAGAGAGACTCAGAAGAGTTACCCAGTTGCATCACATCTACACTAGTGTTGATTCCCGTTGAATGGCTGCATTGCAAAAAGTTGATTAACTGGCTTTCCTCGATTTTCAGCCATTTCAGCTGTTAGGGTAACATTGCTTCTTCCAGGCAATCATTAGTTACTCTGGTAGTTCAAGGTATTTGCGACATTATTTTCTCAGAACCCACATCTCCGTTGTTTCCAAAGAGCCAAGAGCGACACAAATTACTCCAAAGGATTGTCGCCACTAGCTACCGCACTGGTAGAAACCAGCCCTAATGGCACACAAGATCCAATGGAAACAATGCAATCCCTGTTCTTGTCCCCTCTTCACGTAGCATATAATATTATAATACCTTTTTTTTCTTCTTAAGATACTCTTTTCTGCCATTCCCCCAACAAATACAAGCCACACTAAGGAGGACAAAAAAATCGCCATCCATTATCGCTGCGAATAGTGCATAATTTAACCACAGAGATGTTTTTTTTAACCTCGAACTAATTTACCTTCCATATTTTCCAGATATGGTTGTTCTTAATTATGCTACACAGGAAAGTTTCTCGTGTAAAATTGAAAATTGTAAAAATTCCGAGGACTACAGCGAGAGTGGAAATGGGCAGTCTGTAATCACGAGTCCTACGTAACTCTAAATCTAACGTCTTGAATTTCATAATTTCAAATGTTAGATGAAAGACAATGCTGAAGTATGCTTTTACTGAAATATTAAATACGTTGTTTTTTATTAACTGTTATTGAATTTTATTTTATTTTTTAATACTCTGTGATTTTCTCATTTTTTTGGGACAAACTAGGAAATGTAAGCGGCACCCCCCCCCCCCCCCCGACGCCACCCCCTTTTACATTGCTGATGGGATTATGGTGAATAATCATCAGCATCATAATCTTGTGCCATGTCGTGGGCGACGATGGTTCGCTATCTGATACCATCACCAGAGCCTTAGAACAGGTCCGTGGTCTTGTCTCGATTATGTCATATGGCCAAGCTACCCAGATATTTATCCCGTTGTCTTCTGTCATAAATACAATTAATGGAACTGTGGTAAAGCTGTAGAAATGTAAACAATATAGAATAACAGAATGTAATGCAGCTTTACAGAACACAATTACTGAACACACAGGACGGTGCGGCGACTAGCCTTCATCAGCAAAGAAATACATACTATAACACAAGATATACCTAAGGAGAAGACACTACAATACGATAATAAGACGAGGCCGACTACGTAAACGATTGACAGAGGAAACAGCAGTCTATGGGAATCTCAATACATGAAGGGTGTAAACGAGCACTCTCCCGCTGTTTGCACACTGTGTCCGTGTTTAATATGTCTCATGTTTTCGCAGGATCTACATATACCTAACTTATTGTATTTCTTATTGTTTATGCTTCATCTCGACACCGCAAGTTACAAGAGGAACAAGATGAGATGAGTGACAGCAGTTGGTGCAGCATTGAATCGCTAATGAACGTATCATCAATCTGTACCTGCCTAAGATATTCGAAGTTTTTTTTTTTTTTTTTTGGAGAGGGGAGTGATGTTCGCACGGTTTGAACTTAGGCGTAGTCCATACCCTACTTCCAGTAGTTGTCGCTACTGGGAAGTGCACTGGGTTGATGTTAGCGTGTGGACTTTTTTTTTTTTTTTTGCATATCCTTTACAGGACATCGCTGTCAACACCAGCATCTTTCAGATGTATGTTGATTTCTTGGCAAGATTACGTTCAGTATTTTGTCATTGCTTTCTGAGCGGCCGGCTCACATACCCCGTAAGTTACCGATGCGATTCGAACCACTGCTGATTCTCACCGTCATCACGTCACCGACGAGAGTATACGAGTGCGTGTGGATTTGTTTTCCTTATTACTAGTTTCCCTCTCCATCAAATGAACTCACTTCTAGAACTATATATAGCTATATCTACTCACATTTTTTATTGTACGAAATGGTTCGTGTCTAATTATCTTAGTCCTACAAAATGTAACATTTTTTCTCCGGTATTATTTTGTCTAGGTCAGTTGTTGATTCCGCGTTCATAGCTCAATGGCGTACTAATGAACGTAGAATTTCCCAGCCAATCACAAACAGCGAATATGGGCAGGGGATTATTGCAGCGCCCTGCAAAGAACATCCAACCTTGAAGTTTGCTGCAGCGGAAGTAGATTTCTTATTATTCAATTTTAAAATAATGATGTTTATTTAAAACTGATTAAGTGTCTTGGGGGGATTCATCGCATCAAGATATTTTTCGTATTTGCCACGGGCTTATATAATCACCTAAATGTTGTAATTGCATTATAATACAACATGTCTGCTACCATATGAGTAATTTTCAAGTCATAACTGCGATACCTACCATTTTCCGACATCCATTTTTGTGTGGTCCACGCCTAATTTTTTGTCTGGCACAGAATAGTTCAAAAGAAATAAAACTTTAAGACATATAAAGCTGAGACATCAGACAAACATAGAGAGAAATCAATAGCTTTTACCATTTCGGCTACATAAATATTTGTCTAGATGGATTTTTAGCTTGCATTGTTGTGATAATTGGTGTATTAATATCCCAGGGGGATGCAAGGCCATCCAATGGGATATTGGACCTTCGAATGGCATGTATGACCATTGAATGGCATGCGGGACCTTTGGCGTGGGTTCCGAGCCTCTCATCGGAGCGACTGTTTGCGAGGTCTACTGCCAACAGCGTGTTTGCTATCAACGAGCGGTGATAGAAATTAACACATCATTGAAACACCAGCGAACGTGCCATCAATATACCAGTGTTAGGTATTTCATGTGAATTTGTTCGCTCGGTTTGAACTCAAGCATAGTCCATACACGTACTACTGTTTCTACTAGTTACAACAATTGGGGAGTGCATTGGACTGATGTTAGCGTGTGCACATGTGGATTGGTGCCGCAGCCAGCAGATCACATGCTCCAAGACTGCCCAAATTAGGACATATCTAGGCAAACCTTCTAGCCTAGAGAGACGACGGTGGAAGATAAACTCTATAAACCACTGAGTGCACTAAAAAAAAAAAGGGACAATTAAATTCGTATAAGAGGCAACATTGCTGCTGTAGACACATTTCATACAAGAGGCAACATTGCAGATATAAACACATTTCATACAAGAGGCAACATTGCAGATATAAACACATTTCATACAAGAGGCAACATTGCAGATATAAACACATTTCATACAAGAGGCAACATTGCAGATATGGACGCATTTCAAGCGAGTGAAAGAAGAAGAGGCAGCGTGTGGATAAGCTTTCTTTATTACAAGTATCCCTTGCCATCAGGCAAACCCACTCCGATTTCTGAGGTACTTGTAATTTACGTCTCCAAGTCAAGGATGAGAAGTCAAAATTTTAGTCCAACTGACCGGTGTAGGGGTTAAACCCGCTAGCTCAGCATCAAACACTGTAGTTTAAGAGCCAGTGTCTTATCCACTAGGCCATTTGACCTCCTGTTATAAAATGCCTAATGCGATTGACTTGAGTGAGCACATCCCTGTGTGTACGTGTCAGATTATCAGGTTTGCCAGTTATCTGGACGCTTTCCTGTTTATTCATTCTCGTAAATTTCCCTACAACAAGAATACAATTATGTCAATTACTCCTCCTTCCCCCCTCCCCCACATAACTAAGCTTGACGGCGAAAGTGTAAGAGGATGATGATGATGATGATGATGATGATGATGATGATGATGATGATGATGATGATGATGATGATGATGATGATGATGATGATGATGATGATGATGATGATGACTGAATATTTAATTCAATCTTCAAGTCAGTACTACTGCACGGATCAGAAACATATAGAACTAAAGGGTGTATTTTTAATGATTATGCAGTGTTTGAAAATATTGCCGGTCCGAGTTTTGTATTCATCCTCTGTAAAGTTCATGCAACATAATAGGTAAATACAAAACTATAACCGGCAGTATTTTCAAGCACTGCACAGTCATTAAAAATACTCCCTGTGAATCGCCAAATGTGACCTCCCATTTGAGCAGAAGGATGTTATATCACCATACTAGGTGTCGCAGAATAAACTTGTTAGTTCGATCGATGACAAACTAGACCCGACCTTAGTCTGCAAAAACAGCAACCCTTTGATGTTGTAGGGAATTAGAAGAGTGAGTCGCGTCGCGATGTCTACACACGGTCGACATTTTGTTGGCAGGTTGTTGTTCCAGAGACGTGCACTGGCGTCATCTGTCAGCAAGGCGGGAGTTGGCCTTTGAAAGTGATAGACGGAATGTCTGCCAGAAGTCGGAAGGATTCTGTGATGTGGGGGATAGGTCTCTGGCTCACAGACAGCCAGGATCTTTGTTGTATGAGACAAATAATTCCCCGGATGAAAGTGAACTTGACGGGGAATTGACTCCAGTTAGTCTAAAACAGGAGGACAAAACCAGATTCTGGACTGATTGGCGTCTGGACTTTTTGGTGACGTCACTCAAGCACCAATATAAAACCAGTTGCGGTAAACCAGGGGAGTGAGTCGGCAAAAACATTCTGAAGTGTTAAGATCGGTGCATTATTCCGAGTTGTGTTACATGAGAGAGACTATAATGTCTAAGTGGTGATAGTTATCCGCGGACATAGATCCAGTCTGTGATTGCATAGTTTCTCGATTAGCAACAGGAATAGGCATATGGTAGGATATTAATTAGATCTAACTTAGAGTATGATTAGGAATAGAGTACAGTACTGTGCAGTGATATAATGTATTATAGGTGCGGTGATATAATGTTCTATAAGGGCGGTGCTAGAAAGTATTATAGGAGCGTCGGCACTAGTGTCCTATGGTATGGCTTTAACTATCTTGTGTGATATATCATTGTACTCGGGGAGTTGAGAGTAGTGGAATAGTAATTCGAGAGATTAAGGATGGTTGAGAGGGAGGAGGGGAATGTGAAATGGTAGGATCTTCCAGTAGGGCATCTGCTGGGTTTCTACCCGTTCCTTTATTCTTTCCTGGTGTTGCCATGTATAAGACCAATGTGATGCGCGATTTGGCCGTATGGCATAGATCGGATCTCTGTTATAGATCTGAGTGCTGTTATTGGCCTACAATCACCTACTTACGGTCAGGATTGAGTTGCCCTCACCATGATGTTATCTACTCTACAGGTTCCATTTACAGTTCCCCTTGAGTGTTCCACTTGAGTGTGAGATGATATATTACGAAGAAGCAGTTCAAAGTTTTATACAATGATGGCTCATGGAAAGAAGACAGAGGCTACTGAGAGGGTTTTACACGGGGCTCAGAACCTAGTTGGTCCGCAGAAACCTGGCTTCTGCTGAGCAGGATTTAATGAACATAAGTGTTGTGTTTAATGAGTGATAGGCTTTATCACCGAAGATTAATAACTCGCATACCAAGGACATATATATATATATATATATATATATATATATATATATATATATATATATATATATATATATATATATATATATATATACACACACACACATCTACCTAACAAACATTAATAGGTTGTGTTCTAAAAGAGGGGGAAAATGTTATAATCAGAGACTTATGAACATTAGATTTTCCCCAAGTGACATTTCAGTTAATTGGAAGATTATCAGTTCAACAAACATTACGAAACAGAGTAACTTCACCGTGTGGTAGAGTGAAGACCAAGAGCAACAGTGTCTATTGGATGACCAGCATCCTGTTTGTTTGAGTGATTGGAGAAAGTTGCCATGTGGACGGAGAAACATCTTCTGGGTGAAGTTCACTGTCCGGAATAAATGGTGCTGTTGTGTGCTAAGTACTATGATGTTACAGACTTTGCTTCTAAATCACTGGTCTAACATTAGAATATTCGACACACATTCTACCCATTACACACACACTCCTCTCACACACATGCTCTTTGTTTTAATAAATTAATTGTTGTATTTATTTGTTAAATCGAGAGTTGTTGAGTATGTTGTGTTGGGGAAGAATGAGAGAGGGCATGATCCAGGGGTGAGTGAGAGTAAGAAAAGGGTGTCTGCTGACTGAGGGAGTTTGTGGACGGATTCTGGTGGTTTCTCTAGGACAATAATCTTGGGATTTAAAAAAATAATTGTGGGTGTTGATTCCCCTCACTCCAGGGACGACATCATAAGTAAGTAAATAATTACTTACGACACTAGGGTCATCGTGTTATTTTTTTTCTCTTGGTATCTTCCGCAACATCAATGCTCGGTGAATGCAAATGTACATGATAAAACTTGTTCATTTGGTTGAGCATCATGTTTGGTCCAAACCTACTTTTTGTGAATCAGTTAACTGGTGTCAGCGCAGAAATGAGGGACTACAGTAAAATGACAGAGTCACCACACGCAGTTTAGCGAGAAAACTATAGTCTGTTTATTTTTTTATTTTTCCCCCAATATAAAATTCCATATCTCAGTAACCAACTGAGGGAAAATGATGAGACTTAGCATATAACCTTATCATTATGTCCACCCAACAACAAAATTTTTGTTCTGGAGATTGTACAGCAGAATTCAATGTTTGTTTATATGCGGTATATAATTTACGGCTCAGAGATTAATTCCATCATTTTAAAAGTATTACAGCTTCACCAAGACACATCCACGCTTTTTTTTTTTTGAAATTGTCTCGTGGTTTTCGTTTTGGCACAGACTGCGCGCAGTTAAATGGGATTGTTCAGAGGTGTCTCCTATGTGGGTTCTTTCATGAATCGTGATTATATAAAAATATATATAAATAAATCTTACCATTAATATAATATTAATAGCTAATATTTGAATGTGTGAATATTGCTCAATGGGATTGAATGTGAAATTGTGTACACTTCAAACAGTGGCGTGCGTGCAGAGGTTCTTTTATGCCCGGGGCCAACCTGTCAAAATCTTGCATTCAGCAATAACACAGGCTCGTAATCACCAACAGATGTGATACAAACACTGTCACAGAATGACTTAACGTGACACACTGCAACTACAATTCAAACACTTTATTCACGCGTCTCACTCATCACAACCATTACATGCATCGCACAATTACAATATCGATGCCATAATACAATCAATAGATATATCAATACAATGTATACAACTCACAAGCGCACAGTCTCCTATACTCACACAGGCTTTCTATCTATTATCATTCATCTACACAAGTATACGAGCACCATTCATTCCGTCTGTCCTGTACAACTTCACCGGGCCGTCTGGCCGCTAACCGCTGTGAGATGTCGCTAGTCGGGGTTGTGTCCCTGCGTGGACTTCATGTCCCACGCATGCACCGACTGACCATTCCTGTCACAGCGTGGTTAGTGTCGCTCACAGGTGGACCTGGCCGTAACTGCCAGGCGCCGTTGACGACGACGCGTTAGAAAAGGTGGGGAGATTATGACACAACCCCTTGATTGGATGCCTCTTAATTGTTATTTCCCTAATTCATTCTTCCTCCTCTCCCACTGCACTGTGCTGCCCACTCTCCCTAATTGGATGCCCCCTGCCGGCTGGATGCGCAGGGCCGTCGCACCTCCGCACCCCGCTCTGCACGCCACTGACTTCAAAGCATCGTTATGAAGTTGTACACATATGTTTGTCAAGAAGCTGATCGCAGGAAACTGTTTCATACTGTTACAAATCCCGAAAAAAGAACAGTGCATGCATTGGGTTTGAGTAAACGGTCATTTCGTCGATGGGTGCAAGAATCTGGAATGAAACCAACACGCGATAAGCAAACGGTAGGTAGAAAGGCAATTGTAGACAGCTTTGACAGGCGAGTTATTATAAAAATGATGGATGCCAAAGAAACAGTGACTGTAAGAAAACTTAGGGTTTGGTTCAGAAAGAACAATAACATAGAGCTATTCAAAACAACTTTGTGGAAAATTAAAAGGACATTAGGCTTCACTTTTAGATAGTACAGGGGAGGTAGAAATATCCTTTGCGAGCAACCGCATTTAGGAGCCATGAGAAGCAGATACCTACGTGAAATAAGGGAAATGCGCAAAGAAAAGTATGACATAGTGTATTTGGATGAGACGTGGATCAATGCGCACCACACAAGTGAAAAGGAATGGCAATCAATGGATGGAAAGATAAAGCGTTATGTGCCCAGTAGTAAAGGACAGTGTTTGGTCATTACCAATTCTGGTAGTACTCAGAATGGCTTACTACAGAAGGCTGGGCTCGTGTTTGTATCTAAGCATAAAGACAATAGTGATTATCATAATGAGATGAATGGTAATGTATGTAGAGATTGGCTCGAGAATACAGTACTTCCATCCCTTGATAGACCGTCTTGTCTAATCATGGACAATGCATCATATCACAATGTTGTTGCCCAAGAAGACAAAATACCTACGGCATCGAGCACAAAGGAAGCAATAAAGATATGGCTCCGAAGGGAAAATATACCATTTCCAGAAACATATTTCAAGCTACAGTTATTGTCCCTTGTAAAACAGGCGCAAAAAAGCAAGAAATATCAAATCGACAAGTTGATAGAAGAGCATGGCCATAGGTGCTTGAGACGTCCGCCGTATCATTCTCATTTAAACCCTATAGAACTTGTGTGGGCTAAAATTAAAGGACAGGTGGTAGCTGCCAATACTACATTCAAATTGTCTGACGGCAAGATACTAACCCAGTCCGCGCTATTAAATATTGATAAAAGTTACTGGGGGGAAATGTGAGGACCATGTGTTGAAAGAGGAAGAGGACTATTGGAGAAAGGATGGATTAATTTTATGCAACCGAGAGCAATCATCAACCTACTGGAATCGTCCGACACAGATTAAAGTCTGAGCAGGTCGCAGACCTTAATCTACGTACACACTTACTGAGATATTTTGCTCCAACTATTCAGACGAATTGCAGGCCCAAAACATTACAGCATCAGCATAATGTCAACGGCAACAGTTTGTATTACATAGTGATGAATTTTCAATTCCGCAAGCCCTAAGCAGTGACAAACAACTGTATTGAAAAGAGAAAAAAAAACAACACACACACACACACACACACACTAAACGCATTGAATACCAACAGAAGAGTAATATTGCGATGGAAACTGACATATTGTGGCATAACAAGAAACGTGAGAGCAAACACGTTGTCAAGTTAGGGGACAACACACGTGCATCAAACACGTTGTAAAATTAGGGGACAACACACGTGCATACGAATCAATCTATAAACTTCAATGAAAAGAGGACCAACATCTTGGTCGTTAAGAAGTAAGCCCACTACAGAGACACTGACAACTATTTTCATAGTGCAAAACAGGTAATCATGTTCCGTCTCTGAACGGTAAACAGCAGAGTAGACAATATTTCACGAAGACTCAAAGCGGGTCTGTCACCCATGTGTACGTGTGAATAAACTACACAGACAGCTGAACAGATCCTTAAACATGGAAACATGATGACTAAATTGCGGTATCATTTCTGATCACTCCATACGCACATTAATGCACAGCTAGTTTGAAGCTTTCACGAACTCAATATAAAAAGCTATCATGAATACTTGTGTACACATTATTAACCAGCAGTTGAAGAAACAAGAAGGAAATGAAAAATAAGGTAAGAAATATATTCCTTCTACTTTCCTGTCAATTTACAAATTATTTACCCCACGCCTCTGTAAATTCTCTGTCTTTACTAATATTACACATTGCATCCCTCTCGGGATTCTCCGTGGTGAAGTGGTCAAGCCGTCTGACTCGGGCTCCGAAGATTGTATGTTCGATTCCGGGCCGCGTCCTTCATTTCACGGGTGCATTTTTTCGGAGACTCCCGAGGGTCGCCGCTGGAGCTACGGAGTTCGTGCTTTTTGCGACGCTTTCCGCGCTGTGGAAAGAAATGGAACCATATGGGTGTAGTGAAATACTGAAGAGTTAACGATTCCCAGATGGACGACTGTATATACCCGACTACCCAGGTAGGAGAAGGGTTAACAAAGGAGTGACCAGGCGCATGTGTTTCTAGGTCAAGACCCAGAATGAGGCTAACAGTACAGGTAAAATGTCGCGTGGAAAAATTGGTTTGCAACAAAGACAGACAGCATTATTGGATAGCATATTGCGGTCTGAATGTATGAAGAATGGAAACGGTTCAGAGCTGGAATTTTCTACTAAACAATGATAATGCAGTCTGGATGCGAGGGGTCCAGCAATGTCAAGGACTATGCGGCAGAAATGACCGATATAAAGAGGGTCAATTCTTTGTGTAAAGTTAGTGTGTGTTCCAAACTGACCTGAAGGAGATATGTTCTTGAGTGGGAATAGAAATACACGTCCCTAATGAGGAAAAGAGGGGATAATAGTGTGTTATTCGCTAAGTGTTATTTCGATTCCAGGAACATAGATGCCTAAATAAGGTATAAAGATATTAGATATAGTTTAGGATATGAATATAGATGTGCGTGAAGTGCATTTAATATTACTTTCTATTAGTAGGAATAGTATAGACGATTAGGTGAATCTTCTATCCTATGTCAGAGTGGGTTTTTTCGGAAGCCTTTTCATTTCGGCTGGAGGAAAAGACACTCACATAGGAGAGAAGAGGAAGCAGACACAGATCTCATTATTAAATGTATATCACACAGGTTTCCATACCAGTGCGGGACTTATCAACTAGGAGATGACACAGATGGCTGTGGTCAGGTTCACCCAGTGTTGATAACCCACGAGAAAGCACTTTAAAGTAATAACGCACGACACTTGTGCATAAGAAAGGAAGGAAAAGAAGTGGCATCTTACTAAGTCAGGAGGACAGAGAACGGAAAATAGAGATCATACAAACTAAAGAAAAAAGACTCAAATGACTCAGTATCGTAGAGTTGCAAGGTGCATCCAAAGTGCCTATATCAATTAAGAACTATCCAGTGTAGAACTTTTACAGGACAAAAATAGAGAACAATAGAAACTCGATGTGTTTTCCAGGATGGAATTAAGAACGCTATAAAATAATAGAAGAACTGTGACGATGTGGTGGTTTTTCGATGATGGATACTTACAGTCATGAAACAGATTCAGGTGCATTCATAAACTTACGGGACTTTTATTATGGTACCTTGACTAAGTGGTGAACGGTTTTTGTTTTTTACATTCAATCACGGATTACCATCAGATTCAAGCATAAGGATCATCCCGGGTGAGCTCTGTCCTGTTTGATGTGCTGTCCTGTGATCTTGAAGAATGAATGGCGAGAAGTAACGCAGCTGATAGACATTCAGAGTTCATTCTGGCACCAACCATAGAATACACTAGCAACTACATAGACAATCTACATACCTACACCAGACATAGTTTTTTTTTTATTAATAAATCTTTTATCTTATCGTTGAAAGGAACTGTTGTCGGAGTATGTGTTGAGGGAATAATAGAGAGAGTGAAAGAAATAGATATATGGAAGGAAAGACATAAGAGAGGAGTGTAGACCAAAGTCAGTCAATAATCCCAACAGATAATAAGTTTAAAGATGTGCTTGTTGAGTCCAGTCTTCTCTCGGGAATTTTAACACAGTACATAATTGGTGGAGTGAGCGGGGTACGTACATACGTACATACAGAATACCCATATGACCGGAAAGCATAACATGGCATATGCATAAAGGGGTACTTGCATATTGGCACAGGCATAGCGGAGTACCTACATGTTGGGACATACTGATTGGAATAAATAGTAGTATACATTGATGACTTTTAATGGAAGGACGTCCATTGGATATATGGTGCCATTACATTTATGGTATAAACATTTCATTAATGCTGGTGACTTTGCAGTGAGAAAGTTCCAGACAGAGTGAATGTGGATAGGTGGTAAGACACATTACATACCTAATCACACGGTCACACGTCTACATAAGTCTTTATCCTATATCTCCTCTTGTGGATGAGAGAGTGGTTGTGATGTACTGTGTGGTATTGGAGATTTATAATAAGTAATAGATATAGATAAATGATATAGGTTCTAGGTAGATTATCGGTTTATAGTGAGTATTCTTTACTGCTTTGAGGTGTCTTTACTCAATGTGCTGACTTATCTGCTGTAACTATGGCAACTCCTAAAGTAACTACAGCCGAACTGAGGGCCAACGGGGAGGCAATTGGTTTAGCCGGTTCCGAGCTAACTGATTACATACAAGAAAGAGAGCGAGAGGTTCGTCAAGCGGAAAGAGAGGAGCGAAAGACCCAGTTGGAAGCAGAAGAAGCCCACAAGATAAGGGAACATGAATACCGCATGCGAGAACTGGAGCTCAAGACACAAACTAAGGGAGAAATAGATGGAGTGGAAGGAAGTTCTTCGTCACCTGGTGCAACCCACATGAGTGGACATGGTTACCATGCCATGAAGTTTCCCTTAGCTGTCTACGATCAGTCTAAGGAACGCTTTGACCAGTACGCATCTCGTTTCGAAGCAATGTCAGTCGCTATGGGGCTGGATCGGAGCAGATGGGCTCTTAAACTATCCCAGGGTTTAATCGGTTCGGGATTTGAAGTGTACACACGCTTACCACCAGGACAGGAAAATAATTACGAGGAATTAAAAGCAGCTTTGATGAAACATTTTGACATCACCGCACAAACGTATAGGAAGAAGTTTAGATCGTCTAGACGAGAGCCCGGAGAACTATTCGCCGCCTACAGTCTGAGGCTGAAATCCTATCTACAGAAATGGATGGACTTGGCAGAATTCAAGAGGGATTATGAGAGTCTCGAAGAGATGATGGTGGTAGACCAAATGCGAAAGCAAATGTCGAAACCTCTGAGAACCTTCTTAGGAGAACAAGGGGCGGAACGGATTGATGTTGTGAATAAGCTGGCAGAACGATTCGTGGAAGTACATGGTGAAACTGAGGAACTAAGTACACAAACCAAAAGTCAGGAGAAACCAGAGAAAAAGAAACCTAAAAACTGGGAAGGAGAAAAAGGGGAACCTTATATAAAGCACACAGAGGAGAGTTCAGAGAAGGTGAAGGTAGGAAACCAGAGCACCTCGAATTCTCAAGCGAAACGACAGTGGTCTGAAAAGTGGTGTTCATTTTGTAAGGCGGCCTCCCACAACACAAAAGACTGCAGATCGAAACCTAAAAGTTCTTACTTCGCAGCATGCAAAGTGATTCCTACATCGGTGATCACAGACAAGGCTGAGGTCGGCGAAGGAGAAAGGAACAAAAAGGACACAGGGAAACCTAGGAAGGGAACAGAGTGCACTCACTGCCAGTCGATAACACATAATACTGTGGACTGCAGATGCAAGGCCAAACACGCCAATTGCATAACCAACCTCGAGGAATCAAAAGAGGAAGGCAAGGAAACGGTCAAGGAGATGAAAGACACTCAGGACCAAGAGAGACCACCTGTGGTTGAACTTATTGAAGTCAATGGCCAGCAGGTTGTTTGTCTCTACGATACCGGTTTGGATGGGGAAGCGGTGGTGGACGCCAGCTTGGTAAGCCCAGACCAATTTACAGGGGAGACCATAGAAATACAGCCGGCAATGAGGAGTGCTGTTACCATGACGCTGCCAATCGCCAAGGTGGAGATTAAATCCAGGTACGTCACGGGCATTATTCCAGCTGCTGTATTATCTGACTCCTTATTTCCAATGATCATTGGCACGAAATATGTCTTTTTGGGGATGCCCCAACAGCAAGCCCACAAGGGAACAGTAGTCAGTGGATCTCAAGGGAAGGAAAAAGAGGCAGAGACACTATGCGACAACTCGGAGATAGGAGAATTGCATACTGCCCAGAGGAAGGATACTACGTTGCATCCTTGCTACAGGAAGCTGCAAAGAAGTGCTGAGCCACCAGAACGGGGACAGTACTTTCTGAAGAATCAACTACTCTATCGGAGAGCTGGGAGGGGAGATAACCTGCACGAGCAGTGGGTGGTTCCAGAGACCCACCGTCCTCATATTCTTCAGAGTGGACACATCATAGGCGAGAATCGACATATGGGTGTCAGAGAGACCTTGCAGAAAATATCCGGCCATTATTGCTGGCCAGGAATGACCGAAGATGTACGCCGGTGGGTGAAGTCTTGTTCGGAGTGCCAGAAAGCACCACCCAACAAGCGAATTAAGAGGAAACTAGCTCTTAAAGTGGAAGACAAAGTGGAAGTGTGGAGTCCAGCAGAGACCAATATACTCCAAGTAGGATGGAAAGGACCTTATCCTGTGGAAAAGGTGGTGTCCAAGAACATCTACAAAATACGGATCGGGGAAGAGAAGAAAAATATCCCTAGACATCTCATTAGGAAATATGACGAGAGATCCGGGAGCAAAGCTTCGCACTTTATGGTGATGGCAGCCATTGGGACAAAGGTTACCAGTCCAGACGAAGACCAGAGATCGCCAGTACAACATAGGAGGGCCTATGGGACAGTACGTGATAGGTCAGATTTACCCAACGACAGGAGGAGGGAAATCACAAGTCAGGGAAAGGACAAGAGTGAAAGTTTCACCGGTAACCAAGTTCAGAAGGGGTGGGTAACGTCGGGAAAAGCGAGAATTACCCAGGACTCCAACCAAAGATTGGCTGACCAGATACAATATCGCCCAAGATGGTCCTGGAAGCAAAAGCCCAGGAGGTTTGGGAAAGACGACTCGGTCCGACGAGGACGAGGCGGAACATCCCCAGAGGAAAAGCCGGGGGAAACCAAGAGGACATGGAAGCAGTGTTACAATCAGGATGGGACAATCCGTCTGTATTGTGAGCCGTCGCTGACGCAAGTCGAAAGTAGGTCGACTGAACGTACAGGAGCGAGGAGCCAACACTAGTTTCAGTCGTTAGTAGTATAGTAGGGTGTCAATTAGAGCGCCTACTGGATAATGAGATGAGCCATGTGAGGATCCAATCATATCATCAACACGTGATGTTAATAGCTACTTCGCAGAAGCTCAACGCACGGTGGATGTGATGGACGTTGTTGCTGCAACTGGACTTCACAATGGAATACATCCTTGGTAAGGAGAATGTAGGAGCGGATTTGATATCCAGACATCCAGCTCCGGAGGAAGAAGATTAGGATTGTGGATCATGGGAATCAAACCTACAGTGAGAAAGATTCGACGCGGTCTAATCTCTTAAGAGGGGGCCTCTGTAGTGAAATACTGAAGAGTTAACGATTCCCAGATGGACGACTGTATATACCCGACTACCCAGGTAGGAGAAGGGTTAACAAAGGAGTGACCAGGCGCATGTGTTTCTAGGTCAAGACCCAGAATGAGGCTAACAGTACAGGTAAAATGTCGCGTGGAAAAATTGGTTTGCAACAAAGACAGACAGCATTATTGGATAGCATATTGCGGTCTGAATGGAAACGGTTCAGAGCTGGAATTTTCCACTAAACAATGATAATGCAGTCTGGATGCGAGGGGTCCAGCAATGTCAAGGACTATGCGGCAGAAATGACCGATATAAAGAGGGTCAATTCTTTGTGTAAAGTTAGTGTGTGTTCCAAACTGACCTGAAGGAGATATGTTCTTGAGTGGGAATAGAAATACACGTCCCTAATGAGGAAAAGAGGGGATAATAGTGTGTTATTCGCTAAGTGTTGTTTCGATTCCAGGAACATAGATGCCTAAATAAGGTATAAAGGTATTAGATATAGTTTAGGATATGAATATAGATGTGCGTGAAGTGCATTTAATATTACTTTCTATTAGTAGGAATAGTATAGACGATTAGGTGAATCTTCTATCCTATGTCAGAGTGGGTTTTTTCGGAAGCCTTTTCATTTCGGCTGGAGGAAAAGACACTCACATAGGAGAGAAGAGGAAGCAGACACAGATCTCATTATTAAATGTATATCACACAGGTTTCCATACCAGTGCGGGACTTATCAACTAGGAGATGACACAGATGGCTGTGGTCAGGTTCACCCAGTGTTGATAACCCACGAGAAAGCACTTTAAAGTAATAACGCACGACACTTGTGCATAAGAAAGGAAGGAAAAGAAGTGGCATCTTACTAAGTCAGGAGGACAGAGAACGGAAAATAGAGATCATACAAACTAAAGAAAAAAGACTCAAATGACTCAGTATCGTAGAGTTGCAAGGTGCATCCAAAGTGCCTATATCAATTAAGAACTATCCAGTGTAGAACTTTTACAGGACAAAAATAGAGAACAATAGAAACTCGATGTGTTTTCCAGGATGGAATTAAGAACGCTATAAAATAATAGAAGAACTGTGACGATGTGGTGGTTTTTCGATGATGGATACTTACAGTCATGAAACAGATTCAGGTGCATTCATAAACTTACGGGACTTTTATTATGGTACCTTGACTAAGTGGTGAACGGTTTTTGTTTTTTACATTCAATCACGGATTACCATCAGATTCAAGCATAAGGATCATCCCGGGTGAGCTCTGTCCTGTTTGATGTGCTGTCCTGTGATCTTGAAGAATGAATGGCGAGAAGTAACGCAGCTGATAGACATTCAGAGTTCATTCTGGCACCAACCATAGAATACACTAGCAACTACATAGACAATCTACATACCTACACCAGACATAGTTTTTTTTTTATTAATAAATCTTTTATCTTATCGTTGAAAGGAACTGTTGTCGGAGTATGTGTTGAGGGAATAATAGAGAGAGTGAAAGAAATAGATATATGGAAGGAAAGACATAAGAGAGGAGTGTAGACCAAAGTCAGTCAATAATCCCAACAGATAATAAGTTTAAAGATGTGCTTGTTGAGTCCAGTCTTCTCTCGGGAATTTTAACATAGGACAATGGGATAAAAACCCTGTGCAATGCAGCCGACCCTGTCTACTTTTAAGATACTTCTTTTATTGCACCCACTCCCATACGAATCCGGATACGCCTTGTGTCGTCATGTGAATTGGCGGGGCGTTCATTACTGTAAAAACAAGTTTGCTAGCGAGAAATCACTAGTTTTTCAGCAAAACATCAAAGCAATGTCGCCGGTTTCGATGATTTAAGTTGCTTTTGGACCTATCAAAGACATATTCCTTTTCATAACGATGCAACAGGCAGTTTTTAAAATAATTGATCGTGAATGACGGCATTCGTTTCTGGACATACTATAGACAGTGTCCTCGGAACCTAGAAGTGCGGGTAAGAGTTATATATCATATTTTAGTTGCATATCCCTTACAGGACGTTGCAGTCAACACCAGCATTTTTCAGCTGTTGTTGATGTTCTTGGCAAGATTACGCTCAGTAGTTTTCCAGTGCTTCTGAGCGAGGGTAAGAGTTAGGCGTGAGAAATAGGACAAAGTGATAACACCAGGTAATACGAGGTGGCTTCAAATGTAAACCTGAAATGTGTGTTTTTTGTTTGTTTTTGTTTTTTTGTTTTTTTGAGGGGTGGGGGGGTGGGGAGGGTGTGAATATATTCTGACTGGAAAGGTAAAGAATAAATATAATGTTTTGATGTAATCACCACTGCATTGAATGCAATCCTACATCGCCGATAAGTGCTCGGATTTCTGTAGAAAAACATTATCTGGGGTCACTACTCGGTGTGCCTGACACGTTTGTGAACATTCTGTCGCAGAAGTCACGCCGTTTTGAAACTACCTACTCCACTCATACACTTTCTGGACTGACAGGCGTGCATCACCATACTGGACCTTCATTCGCCGATGCATTTCTATAGGTTTCACCCCTTCAATGATCAAAATCGGATAACGGAACATTACTTCTCTTTGGTGTATGTCAAAAGTGTGGCGGCGATCTTTAAACTGACCTTATGACTTTATAGTGTTCGTCTGCACTGTGATGTCACGTTCTAAACACTCTTGACATACTTAAGAGCAGTACTGACAGGTTACAAGACAATGGCATGGTTATTGTAATTTCTATCACACTTTTAAGGTTTTCATTTGAAGCTCCCTCGGTTTTATAGGAATTTGAAGGCGAGAGAAACGACTTCATTGCACCGGGATCTATCCCATATGGCTCGGTCTCTTTCCCCAGAGCTGCCTGCCGAAAGCATCACAAAGCGCACAAACTCCCTAGCTCCAGTGACGACTCCCGGGGGTTTCCAAATCAAACTGACACTCGCGAACCGAATGACGGAGCACAGAACCGAACACACAACTGTTAGAATGCGAAACATGTGGTCTTTGCTAAGGGTTGCCATCTGTTCACCGTATATCTCCAGGGTTCATCTTTAGATGCTTTCATTGTACTTTTATGTAGATGTGAAGCGTGGACACTGAGCATACAAGTTGAAAAACATCTAATGGCAGTGGAAATGTGGTTTCTGGGGAAAATGCAAAGAATACAGACAAAACAACCAGTGAGCAAGTCCTACAAGTAACACATGAAAACTGTAATCTGGTAGGTGTAAATTAGACATGGACAGTCAAGATATTTGCCTGAGCACGTTATGAGAAGAAATTAATTAGAGAACTTGGTAACAACTGGCAAGACTGAGGGGAAAATAACAAGGTGAAGGCAGAGAGACAAATATCTGTATGGCTTTACCACGTGGCATAGTCGAGACAAGAACACAAAGCTGATCCACGACTCTGGTGATCGAGTGAGATGGTGAATCATGACCACCCACGCTTATCGGAATGGCACATGATGACAGTGAAATGTTTAACTTCTTCATCGTTGACTGTGATCTTTGGTTAGCTTGAATAATAGAAAGACATAATCATCATCTTCACGTGCCCTGCCAGCTGGCGTTCATGTCTATCCATATATCTCGATCTTAACGACATGGCTCGTGATGATGATGATGATGATGATGATGATGATGATGATGATGATGATGATGATGATAATGATGATGATGATGATGATGATGATGATGATGATGATGATGATGATGATGATGATGATGATGATGATGATGATGATGATGATGATGGAGGGAGTTACAAGAAATATCTAACGATAGGACAGCTTGGAGTGAGTGGGTTGTTTTTTTTTTAATACTCAATGAAGGAGCTGAAGAAGAAGAGGAACACACATGCCACAATCTATTGAATCATAACTACAGAAACGCACAGGTCATCGTATTTGTCGCAAATCGACCTTGCACATTTGATTTGGACGATCAGCAATCAACACAGGCAAAGATGGTCTCCCGTATTTTTTTGAGTCATGAAACGCAAATGAATTTGCCAACAAGATGATCGTTTTCCTTAAATGTGAATCTTCTGTGGACGCATTTCTCCATCTTTTAAATAAACGTTGCAATGTGTGTTTCTCAGCTGCATCAACCGTCCAGTTTTTTTATAAACATACCTCAATTTCCATTTTTAAAATTAAGCTGAGAAATGTAGTTGAGGTGAAGAAGGTGGAATTGTATGGAGTTCCAACAGTTCATTTTTGGGAATGTGAAAGAAATTACAAAAACACATACGGGTGTAAATGTGTTTGAGGTGTCAACACTTCTTGTTACACAGATGCGTGCCAGTTTGTAAAACTGTTTGCTGTATGACATCTTTTTTTTTTTTTTTTGAGGTTTGAATAGTTTATCGAGAATTGTTTTCTATAACTTCTTCTGGTTCTGTTACGTCCTCTTGTCCTTGTTCTTGTTCTTCTTGTTCTTCTTATTCTTATTCGTATTCTTCTGGTGTTTGCCCATCAAGAATGACGATGACCATTGATTTCATCCAGTCTGGTTGAAAGTTTGGGGGCGTGACTTCTAGTTCTGGCAAGGCCTATTTTGGTTCGAAATGTTCTTTGACAAAGTGGGGAAAGAATGCTTGACGTGTCAGGATGAGGGTCTCCTGCAGTGGTTTTAACTTTTTGGTCCAGTTTTTTTTTTTCACAGCTCTTGCAGTCCTGTTTGCTTCACAGGTGACTACAACCTTGCGTAGTGATGTACGCCAAGAATTTCTGTCTTTGGCAGCAGTTTCCTAAGTGTCATGGTGAATACCAAAAGCTTTTAGTGAGATCTTCAGAGTGTCTTTAAAGCGTTTCTTCTGGCCACCTTGAGAGCGTCTACCACAGCGCAGCTCACCGTAAACAATTCGTTTAGGGAACCTTGTGCTGCTGCTGCTGTTGCTGCTGCTGTTGCTACTGCTGCTGCTGCTGCGAAGGTTGTAGCGAGCGTGATTCGCAATCCCACATATCATGGTCGAAATCAGCTGTTGGCGATATAGAAGCAGACGGAATTGTGTTGAATTTTAACAAATGTATGATCCTCGGTCGTTAAGAAAGCAATGTGAAAACTACTGAGAGTAAACTTGCGAAGTAAATCACATCATCATCATCAAGTACCATGCCAGCTGGCGTAGGCGTTCATGTATGTCCACATATCTCGGTCTTTGGTGCCCTGTATCAACTCTGCTGATGATATTCCTCCATGCCGCCGTATCGGTCTATCCAGCATCATTTCTCTTGGTCTGCCTCTGCCTCTCTTCCCCTTGCTCTTTCCAGTTGTCGCGATGTTCTCTAATGCCTTTCTTTTCAGCACATGGCCAATGAAAGCTGTTTGTTTCATTCTTATTATTGAATATAATGTTTTAGTTTCATTAGCCTCCTTCCGGGCAGTCGGTGTTAGTTACTCTTGCAGCCCAAGGAATTCGCAGCATTCGTCTCGGGAACCACATCTCCGGTGTTTCCAAGTTCTTCCTAATGTGTTTTATTTACATTCTAAGATTTACTGTTATACAGTACAACAGGTTCTATATAGCATTTCAGCACTCTCCTTCTTACATTCAATTAATGTTACCTATTGGATAAGATAATTTTCATTTTCTAAAATGCAACTTTTGCATTTTTGTGAACTCATTAGAGACAAACAACGAAAACTGGGTATACCAACATCTATTATGGAGAGGCTACTATTACTATGTACTGCCAATATAAAATTCAATTTTCTGAATAAGTCATACCGTCAAATTGACGGAGTGACCATGGGTAGTCCTCTTGGTCCTATTCTAGCGGACATCTTCATGGCACATTTAGAAGACAGATCCACAGACATTAAAAATTTGGTCTTCTACCGTCGTTATGTGGACGATATATTAATTATCACCACAGACGAGCTACAAACAATATCGTTCCAGGCCATAATGAACATGGCGCATAAAAACATCGCTCTATCAATGGGACACGAACACGACGAAGCGTTGCCTTTCCTGAATATCCTAATGAGACGTAGAGCAGACGGCACAATTCAAAGATCGGTGTACCGCAAAGAAACATGGACTGGCCAATACTTACATTTTCATAATTTCGCACAAACGGGGCTTAGTACGGACCCTGTTTGACCGTGCTAGGAAGATATGCACCCAGGACACACTGACAGAGGAAATTGAAACTCTGAAGAATGTCTTACACCTGAATGGGTACTCCACAGGATTTATAAAGCGCCATTGCCAACAGCCGAAACCAAAACCAAACGTAACTACAGTCCCTAAGCTCAAGGTATTTATCCAGCTAACCTATCGAGGGGATGACGTAATGCAACGTCTACAGGACCGGCTCATTACAGCAGTCGGTCGAACATTATGTGCTGCAACTCCAGTTATTAGGTACATAACCACACCTATTCCTACCCCATCAGTAAAAGAATCTATCCCTCTGTACGCCACATCCAATTGTATTTATCCAATTCACATGCAGGTGCGAGTCTACCTGCATCGGCAGAACAGAGCGGCAGTTACACAGCAGGGTTCTTGAACATATACCTAGCTGGGTCGACACAGGCGATGGGATCATGGGAAGTGTGACACACCACAATTATAAACTTCCGGCATCGGTCTATTGCACGTCATGTCTTGGAAACCGGTCATGTAATTGATAGAGACAGCGCTTTTCGCGTGTTGTTTCATACACAAAATAGTCGTTTGTTAAAGTTTGCATAAGCCATAATGATTAATTTACACAGGCCAATTGTGTGCAAACGGAAAGACATGATAGTCCATTTAAAACTACCATGGTAAACAATTGATATTGCTGTATATTTCAGCTTGGAAGATGTATCTAATTATTTTACTCTACGTTGTGTGACGTCTGCAGTATGTACCTGACGAGATGCAGCGAAATATGCCAGGCAATAAATCGTACAATTTATGGTTTGTGTCTTCGTTATTTAAATTAACCTATTATGTGATTAATCTATGTTGTGCATCTTCCGCCTAATGTTATAAATACCCCTTGGTATTTAAAACTATCCACTTGGTTAAGAATTTTCCCTTCTATTTTCATTTCACATCTTGGTGTTGCTTTTTTCTTTGGTATCACCATTGTTACTGTTGTTTTTTTTTAATCAATCCTGCATAGTAAATCATTGACAACCGAAAAATGTTGGGATTGATTGCGACATACTGTGAAGGACATGCAACTAAGTGTATTGATAGATAAGTAGCTCTAATACATTACGTTTGTGAGGATACGTTATTGCCCATACCATTCATTCATTCAGTAGCATGTCTTTTGCAGAACCTCGCTCCCATAACAACCTTCCGGAAAACCTCGATCATGAGCAAGATGTTCCGCGTCCGTTACACCCATCTGGAGATCATCCGTGACATCCTGCACCCATCTTCTCCTTGGTCTTCCTCTTCCTGTTTTCCCGGGTATATACTCCTCCATTATTGTTCTTTCCAAACTTTCATGACGTTTTAAGTGACCAAAATACTTAAATTTTCATTGTTTTATCGCATTTAGTAGCCAACCTTCTTCAATATCCAACTCTTGTCGTATGGATGCCTTTGTTCTTTTCTGTATCCAAGATATTCTTAGAACCCGTCTATAACATTTATATTTAAGGGCTGTTCAGCTTGTTTAGTAAGAAATGTCCAGGTCTCACAGGCAATGGGAAATATTGTCCATGCCAGGAGATAAAAATAACCAATGCATCATGTGAAACTTACGGCTTGTGCGCCGTACTAAAAGGTGCGTGTCGATTTTGAATGTACATATTTAAAATATGTTTTAGGCGAATGGAGATGATTTAACGAAACAATTTATTTGTAACCCCTAAAAAAATTATTTAACTTATATACCACTTTATAATTTAAATTAAATTAAGCATGTTTAGATAATTTTTGTGTTTTCTCCTTGTTGATAGTAGCCGATAATTTAGTTCTTCTGTCGTTTTCTTGTTCCATGTTGGGATTTTGGCGGTTCTTGAAAGTGCTATTTTTGTAAACATCTAAGGGAATGGTTGTCTCCGTGTCATCCATTGCTAGCAAAAATTTATTGTAGTTTTTCGGGAGCAATGTAAGACACACGGTCAACGTATGTGAGCTAGCGAGGAATACAAATTATAAACATTTAGCTGGTTTTTGCCGAGAAGAATAGGTGGGTAGAATTCTGTGAGGGAGGGAGCGAAAAATTTGATATTCATACTTGTTTTAGATTCCAGGGAATCTTGTACAAAGTAGTATTTAGTAATATGATTAATGATGTTTATTAGGCAGTTATGTCTAGGTTGAGATTTAGAATCCTCCAGCGACGCTTCATGGTTGTCCTTTCTTTTCCCCCATAGACCCCGGTAAAGGCTAGAAGTACGTACAGTTATAAATGGAAAAAAGAGTAGAGCAGAATGAATACAGCCAACGAAACCAACAGAAAAAAACAGTTCAATGCAAGTAACAACGAAGAGGAACAGTACAAGAACTCGTGTGATAAAGGTATAGATACCGTGCATGCCAGTTTATCCAGACATGAACCGCCTTTGTCCCTTTCATCAGACACTTTGGATATATTTGAACTGGCGCCCTCGAGCCAGCAGGATGATACAACACTGACTAGCCAGTCGGGTTTGGGAGCGATCGAAGAGCTACCTCAGAAGCTGGTCGAAAGCAGCAATGAATTGTTACCTAATAAAGAATGGGAGATATCACAGGAGCAGCATCGCCTGCCTCCTAAACCGTTAGAAGCGTCCACGAGAAAGAACCCGCTGCCTTTAAGAGAGTCACAGAAATTCAGAACATCCCCCGCGAGGCTCACCAGCTGCTCCAAGTTGCTGCATGTATCGGGCAAGACTTCAAATTATCCCAGGCCAAGGCAGCTTAAAATTCCCTCACAGGGCATCAACTCATCGCCCAGCAGGTACACTGACAGCGCCGAGTCAATCAGCAAAAGCGTTCCGACTTCACCAAAGACGCACAGGAACCGGCTGACGTCACCACGACCATCTAAGAAACCTAGTCTGCCGAAGCCTTTAAACTATCCCTCTGGAAAGTCGTCTCTGATCCCTAAGGTAAATGAAAAGTACATCAAAGGAAAAACACATCGATTATCGGCGTTTAATCGAATGTCAAGCATAAGCTCGGATTCCTATGAAAGACAGGCGTCTTTTGAATCTCCCCCTACCAACAAGAATCTGCAGGTTGCGGTCATTCAACAGCCGCCCGCTCAGTTATTGTTCAAAACTTAAGTTATAATTCTTTAAAGACTTTCAAATGCGCAGGACAAGTATCAGCTACGTCTCAGGCGTCTAGATTTCCCACTGGTGGTGTTGGTGTCAGATCGAAGCCACCCCTTGTTCAACGACCCCAGTTTCTCAAAAGAGGAGGCAGCTCCTCAAAGAGATCGTACCCGTTTTGTAAGACAAATCGTAATTCCCAGATGACTGCAGCTCGAAGAAGGATGCGAAGCCAGGAGAGAAACCCTACCAAGTCCTCGCTTTCGGACAATCTTGAAAGTTTTTCAGCTCAGCGCAAACAGAAGGTACATAAAGAGCATCATGTACCAGTCGATACCATTCTGCATTATAATACGACGGCAAAACCCCCACATGCTGCCATACCTAGCCAAATAAGGACAAATAATTACAACAGAGGTCTCGGGCAAAAGAAAGCAAAAGGCATGTTGGCCAGGCCTGAAACTGCGGCAAAGTATCAACAAGAATCCCCAAAGGAAAATGTCACTTCGTTAAGCGTCTCGCCAAAGAAGAGAAAGTGTTCCCGCACACCGCCCAAATCCTATCTGTGCAAGTATAGTCCGTCTCGAGCGAAAAAAGCTACACATGTGAGGGAGCCTCGGGCGGTGTCCAGCAAGAATTTAATTCCCTACGCTGGTCATCGTACACATAGTTTTTTGGGCAGTATAGTCCGTCCTAAACCGCGAGAAGCATCTAAGTTGAAATCTCACGTTCGCTCTAACAGTCTCGAGGTTTACGGCGCCCAGAACGTCCAGCAGAGCACGCAAAATCTCAGAAAGACCTCAATTTTGTTTCAATTCCAAACCAAAAGATGGATGCTGGAGCCCAGCAATGGAAGTGAGGTACAATGCAAGCACGAAACTGACTCCAATCGCGAAAGCCAAGATTGCTTTGCAGCCTGGGAGCTGACCCAGCATGAGGTGCTTCAGTCCTGCAGAAGCGATGATCTGCTGATCATGAACAACGCAGTGTCCCAATCCTCACCACACAGTCACAGCAGGAAGTTCTGTGCCACTAAATGGAAAAAGAACAAGGCACATCAACCAGACATCTCTCTAGACAATCAGAAATCGGGTTCAATCCGGCAGGAGACGCGGGTTTACGCCATCAATGCGATACACCCCTTGTTGTCCATAAGCGTCAGATCTGCCCAATCCTTATCCAACATGGAGAGAAAGTCACATTCCGAGTACACATCCACCACGGATATTTCTTCCGTAACCAGCAGATGGAGTCTGTGCTCCAGTGTTTACTCAAACTTTTCCCCAAAGAAAAGTCAGAAGTCCAGCAACTGGTCAATGAAACCTGACATTCAGTCATGGAGCTGTATTCAAAGTGTACCCAGTCAGAGAAAACCACAGAAACAACGCGACTACCAGGTTCGCTCAAGTAGTGAGATGGAGAACAAGAAGCAAACCTTTTTAAAATATCCCCTCTTTAATCAGTCTAGAAGATCTTCTGCCCTAAAGGCCCATCATCGAGGACAACAGCGTGTACTAAAATCATCGTGTTTTATTTCAAAAAAGAGCAATAACAAACAAGGAAGACAATATGCACGCGAGAACACCGTGAAAAAACAACGTAGATTCTTGGACAGCTCATCCTACGACCAGGAGCTTCAGACGGAGAATACTCAACAGCCCAACTTAAACCAAACACTTCACACTGGCAATGAGCCATTCCGTGGGAAAATAAGCGTTCCAGTTGGGGAATTCAGTAGTTATGCGGTTGAATCAGGAGTTGTACCCACGGAACAAGTGCTGTCTGATGGATCTAGCTCTACAGAAACCCAAAAGCAAACTCTGTCACTATCCACCTGCCCAGAAAACAAACCCAAGAAGGACACAAACAGTACAAATTTGCGGTTTGTCAGAAAAGAGACCAGGAAAAGTATTTCGGATGCCAAGAAGTGTGTCCTGGGCACGCAACGTCCGCTGAAGACCTCGCTAAGCGTTTGGAAATGGCGATTGCTCACAATAACATGTCTTTTGCTGCTAGCTACGAGTCATTATCTGGCTTATCTGATAGCGGTATAGAAGTGTGTCCTGGGCACGCAACGTCCGCTGAAGACCTCGCTAAGCGTTTGGAAATGGCGATTGCTCACAATAACATGTCTTTTGCTGCTAGCTACGAGTCATTATCTGGCTTATCTGATAGCGGTATCGTCAGCCTGAGTTACACCGAACAGCGCATTAGTTTTTCTAAGCTCAAAGAGGCTGTTCTTCTCCACAATAAAATGTTTATTTTCCTTGGGAGTTGTTTAGTTTAATGGTTTTATGTTGTGTTATTCCTATAGTCCATGCAGTGTGTCGTTGGTGAACAGCCTTATGTCTCGTGTACTGACGATCTTCATATAGACCATACAGTGTGGCGTTGATTATCCGCCCACATCCTTCTGCCTCGTATGCTGTCAATCTTCTTATAGTCCATGCCGTGTGGCGTTGGTGATCGTATCTGTCCACAGCCTTCTGTCTCGTACATCCATCGATCCATCCATCCATTTGTAAAAAGATTTTTAAAAAACAATCCACCACGTTCAACCTTCCTCTTTGGCGTTGGTTACAGTCATGGTGGTTCATGGTGCGGGTTAAGTTTGTTTTTCGATTTTGAAGCGTTTATGTCTGTGACGTCAGATGGCGGATTGGCCCGCGGGTTCTCCTTTGTGTTCGTTTCCTCCTGTAGTTCATTTTGTCAGTGGTGGCTCCTGGCCCGGCTGGTTTAATTGGTTGCAGTCCTTATAAGGACTCTTTATTGGTTTGTCGTTTAGCTATCGCTGCCTTAAGCTCAACTAGTTTCTGTCGAAGCATTGCCTTATATTCTCGATCCCATTTGCGCTCTGTTTCGTCTTTGATTTCATCAAGGTTTTTTTTTCCCTTCCATTCCATGAATTCCTCATCATCTGTGCCAATTTCAGATATGTCGGTATCCTCCTCTAGGCTTTCTTCGGATGTTTTGAGCTTTCTTTCATTCGTCTTCCCGCGTTTGAGTTGTTGTTGTCTTTTATATATATATATATATATATATATATATATATATATATATATATATATATATATGGAAAAAAAAAAATAAATAAATAAATAAAAAGAGAAAAAGAAAAAAAAATGAAAATATATTTTATATATAGTCTCGTCATATATATATGACGAGTTGTCTATGGGAAAGCCGGATGGGATGAGTAATCATTTCTAAACATCCCCCTTGAGGAAACCATATAATATGGCTCATGAACAACCACCGTGAGGACTTTAGGCTTAATGTTTAAGTTCCTACACAGAAATAGAAAACAAACAGTTCCTCTATAAGGTTTATCGAGATCCTGGCAATTCGCCACAGCAACAGAGGAATCCGTTCCTTCCATAATTGACGTTGACTCTGTGTTGTCTGCCAGCTCATATAGATCTCACATTATATGTATCAACACTGACATATGTCAGTTGGACTCAACAATAATTGACCTAAACATCCACATTGAAATGTACTCAACAACAGTTGAACAAAACATTCACAATAGCATGTAATCAACAACAGTTGAACAATACATTCACAGTGAAATGTACTCAACAACCAGTTTTAACACCACCCTTGTATTGAGTGGACTGAAGGGGGTCTAGTGAAGATCTAGGTTCCACCTAGTGACATCATATACACTTCAAACATTGCATATGCATCGATAACACAATCAGTGAAAACACGCAGACAGATACTTCACCCCAACCAATCACAGCCTCCCAGCCTATTACATTGATAACTCGCCAATCACCAACAGCATTAACATCTCTAAATCTCTTTCAACAACAATCCTGAAATAAACCATGTACTATCTCCTTCAGTTGGCACTGGAGAAAGGGTTATCTTCTTCTGGGCAAGACACAAGTTCGTACACACTGCCCTGTTTCACTATGTTCTCACAGCCAGATCCAGTTCCAGTTCCAGTTTTCAAAGACAAAAATTCCAAATTCGTCCTCGTCTAACCTGCTTCATCAGCTGTGGTTATAATTGAGGTCCGTGGTTTTTGTGGGTTTATTAGCCCTAATTCTTGTCTTGTGAGTCCTCTCTCGGACTGGTTATGTATCGTTTGTGTCTGTGACGTCAGCAGAAGGTCACTCGGCGGCTATCCTTTGTGCTCGTCTGTTCTTGTGGCTTTCTTTGTTTGTGTAGGCTCCTGGCTCGTCTGGCTGCAGTCCTTATAAGGACTTTTCGTTATCCCACTCCAGCTGGGGGAATCGGTCGGCGGCTGTCCTTTGTGCATGTTTCCACTTGTTTTCTTTGTTGGTGCAGGCTCCTGGCTTGATTGGCTGCAGTCCTTATAAGGACTTTTTATTTGGTATTTTGTCTTCTCAATTGTGAAGTAACTGTAGAAGCTTTTCGATGTGTTGTTTCTCCTTGCGCTTTCTTTCATTCGTCTTCCCGCGTTTGAGTTGTTGTTGTCTTTTGATTGCTTCCTCTGAGCTCAGCCATGGGATGATTTCTCCGTCTTCAATGTAGTAGTGCCAAGGGAATTTATCATCGATTATTATCTCTGGTTCTGTGGCGATACTGCAGGGCACTGGTTTCCCGTACTTCTTTCCTTTTTCTTCCATGCGCTTTCGCTTTCCATGCGCTTTCTCACAGCCACTAATAAGCGGTGTTAAGTAAGTTTCTAGGTAGCAGCTTTCCTCATGATACACCCTCATCAAGTTAACTCTTCTGTGACACAGTTTTTGAAGGAATAAAACTATAATGAATCCTTAGCGGTGGCCTTAGCTGTTGAAGCTGACGCCTGGGGTCATTCAATAAAGTTGAGGATCCACTCTTCATGATAACGGGAAGGTAAATTCTCGGTACGTTGTGACAACGACATCCTGAAGACCAACCAGGGGTTTATTGACATAGGTTAAATATTCTTACAGCATTCCACAACGCAAGTTCATCCCAACTAAGTTTCAGGATGGGAATAAAAGCTATCACTTGTTCCTGGACTGCAGCTAGTAATCACATCGAATAAACGAATATCCCATGATCTTCTTCTTCTAAACTAAGCTACAACTATTAATGAGCTGGGTTAGATAGTTCCTAAGAAATGCCGTTAATCCGGTTTCTAGGAATAACATGGGAGTTTCCTTAGATATACAGTTTTTAACCTTCCATGTGCTTGTTTGGGGCAAATTCTTGGTTGCCATTAGCAAAGCTATATAATTTAATGAAGGTTTAGGCTGGTAATTCAAACCTGTGAGCTCGGTAGTAATCACTGGACTCTCCACACATAAGGAGTTGAAGATTTGAGACCGGGACTCTTACTTGGTTGTCCCAACTATAAGGCCACTCCACCATCCCTTTTCACTGCCGATACAAAAATGCAAACACCCATTGCTATACATTTGTACTAAAATCAAATGTCATAATCAAAGTGTCAACAAACACAAAAGGAAACAAAAGGGAAAGTGGAGGAGAAGGGAGAGTGTTATACATGCACCAATCCCCCCGTTCTGGTGATGGAATTTAATCCACTCGGATGGACTGTGGGTGATATCTCCTCACTGCTCACCCCTATTCGTGATTGACACTGGGACTTCCTGCTGATTTAGGGACATCATACCCAACCAACCATCATGATAATAAACTCGTCCAGATATGTCAAAACCATCATAAGACCCAGACAACATGTGACCTAGGCAACATGAGACAGACATCACGAGACAGATATCATGAGACATACATCATGAGACAAACATCATGAGACAGACATCATGAGCCATACATCATGAGGCAGACATCATGAGACATACATTATGAGACAGACATCATGAGGCAGACATCATGAGACACCATCTACAACTGCAATATGCAATATGCAAACATCACTTGACCAATGGCAAATAGCCAATGGCCAGACCAATCATCAATCCCTGCGGGTGGTACTTTGATACATAGATGTCTTATCCCACCCACATTCATACGACAAAGCCGGTCTTCCCCTCTCTCATGCTAGACTCGGTTCAAAAGTGCCATCCTTCATCACCATCAAGTCATTTGCTCGTCCCCACTGGGCAACATTAGTACCTCTCCCACAGCAGGTAGTGCAATATTTATTAAGCAACATTCACATGTGAAACAAAACACATATGAAAACCTAGAATCCTCCCATGAAATATTGCATGAGCCATCAGATATACATTCATCAAACATAGACAAAGGTTTGAACTCATATTGTCTTTTCCCCTGATCATTAGGAACAGGGGTTTTGTGAACACAGTTCGTAAACCCAACCACTGTTGCAAGCTAACAAGTGCACAAACTTCAGAGATAAATTGCATTATAGCAAATCTTTAAGAGTGCTTTTAGCAATTCTCATGAACATAAATATATTCGCCAATTGTGTAATGCTGGCGTGAAGTGCACGCTTGCAAACATATGAATCTTATGATGAGTCTATCTTTATTCTCATATGAGATGGTAACTCATAAAACCAACATATCATTCGCTTTAAATATTCTTATCATTTTCAGGGAATATATTACATGTCAAAGTACACATTCTGATCACAAGAGTTGTAAAAAAAAAAGACTTCAAGAACTTTTCTACAGTTTTGATATAGAATGTGCAATGATATGCGTCCATAGGTAAGTTCTATAGCGCATAAAGACTGCAGATATGCATTGAGAGTGATATAACTTTCACCAAACATACAGCATAATTCTCATAGCAGACAGAACGATAGACATGGTAAAATATTCAGTGTGTTAGACATGTCAGTTTTGTCAGAAAGCAACATTCAGAGTAACTCCTCGGTGAAGCTCTGATCTCACACTTTTCACATTTTTC
Source organism: Cepaea nemoralis (assembly GCA_014155875.1). Classification (NCBI taxonomy): domain Eukaryota; kingdom Metazoa; phylum Mollusca; class Gastropoda; order Stylommatophora; family Helicidae; genus Cepaea; species Cepaea nemoralis. The sequence goes on from JACEFZ010010096.1 coordinate 301,820, forward strand.
ATACAAAATCACTGATACTTGTCTCTTTCTCATCACTAGGCACGGCCACAAGATTTAAAATATTTTATAGTCGTACCTGGGACACAGAGAAAACGAGATCGGTCGATTAGTTTCACCACATCTCGAAAGCGACCAGCCCAGATGAAATCTACATCGCTAATGCTAGGCTATGTTTTCTGCCGGGATCAGATGGAATCTCTTGGCAGGCCTTTCGAATCAGCCAATCAAATGACTGCATGCGCCCTTTTCAAACCGTGCTAACCTAGTGCAACTTATTCCAGAACGTTCGTTCTCGAAATAACCCTGATGTCATTCCATCAGTAGGGACACCGTTCTATTTATATATTGTATAGATTTGACAAATCCTCAATTTACTGGAAACTTGGATGAATGACCACAACATATCACAGATGCCTGGCGGGATACTGGTTTCTTGAGTTTCTTGGACATCGTTATAGGACTGCTAGCTTTAGCTTGGGGTTTCTTATTGGTCTTTGATTTGGTTTCAATTTGTGGCTTCTTTCCGTTCTTTCACGTGGCTTCTGCTGACTAGTTTTTGGTTAACTCCCTTTCAGCTTTTAGCAGTCCTCTCTCTGATTTGATGGTTTGTAGAATTTCTCCGTTCTCCTGTTTTATCTGTGCTGTGCGTTCAAGCTCTTTCTGAATGTTGCGCTGCATTTCCTTCATGTCATCGAGTAATTTTTCGTTGTCGCCGGTTGGTGTCGGTGTCAGAAGTAGCTTAATTTGCATCTTCAGCGCGTCAATTTGCACTTGTAGCTGGGACATTTTGGCTTGTCAGATGCCCGTGGCTGTTTCGCACCTCCGCAGTGCTTCCGCCGACGAAAAACCCCATCGACTTCCCCCAGTCTATTAATAACCGGGAAAGTCCCTGATGACGCGCCGAATAGAGCTGGAACCTAGTAGACAAAAGACAGATGAAGCGTCGTTTCGTCACAATGGTGTCTTTGTGGTTATGGCGATCTTTAAGACGTCTATGTGTCTTTAGAGGTACGGCCAGCCCAGGTGTCTTGCTCCGTGTTTGCCAAGGCAGTTGGCGCACTTTCTCTTGTTGGGCTTTCGAAAGTCCTTGTTCTCTTAGCCCAGCGGACATTCCTTGAAGGTATGATGTTCGGCGCAGTATCGGCAGATCTCTGTCTTGCTGTGGTACGATGTTCTACTGTGGCCGGCCCTCTGGCACCTTGAACATTGAGTGATTCTTGGAATGAGTTCTTCAGGTTGTTGAACTTTCTTGTTCATCAACACTTCGCTTGGCATCTCGCTGCCCTCAGTTGTCACCACTGATAAAGTTGTAGGAATCTTGGAGTAGGTCAGAAGCCTTCAAGATTCGGATGTGGAGATTTTCCTTTTGTAGTTGTTTCAGTATCTGGTCATCTGTCAGCTCCACTTGGATACGCTTGATAACCCATCGTCTGTAAGTCGGTACTGCCCACTCTGGTGTCTTTCTCATCTCTCTGCTTCTCAATAGACGTGGCTCTTGTCTGTTGTGGGTTGTCGTCGCCCTTCCTCGTGGTAGCTTCATTTGAGGTTACTTGAGGTTCTGGCGCTTTGATGCAGCTCGCAGGCAGGTTCTCTCTTCTCGTCTTCTTTACGGTCTTGGCGGTTTCTACGCTGCTCATCTTGAACGTCTGGTGTCTTCTGGTTTTAAGCTTGGAACGTGCTATTTTCTCCCCCGTATTTAACTGTCTTTTTTAGTGCACTCAGCAGTCCATAGAGTTTATCTTCCACTGTCGTCTCTCTAGGCCAGAAGGTTTGCCTAGATACTTTGTAATTTGGAAAGTCTTGGAGTATGTGCTCTGCTGTCTGCGACGCCAATCCACATGTGCACATGGCTAATTCACCAGTCTTTAATTTTGTATACATGTGGTTGCGTAATCTATTGTGTCCAGTTCTGAGGCGCAGAATAATGACTTGTCCATAATGTGGTAGTCATCTTGAGTAGGTTTTGGTGGCTTTCTGACTGATTTGATCATTCTTTTCGTTTGGTAGTATGTAACGGGCACATCAGGCTGTTCTTCTTTTGCTCCTTCCTTAGCCAGTCAATCAGCTCTGTCGTTTCCAGGTATTCCACAGTGGGATGGTATCTACTGTATGGTGACCTATGCTGACTGCTAAGCTCAGAAAGTAGTGTCCTTAGTACTGCCAATTTCCTAGACAGGAGCGCCTCGAGTACTGATTTTGCATCTGTCAATAGCACCACAGGTTGTGTACCATGGCTGGTATTTAGTAATTTCTCTGTTGCTATCTTGATTGCCTCAATTTCAGCATCATAGTTATGGCAGTACTTTCCTGTTGGTACTCTGGCCGTGTCCCTAGTATTATTTGGGTATTCTATGTACACTCCCGCTCCTCCATTTCGAACAGCATTTTGTGCTGACCCATCTGTGTAGACTCGGATCCAGAGGTCCTGTGGGTATTCTTCATCAAGGAAGCTGAGAGTGGCTGTTCTGCGCTGCACACTGTTCTGTTCTTCCTTGTCAAATACTCCTCTCACTTTTGTCTGGATTTGTAATGCTAGACTATGTTCATCTTTCCATGGAGTTCGCTCTGGTATAGTTTTCAGGGGGATACCAACTGTGGGCAGATCGGTGGTTTCTCTGCAGAGTCGTTTGGCCTGGTGGATAAAACTGCTTCTTTTCAACCGCCCCATAGCTAAGTTTTCAAATCTGTTCTTCATAGGGTGACCTGGCAAGCTGAGGAACTTTTCTGCTTGTATTAGCGTTTTCGTATCTCTGCGCTCTCTCAGTGCTTGTGTCCTCCCCATCTTCTCCATCGCCACTATGGGGGTGGGGGGCTGATCTCATCCCTCATGTGGTGACTCTAAGTGCTTGATTTTGCACCTTGTCCAGCTCTTGTAGTGTGGTTTTTTATGCTGAACACCACGCAGTTGACCCGTATTCCAGGTGTGGTCGTATGCTCTGTTGATAAACTTTGCTAAGTATTTTCCCACTGGCTCCCCATGTGGTTCCACTTAGTTTTCTCAGGATGGCTATTTTCCTTCTGGCTTTTGCTACTGCTTTGTTGATGTGCTTTCTCCATGTCAGCCTGCCATCAAATGTTACTCCAAGGTATGTTGGTTCTTTGTCTTCTCTAAGGGGTATTCCATTTATCTGGATAATCCCTGCCTTTTGTTTTGGAGAGAGGGTAAATAGAGTGGTGCTGCACTTGTCAGTGTTTATGCTGACACACCATTTATTTGCCCATGCAACAAATGTATCTACAGCTCTTTGTAGTGATCTGGTGGCCACTGATGCATGTTCATTTGTGCTCCATAGAACCAGGTCATCAGCGTACATTGCCGCTTTAATTCCATGCGGTAGATTAGCAACAAGATCATTGATGAAGATTAGAAAAAGTGTGGGGGACAAGACTCCGCCCTGGGGAACACCGTGACGCAGTAGTACTTTCTTGCTCTTGAGTCCGTCTATCTTGACTCTGGCTCTACTTTGGTGCAAGTATGCTTTTACCCATTTGTACATTCTTCCATTGACTTTACAGTTTCTCAGTTTCTTCATCAGACCTTCTTTCCAGACTTTGTCAAAGGCTTTCTTCAGATCTATCCATGCAGCAAGCACCAGCTTCTTCTCTTGGAATGCATCCTCGATTTCTTGAGAGAGGTAGGTTGTCTGATCTTCCGTAGCACTGCCTAAAGCCAGCTTGCTGTGGCACAAGGATGTTTTCACTTTCAATGTACCACTGCAGTCTGTGATTGATGATGCGCTCCATTGTTTTGCAGAGACAGCTGGTGAGGCTAATTGGTCTGTAGCTGGAGGCAATGGAACTGTCTTTCCCTGATTTTAGGAGGGGTATCATGATTGCTTCTCTCCAGGCTTGTGGAACACTGCCTAGGGTCCAGCTGTTATTGAAGATCTGCAACAGCTTTGCTTTGGCCTCTGTTCCTAGGTTCCTGATCATTTCATTGGAGATACCATCAGCTCCTGGTGACTTTCTCATTTTCAGTTTTGATATGGCTAGCTCCAGTTCACTGATTGTGATAGGTGCCTCCAGAACCTCATGTACTGTTTCATTCTGTCCTGTATGTTGCCATTTCTCTCGAATCTCTTGTTGTTTCTCTGGACTAATGTTGATATTGTTATCTTGTGCGAATGAGTCCGCAAAATGGTCAGCTGCTTGCTTTCCTGTTAAGATGTTTCCGTCTTTATGTAGTGCAATTTTTGAGTTTCTCCCTGTGCCTTCATCGTTAAGTTTTTTTTTATTAGCTTCCACAATTTTCTTGTGTCTCTTTCAAAGTTCAGAGACTCTGTTTTCTCCTGCCAGCTTTTCCGTCTAGCCTGCAGCTTGGCTCTTTGAAATTTGGCTTTTGCGTGCTGGTATTTATTGTGGTGCTCTTGGCTGGGTTTGGCCTCTGCTTGCTTTCTACACACTTCCACATCATTATGCAACTGTTCCAGTTCACTACTCCAGTAGGGTTTATAATGTTTACGGGCTCCTCTTGGTACAGTTTCTCGTGCTGCCTGTAGTATGCATTTCCCAAACTCTTCAACTACTTTATTTATGTCTTTCTCAGTGTTCAGGTTTCTAACCAGTATGCTGGTGCGATGCTTGTACATTGCCCAGTCTGCTTTCTTGTAGTTCCACCTCGAGAGGGTGCTGCTTTCGCTTACAAGCTCATTTTCTACATTAGAAAGATTGGCCGATGGTCACTGCCACCAAGCTGTTTCCCAACAATTCGTGTAATGTTCCACTCCAGGTCTGGTGAATGAAAAGCCAGGTCAGGTGTAGTTGTAGTGTGCCATGATCTCGAGTAGAAAGTATGTGGGTCGGACGGCTTGTTAATCAAGATGAATCTATTCTCATCCTGCCAGTCTTCCAGTCTCTCTCCTCTCTGGTCCATGTGATCATAGCCCCAGCTCTGCGAGTGGCTGTTGAAATCGCCACACACAATCATTTTTTTCTTTTAATGGTAGTGTGTCCAGTGCCTGTGGTCGGTCACTTGGACAATAGTAATTATCAGATGTAGGTCTGTATTGCCTGTCTTAAGTTTAAGAGTCTGATACTCAGCCCCTTCCATGTAAACTTCAATTTGGGAAGCAGCGATGTTATTTTTTACAAGGGTCAGTATCCCACCCTTTCGCCTGTCTTTTCGGTCAGATCGGTAACACTGGTAGCCTCTGATTTTGAAGGCTATATTTTCGTTGAGGTGAGTTTCTTGCAAGAACATACGTTTACTTTTTCTTGGTCCAAGATGTTTTCTAGTTCTATTTTTTGTTGCTGACTCCCTCCGCATTCCAGTGCATTATTTTTAATCTTTGTTTGATATGGCCAGATGCTCTATTCTCGTGACCCCTGGCTCCATAGGACATCTGAGAAGGTCCTCCAGTAGTTGTGGTTGGACCCTTTCGAGACATAGGGCGCGGCATTGCACCTGCCTGGGGGTCCAAAGCAGGGCGAGCACCATAACATTTAGCAGTAGTCGACATATTTCATTACGCGTAAGTGCGTGGCATCCTGATTTCTGTGGTGCGCCTCCTGGCTGGTTGCCTCCGTCTTCAGCACCTCTCCTTTGCTAGAGCAGACTGTGGTCTTACTCGAGTTTAGGTGTGTAGGCACGCACACACGTGTCTGCGCATGCATGTACGTGCATACACATCTAGAGCTTTCTGGTTATTTCTCGGCGCCAGTGACTCGCCACCGCCCCTTCTCCTGATAGTTTAAACAGGTCCGCCACGTGAAGGCCAGGAGTTGGACTTTTGCTGCATAGGTGATGAATGCACCGAGCCATTGGGGTGCTTATGCAAGGTTTGCAAGTCTTTCTTCCGTTCTTAACACCATTCTATTTGGAGTACAAATAAATAATCCAGCAGGCGACAGTCATTCGCTGCATATTGCTTCACTGTTGACTGTGGAGCACATTTTTCTTTATGATATCATGTTCTACATACAAAGTGTTGTGAGACTTTACAAACACCCCGTGGAACCAAATAGAAATCCGAGCATCCGGGTCACTAGAAGGATGATGGAATTACCAGCTCAACAGGAAAAAAAAAACAAGTAACAATCTTTAGATGAAAGAAGATGAGGAACAAGAAGAAGAAGAAGAAGAAGAAGAAGAAGAAGAAGAAGAAGAAGAAGAAGAAGAAGAAGAAGAAGAAGAAGAAGAAGAAGAAGAAGAAGAAGAAGAAGAAGAAGAATAAATAACAGTGTTCAGCAAGTCTATATTCTATATTCATTATGAATAACCCCATCATCTGTCGAGCACCATACACCAGTTCCTTTTGAAATCGTGTCGTCTTCCTTTTGTGGGTCCTTTTTTTAATGTATTATGAATATCACTAGAACTAGAAGAACTGGAACCAGACATACTGAAAGAAGAAATTATAGAAGCCGTCAGATTAGCCCCATTGAACAAATCACCGGGCAGGATGAAATACCAAATGAACTAATTAAAGCAGCAAGAGAAGTAGGAACGGCATGGCTACATAGACTATTCAACCATGTCTGGGTACAAAAACAGGCACCACGAGACTGGGGAAACGCCATAATTATCCCAATTTGGGGAAACAAAGACAGCACAAGAGACTGCACACAATACAGAGGCATTTCACTGTTGAGTCATACTGGAAACATATTTTGCAAAATTCTTGAGAAAAGATTACGAACTACTATAGAACCGCAGCTAAGCGAAACACAACTTGGATTTACGAAAAACAAAGGGTGTACAGATGCCATTTTTGCTCTTAGACAACTTATAGAGAAATCAATCGAATTCAACGAAACACTCTACTTAGCCTTTGTCGACCAAGAAAAGACATTTGATAGAGTAGATATAAACAAGATGTGGGAAATCCTTAATCACTTTGGAGTGAGTACACATCTAAAATTCCTATGTAGAAGCTTATACAACAACAGTGAATGCATAGTAAGAGCAACTGGCAGACACTCAGAACCCTTCACCATAAGATCCGGAGTAGGACAGGGTTGTGTCCTGTCCCCTATCTTGTTCATAACATATATAGACAACTATGTTAAGAAACCAGCCAAATAGAGACCGCAAGAACACCGCATGACGAGAACACAGAAGAAGAACCATCTGCAAATCTAACCATTAGAGAACTCCTGTTTGCGGACGACCAAGCACTAATGGCAAAATCAGAAGCTGAATTACAAGACCACGTGAATAGTCTAAATGAAATGTGTAGGGAACATAACATGAAAATTAGCACAAGCAAAACAGAGGTAATGACTATAACTAAAGAAGAAAAAGCAACAAAGATTCATCTAAACGAACATCCCTTGAAACAAGTAAAGTGTTTCAAGTACCTAGGAAGTATAATATCATCAAATGGCAAATCAGAAGACGATATCGAAAATAGATGCAATAAGGCAAACGAACTCATTGGACAAATGGCACCAATACTAAAGAACAAACATGTATCAGTAACTACTAAGAAAGCACTTTACAACACAATCTTCCTACCAACTATATGTTACCAATGCCAAGCCTGGATAGTGGCAGAAAAAGAGAAAAGAAAAATCACAACAACAGAAATGAGATTCCTGAGAAGAATACTCAATGTATCAAGAAGAGATAAGATCAAAAATGAAGAAATCAGGACTAAATTGGGGGTTATTTTATTAGAAGGCATCAAGTCAAATGGTTTGGCCATGCAAGTAGTTTACCAACTAACAGTATATATATCACAACAAGCAGTGATGTACAGACCAGATGGAAGCAGAGGAAGAAGCCGACCACGTAAACGATGGACGCAGGGAATAACAGAGTCCATGGGAATATCGATACATGAAGTTCATAAGTGGGCACTCTCCCGCTATTTATACTTCATCTCGACACCGCAAGGTACAAGAGGAACATGACGAGATGAGATGAGATTATCAATATCATTAGGAAAGTACTAACTTAATTGTGTTCGTTTGTGTGTATATTTTACTCATTTTGTTATTGTTTTCCCGTTGATAACATATGCGTTTTTTTTTTAAAATTGATTTACGTTTCTACTCCGTCCAGCTTGGTTGACATATTTGTGTATAGTCTTTAGGCTCTTTGCACAATGTGGCTCTCATTACGGTAGGCTTAAAAATCTCCCAATCTCTTGCCATGTTTCCCGCCTCGTACAGCCTGTTGCCCAAGGAGTTTGTGGTGTCCTGTGTCCATCTTCTTGCTGGTCGACCACAGCCCATTCTCCCAGGAACCACGCTTCCCCCCCCCTTCCCCCTTTCACCGTTCTCTCCAAGCCACTGTGACTTTTAATATGGCATGAGTATTTCAGTACCCTAGGAGTATCAGCGCGCTGGCCACCGAGCAAGTAGCTCATCGTTCAGTCACATCAGGTGTAAATAATTCTCTCTTGTCATTGTCGTACACTTTATGTGATGTATTGGGCGCCATCATTTCGCCGGTGGTTGAAATATTTATGTGAAACTATGATTAGACTAACTAGCTGTGTTTTGGTTGTGTGTTTGTTAACTGATACAGTGCCAAAAAGTAGGTTTGATCAAACATGGTACACAATCAAATGAACAAGTGTTCTCATGTAAATTTCCGTTCACTGAGCATTGAAATTACAGAGGATACTACGGAACAAAACAAACAGCACGATGACCCTAGTATGGCTATATATCGTCCTTCTGTCCAAATAGGTGATCACATGTGGAGATATATAGGGTGTTAGTGAACGCAGTTTCACAGTTACCTGACACACCGAGTCGAGGCTTCGAAATCCGCCGCGGAAGATTTGAAAGCAGATAGGTTGATTTCGATGGTATGAGAGTCGGCCATTCTGAAAGCAATGACAAACTACTGAATGTATACAATTGCCTTGTAAATCACAAACAGCAAATAAACGCCGATTTTTTTTTTAACGCTCGCTCACTTGTCTTGACAGATGATAGATAGTGTGCTTCAAATAGCAAGGCATAATAACCTTTATATAGCACACACCTTGGGCTGAATTGCAGAGACCATGGGTTGCCCAGACAGCATGATCCCCCTTAGGCCTGCCTAGTTTACTCCAGGGGAAAGGTAGCACCAATACATTTGGAACAAGACCAGCTGTAGAATATGTAAGATCAGCAAAGCAATGTTCTAACTTCCCGTCTATCGGAGCTTCGATCCTAGATCAGTTGCCAACCAGGGCCTGGTCTGTCGTGACATTTAGCCTTTAAGCTGCATTTCTTCGCATCAGGATAAGACTTGTATCCTCCCAGTTTTGCTCCTCCGCTCGAAGCCATTGGCACAATATGGGGTGTCGGATTTGGTGAGCGTGTCTCAATATTCGGCACTAACAGAGAGCAGAAATATCCGTCTATTGCCATACAGTTGCTCAGTCATACCTGACTTAGACATGACTAACAACATTCGACGCTAACAAAAATTCAGGTAGTACCGTCTACTGTCATAAGACCCCGGTCAAATCTGACTAAGACCTGACTAACAAACCTCGAATACCGTCTATTCGAATAACACAAGTGTGGTATGGGATTCGTTATGCGCAGTAATTAGACGTGGCTCGGTAATGGCAAATAAGAGTTCTGGGAGTGACTCTTTCCCCGCATACTATTGATCACAATATGGACGAAATGAGTCTAATTATCGTAATTGCCTGGGTCAGTGGTTCTCAGCGTGAGCTGTGAAGACTAGTTGAGCTCTGAACCGACTTCACGGAACTCAGAGCATTCCAATACTCGCTCCGTTCTCATCTTCAACAACCAGAGACGAGTCGATTATTGATAGTAGCAGTTGCAGTCTGATTATGTGTCCGTCTTGCCTTACCGCGGAGTGCTGAGTGTCGGCCAGATCCTTGGGCCACAGATTTCTCTTCAGGCAATGGTGATGTATATGTGCTTCCACACCGTTGGCCTGATCCCATAGGTCCCTGATCACGTGTGCCTTATCATCCACCAATACCTCATCTAACAGTTCAGACCCAGCCAATCTGTCCGCCTGCTCGTTTCCCAACACACCAGCATGTCCTGGGTAAAAGATCCAATAGACGCTCCCAATCTGTGTTGACTTAATTGAAGCATACCACTCTATAGGAAGCATGCTTGTCTTCACCCTTCTGACCTTGCTGTATCAGTCCGTTACATGTTACAACCACGACCTGTGTGTGCCGTTTGTCCTCCAGCCAGCCAAACACCCCAGCGACCGTCTCCACCTCCATTCTCAGACTGGCTGTTGTGGTAACATACGTCATGCTTCCCTGCAATAAATACAGTCAATTAACTTTGGTTACGAACCCCCAGCTGGCCGACCAGCGGCTGACCGGGTGGCTAGAATGCCGGATTCTCCTAAGGGAGACCCGGGTTCGAATCCTCGGTAAGGTGTGGGATTTTTTTTCTGTCGGGGGCAAAAAGAAAATCCTAACCTGCACAGTTCGCGGCGACTGCACTAGCCAGGCGGCCTTAATTCCTCAGGCTCAACCCCCCCCCCCCCTACCGCCAGACACCACAAGGTATTATATTGGCAGTAAATGATAGTTTGACAGTTACAAGCCCTCAGGGACATCTTTCGCCAGAGCGTGGACGGTTTAAATGTCTTCGGGGCCGCTGTTCTTGCTCCATTCGCTGTTTTAAGCTGCTGCTGCTGCTGCTTCCTCTGCGAATTGCGGCGGAGTCTGATCACAAAGAAATACCTCAAACCTGTTGGAGACACATGACCAACTTTTGCCTCACCGCACCCAGTGCATGTCTTCAGCGCTGATTCTTGACCTGGTTACAGCCTAACATCACCATCATCATGTGCCATGACGATTGGCGTAAGTGGTCAAGTTTCGCCATCCCACATGATCACCAGAGTCGTGGATCCGCTCCGTGTTCTTGTCTCGATTAAGCCATGTCTCCAAGCTAAGCAGACAATTACTATTCTGCTTTCCCCTTGTTCTTATCCCCTCAACATTACCAATTTCCACCAAGTTTTCCCTTTTGTTTTCTTCTCATATCGTGTTTTTTTTTTTTTTTCTTTTTTAAACTGTGAGTGTGTACGTCTAATTTCTCTAATCAGTTTACGGTTTTCATTTGTTTCTTGTAGGACTTGGTCACTGGTTTTTCTGTCCGTCCATAGTATTCTTTGCATTTTCCTCAGAAACCACATGTCCACTGCCTTTAGATGTTTTTCAGTTTGTCTGCTCAATCGTCCATGTTTCATATCCTTACAAAAGTACAGGTTCTATGTAGCACTTCAAAACTCCTTGTCTTGTTGCAGTTGACATAATTTTATTGGTCAGTATGTTTTCCATCTTGCAATAGGCTACCTTCGCCATAGCAATTCTTGTTATAATCTATTCAAGGCATCTCCCATCAGATAATATGACTGTTCCGAGATAATTGTTCGGATTCACTTGTTTAAGAATATCCCCATGTACATTACATAGTGGTATTTATTTCTTCCTAGTGACGACCATAATCTGTGTCTTCTTACAATTTAATTTTAACCCTAGTTGGTCACTGTGTACAGCAACCGTATTTGCTAAATGTTGCAAATAGTGTTCGTTGTCTGCAATGAATACTGTATCATCCGCAAGCCTTATGTTATTGTTGTTACATCCCCCAATGGTGACTCTTATCTTTAGAAATTTAGAAGGAAATAAGTGGTCAACTATAAACAATTTGAGAATCTTCAGAAAACACAGGAAAACGCAGATGGTATTGCGTGCGTGTCCAGTGACATATGCGGATTTGTTGACCAGGTCTCGGGGTTGTCCAAATTAAAAATTAAAGAAGAAAAGCGGAGGCCGACGGGTTAAACTGCAGCAGTCATGGATTTAGGGCAATTACAAAATTAAAAGAGACCCTGCCACAACAAGTTGGTCGTTTTTGGTTTCAAGCGAATCGGGAAGGGTGTCGTGTTCATTTCGATCATCGCTAGTTTTTTTTTTTTTTTTTTCGCTAGCTCGCTCGCTTTGAACTCGAGCGTAGTCTCATAATGCTACTTCCGGTGAGCTGATGTCGCGCTAGCGGGTTCAACTCCTACACTGGGCAGTTGAACTAATATGTTGACTTCTCGTCCTTGGTTTTGGGAGGTAAATTACAAGTACCTCTGAAGTCGGCGTGGGTTTGCCTGAAGGTGAGGCACACTGGTAATAGGGAAAGCTAATCCAAATGCAAAAATTATTCCTGTGCACTGGAAGTAGTAGCACCTGCATGAACTACGCTTATTTCAAAGCGACCGGGGGGGGGGGGGGGAGGAAGAAAATCAAGGGGAAGAGGATCAAACTGTGCCTGCCATATTTGGTCAAACATTTAATAAAATCACCCGTAATGGATGATGTCAGCGTTCATCCAGAGTAACCACTTCGCCACAGAGTCTCCCTATGGGGGTCGTCGCTGGAGCTGCAGAGTTCGTGCTTTGTGCGACGCTTTCCGCGCTGCGGAAAGGGACTGGGCCATAGGGGATAAAAACCCGGTGCAATGAAATCGACTTTTAAGCGAATTTTATTTTTTAAACTACTTCATCTGGAAGTAGTAACACTTTCATGGACTACGCTTACTTTAAAGCTATGGGGGGGGGGGGGGGGGGGTGAAGAAAATCAAGTGGAACAGGATCAAGAGGAAAAAGATCACAAGAAATAATATCAAGAGGAAGAAGACAAAGAGGAGGAAGAGGAAAGCTCAATAACATCTAGAACATGGGTGAGGAATCTTCTTTTCTCTGCCAAGAGTCATTTGAATATGTATGACATCATTCGTGACCCATAACAAATGATCAACCTCAAACTGTGCCTGCCATATTTGGTCAAACATTTAATAAAATCACCCGTAATGGATTATGCCAGCGTTGTGTGAGATGGTTACGGACGCAATTCGTAATCCCGCACAACGCGTTCTTCTTCTTCTGCGTTTATCCAGAGTGACCACTTCGCCACAGAGACTCCCTATGGGGGTCGTCGCTTGAGCTGCAGAGTTCGTGCTTTGTGTGACGATTTCCGCGCTGTGGAAAGAGACAGGGCTATATGGAATAAAAACCCGGTGCAATGAAGTCGACTTTCATGCGAATTTTATATTTTAAACTACTTCATCCGGAGTTTTTTTTTTCGGACGTAATTGCATTGTGCCTGTTTACAGCAGAGCTGCGATACTCGCGCCTTTCGGCCGACACATCCGACTTCTGTGGGAATTTGTTGACCAGGTTAACCATCCCGGGATAACGCCTTCGAAACACAACTGTGGGCGATTTAGAAGCAGACCGCCTACCGTTGGTTTTTATACAATGGTATGATTGCCTGTCGATTAGAAAGCAATGACCGTAAACTTGCCAAGAAATCACAAACAGGCAAATAAAGCTGGGATCGACTGCTACGTCCTGTAAAGACAAGGCAACTAACTTGTTGAATGTGATGGCTGGAACTGATTGTCTTCGGTGAAGCGTGTGATGTTATTTGGCGTTGATCATATTGCTGCTGCTTTTATTGTTGATAGTTTGTAAAGCTTCTAGATTTATTGAATTTCCAGTCAGGCCTGGGGTTATCTTCAGGATAGGCCAAACACGCAGTTCGTAATCCCGCATACTGCGTTCGAAACACAGTTGTGTGTTGTTGTTTTTTAATTATTAATGAAATGGTATGGGTGCCGGTCGTTCAGAAAGCAATGGCAAACGTAAACTTGCCCAGGAATCATGACCAGCCAAAAAATGCTAGGGTTGACTGCTACGTCCGTAAAAGGTGTGCAACTAACTTTTTATTCCTCCTCGGGCCGGACGTTCCCTGCGCCTGAGCTAGAATCAAATGCAGACAGAAAGAATGTCTCCGCGGCTAGAAATTGACCAAATCGACTTAAACAGCGCGTAATTTAACTGTTAAATCTGCCGTATATTCCTCTAACTAGCCCAATTAGAAAATCATCGCTGGAGTTGTAAGATGAAGGTCATATGCAGACATAGAAAGCATGGGCGCAAAGATTGCCCTCGTCTCCGGACCCGTTGATCCAAGGATCAGGAAGCGTCGTCAGTTGGTAGTGGCTTTGGTGGTAACGAGGCTTAAGCTGGACTTGGTCGGGAAGACGTGGAGACTGTTGTCCTAGGTAAAAGGGCAAGGGAAATGTCACTGATCGACCTCCGTGGTAGAGATTGATTACCTTGGAAGACTGACGATAGACAGACAGACACACACTGATGCAAGCAAGGTGTCCAACAAATCATTGTGAAATATTACTTTTGTTTAGACAGACAGACAGACAGACAGACAGACAGACAGACAGACAGATAGACAGACAGACGGACGGACGGACGGACGGACGGGCGGGCGGGCGGACAGGCAGACAGACAGACGGACAGACGGACAGACGGACGGACGGAAAGATACATAGACCTACGGACCGATTAACTGACCAACAGGACAGACAGACAGACGGGCGGCTGGGCATCTGTCTTCTGCTTCTACGAGTGCCAGTCTACACATGCGTGTTTATTTATAAATATTTTAAATGTTGTTTTTAAATGTTGTATTTAAATTTTGTTTTTAAATGTTGTTTTAAATGTTTGTAAATGTTGTTTCTAAATGCTGTATTTAAATGTTGTTTTACAATTTTGTTTTTACATGATGTATTTAAATGTTGTTTTTAAATGTTGTATTTAAATGTTGTTTTTAAATGTTATATTTAAATTATGTATTTAAATGTTCTTTTTAAATGTTATATTTAAATGTTGTTTTTAAATGTTGCATTTAAATGTTGTCACTGGGATCAACCAAAATCCCAGGCTCATTTTCTAGACAACTTTACCATCGGCAGGTTGCCACAGCTTTCTGAACGGGAAGTCAATGTTGAAATCCGCCCGACTGCTGCGGGGGTTAGACCCCATAATCTGCCGTCAGCGTACTGGACGTTTAAGAGCAAGAGCACTATACCCATGCAATATCATCTTCAAGTGCCCTGCCAGCTGGTGTAGGCGTTCATGGCTCTCCACAGATCTCGGCCTTTAGTGTTCTGGATCAACTCTGCCGCTAATATTCCTCCATGCCCTTGTCTCAATCCATCCAGCATCATTTCTTTTGGTCTGCCTCTGCCTCTCTCCCCCTCAATCTTTCCAGTTGTCACGATGTTCTCCATTGCCTCTCTTCTGATAACATTACCAAAGAAAGCTGTTTGTCTCTTTCTTATTGCTGTATATAGTGTTCTAGTTTCATTAGCCTCTTTGAGGCAATCGTCGTTAGTTACTCTAGCAGTCCAAGGAATTCGCAACATTCGTCTCGGGAACCACATCTCTGTTGCTTCTAAACTCTCCCTAATTTGTTCATTTACATTCCAAGATTCACTGCCATAAAGCAAAACGGGTTCTATATTAGCATTTCAGCACTCTCTTTCTTACATTCAGCGATAATGACTTATTGATTAAGATACTCTTCATTTTCTGAAATGCGGCTTTTGCTTGCCCTATTCTGCTCTTAATCTCTGTTGCATATCTTCTATCTGATGTTATATATGCCTCTGGGTATTTAAAATTATCCACTTGGTTAAGAATTTTCCCTTCTATTTTTATGTCATATTTTGGTGTCACGTTTTCTTTGCTTGCTTGTGTTCGTTGGCTTGAGCTCCAACGCGAAGTCCTGTATGTCGGATGAAGGCATCCTGTTGTCCAACATCAGTGTGATGTCATACAGGACCTGAGGTTTGCGTGAGTATCCGTTGTCCCATGTCTGACTTATTGGTGCGCAGACTGGTGGTTCCTCGCCATGCAGGCAGATACTCTCCGACTTCGGATGATATCACCATTGTTACTGTTTTTTTAATATTCATGGAGAGTCTTTTCTAAGCGCGTTCAGCCTCGTAAAACTTCATATGAATTCTCGGAAACCCTGTAAATGCACAATAAACACAGAACACACAAAAACAACATAATCATCTGTTACGTAAGCAGAAGGGATCTACTTTATTGGTAATCCGTAGGAGACTTGTAAGCGGGAAGTTTAAGTAGTTGGGAAATTAGATCCTTTTCACGGGAAGTTAGAATAATTTGAGGCCACATCTTGATCAAGTCTGACATTATGTTTTCTTCAAATCGTTATGTGGCAGTTTTAAGGGGTGGGTATGTGAGAGGGTTGGATCTTTGCAATGACGACAAGTGACGAGGTACGGTGGTTGCGTAATTGGGTTGTAAACGAATTTGAAAGATAAGTTTTGTCATTTATGTTTTTGTTGTTGATCGAAGCTTTTCTTTCAGTAACATTGTTGTTGTTTAAGATGATGATGTTGTTGCTGCTGCTGCGCCCGTTGTTCTTGTTGCTGTTCTTCGTCTTCTTTTTGCTTTTTCCTTTACTTCCCTTCATATAGTTCTTCTTATTCTTCTTCTGTCTGTCTCATTGCGCTCATATTCCTCCTCTTTTTTATCCGCCTCTTTCTCCTCCTCCTCCTCCTCTTCCTCCTCCTCCTCATCATCATCATCATCATCCACCCTCATCATAATCATCTAGTGCTTGTCGGCTGGCGTGGGCGATGATGCCTCTCCGCAAACTGCGATCTCCGACGTCATGGATCAGTTCGTGTGTTGACTCCCTTCCGTGCCATGACACAAGACTGTCAAGAATCTTCTCAAGCTGTCTCCCTCTATCTCTCTTTCCTTAAATCTTTCCGGTTGTCACAACATGTTCCAGTTTTTGTCTTCTCATAACGTGGCCAAAGAACGATACCTTTATCTGAACTTACTATATCTCCTTGATAATGCCACGGGAGTTATAGAAACGGAGCTGTTGAAGGCGCCCACTTAAACTTCTCGTGTGCTGACAGCGAGGTAGTTTGTTCATCCCAAACATCGCTCACTTGAACTTAAAAATCAAACGTTCAGAGATCCATGGCAAACTGCCGAACGTCAAATCGCCTGGAAAACAACTTGCTGTTAAATCGAAACGTCCCACAAAAGGATATGACGCCTAGAAACGAGATTTTGTCAACAGCAAACATATCATTAAAAACGCGATGCAAGACTAAACAAAGAAGACACAGGACGCATCCCATGGGAGCTCTCTGGGCTGTCAGCATCGGTATGCTGGGTCACGCCTGGTGTTTATGCTGATCATGAAATCACCCCTAACTCCCGTTGATGTATGTTGTTTTCTGTCTAATTTCCAGTACTGAATATCCCCATTGTTACTGTTCCTGTGTATTAATATCGGGAATTCTTGCATTGGTAAGTTTCGCTACAGTGTGTTCCGTAAAGAATATCGGTATTTTAGGTGAGATGAGTTGAGTCGAGAACCGACATAACAGTATTCAAGTAATTCTCGTACGTGTTCTGTCCCTATCTTCAACAGCCAGCGAAGAGTCTCAAAACTAATGATATAAGTTGCCGTCTGATTATGTGTCCATCTGGTCTTTTCTTGGAGAACTGAGTGTCGGCCAGATCCTCCGTTCACTTCCTTCCGCACCAGAACGATTTATCGGTTATTTCGTACTATACACAATAGGATCCCATGCCTATCTTATCGTGCACCAATACCCCACCCTAAGGTGCAGACCCAATCAATGTGATCATTTAGATGCATAGAAATTTGATCAATACTTCGAAATATACAATTGGCCTCGAATGAAAACAAACATATGTTGTTTAAAGAGACGCAAAGCTATAGGATCCACTTGATTGCACCGGGTTTTATCATATATGGCTCGGCCTCTTTCCGTAGTGATTTCTACCGAAAGCGTCGCACTGAGCATGAATTCCGTAGCTCCAGCGACGAACACCAGGAGTATCCGAGTAAACTGCACTCGGGAAATGAGTGACGAAGTCCGGGATCGAACTGACAACTTCCGGAGCGCGAGGCAGCCGGGTTAACCTCTTGGCCACGGAGACCTCTACATTCCCTATATTGTTGTATGTGTGTGGAGCATGGGCAATTAGCAGACAAGATGAGAAACATGTAATGGCTGTGGAAATATGGTTTCAACAACAGAAATGAGATGCATGAGAACACTCAATGTATCAAGAAGCGAGAAAATCAGAAATGAATTAAGACTATACTGGGAGTTATAACAATGTTAGATTATATCAGAAAACAGCAAGTTAAATGATTTGGCCATATAACTAGATTAACAACTTAGAGTACACCATAACAAACATTGATGTAGAGACCAAATGGAAGCAGAAGAAGAGGCCGACCATGTAAAAGATGGACATAGGGAATAGCAGAGTTCATAGGAATCTCGATACATGAAGCCCAAACACGAGCACACCCCCACTGTTTCTGCTTCACCTCGACACCGCAAGGTACAAGAGGAACAAGATGAGATGAGATGATGAGACATATTCTTTTTAAAGTATTGATTGGCAGCCATAACACGGCACAGAATCTCAAACCATCGTCATCGTTACTTTATTATACATATATAAGAATTGTGAGAACGCCGGGGGCGTACAGAAAGAGCAATGACGATATCTTGAAGGAAGGTAACTCACAAAGAGAACTAGTCACTCGTATCAGAAGAAACTAGTTCACATTCATTGGGCATGCAATGAGAAGGGGAAGGCTAGAGTGTGTCATCACAACATGGAAGTTGGAGGGGAGGCGAGGCAAAAGGAGACAAAGAGATAAGATACTGGACAGTTTGACATCATGGCCCGGGTGAACGTTTGTGTCTTAAATAAATGGCAGCATAAGAGACAGAGGGCTGAGGATAGACATGATCACCAACAATCTACTGCATGGATTTTACGAAAAAGAAAATTGTGATATTTCTTTTTTCTTGGAGACTTCCGGTCAAACATAGAGGTTAAGCGGTAGAGCTGTTAAGGCCTCTGAAATGTTCATGCTTGTGGCTGCGGTTTGCTTACGCATTTTTCCTTGAGTTGGACTGGTAGTGCATGGTTCCATCGCCCTGCTACTGAGCTAAGTGCGTGGAGCGACACTGTAGCTGGGTATTTCATGTGTAGTGCTTTTACATCTGTCTGCGGTTGTGTTGTGACTGCACAGGAATGGGGCATTATGGGGCAACCCTTTACCGTGAAGCTGGAACCGTGACTACCTAATTAACTTTATTTTTAGAGACAGCCATAATCTCCGCTTTCTCATAATTTAATGCTAACCTTTCTCGCTCATTCTGTACAAAAACTGCATTCCCTAAATGCTGCAGATCCTGGTCAATTATCTGCAATCAATACTGTATCATCTGCATATTATATAACTTATATATTGCTAATTAAAACAAGTTCGATTTTACAAACCTAACTCTTGTATTATCATTTTTATGTTATAAAATTATAAAAGCTTACATCTCTCTCTCTCTCTCTCTCTCTCTCTCTCTCTCTCTCTCTCTCTCTCTCTCTCTCTCTCTCTCTCTCTCTCTCTCTCTCTCTCTCTCTCTCTCTCTCTCTCTCTCTCTCTCTCTCTCTCTCTCTCTCTCTCTCTCTCTCTCTCTCTCTCTCTCTCTCAATTTCTAACCATCTTTGCATTAGACTAAGTATTCTCCTCTCTTGGAATCTCGAAAAATTCTCGTTGCACACGGCTGCTGAAACCTCATTACGGCCACAATCTCTTTACGGCTGAAATCTTGTTACAGTAATTGATACCAAATATATCTGTCTATGCTTTGCCGATCACTATCCCTGGATTAAGTCATATGTTTGTAAATCGTATTAGTTTTATTTGTAGCTATGTCTTTAATATATTTTAGACTTTAACAACGAGGTAGGAGGCCAACTGTTGTGCTTTTCAGTTTTCCTGAAGTATTTGTATAATTATTCCAATTTATGTTTGCTTAAATTGGCTTTTCTAAATACTGTATGTTTGTTGTTGTTTATTTAGCGTCTGGATTATCTTGCGATTATACAGAGAGTAGCCAGCTTATGATTTTCGCAACAATAGAATATCTGATGTTGTGGACATTGCAATTTAAAGATGGCATTAATACAAATTTCGCGATTACATCCCCCCACCCCCCCCCCCCCACCTCTTCCACTCCACCTCTGTAATGAAATTACCTAGCTACTTACGTGCCTGCGTACCCTAATGCTTGCCTAATTACCCACCTACGTTCCTAGCTACCTAAGTTCCTGTCTACCTACCTAGCTGCTTACTAATCTGACTGTTCAACTGAATGCCTGTGTGTCTACATACTTAGCTACCTATCTGTCTACCTATCTACTTGCCTATTCGTTTGCTTATCTGCTTGCTTATCTACATCCAGCCTGCCTGTCTGCCTGCCTACCTACCTACCTGTCTACCTGCCTACCTACCTACCTGCTTGTCTGAGTGATAGCGTGAGGGCTTGTGTCTGTGTGTGAGTGAGAGATAGAATGAATGAAAGATGGAGAGAGTGGGTGAATGAGGGAAATAGTGAGTGAGAGAACGAGAGAGAGAGAGAGAGAGAGAGAGAGAGAACGAGAGAGAGAGAGAGAGAGAGAGAGAGAGAGAGAGGCAGACAGTGGGAGAATGGATGTGTTAGTGAGTCGTGTTGAGTCGTGTTTGTGAGTGTGTGTGTGTGTGTGTGTGTGTGTGAGAGAAACACAGAGAGAGTGAACGAGAGAGAGAGAGAGAGAGAGAGAGAGAGAGAGAGAGAGTTGAGCGCACCCATGTCATGTAACATGCTATTACATATTTCATGTGTATTTTCATCTTCATATTATCATTTTGAATGCCACTTGATTGCATCTTGTTTAATATGAACACATGTACATTAATTTAGAGTGAGCGAGAGAGAGTTAGTTAGTGTGAGTGAGAGAGAGTGAGTGTGTGAGTGTGTGTGCGTGTGTGCGTGTGCGCGCGCGCGTGCGTGTGTGTGTGTGTGTGTGTGTGTGTGTGTGTGTGTCGCTAAGAAAAAAGGGAGATAACTGAGCGCACGCATGTCATGTAACATGTTTTCCATATTTTTTGTGTATTCTCATTTTTCATATTTTGAATGTCATTTGATTGCATCATGTTTAATATGAACACATGTACATTACTGTAGAGTGAGTGAGGGAGTTAGTGAGTGTGAGTGAGAGAGAGTGAGTGTGTGTGTGAGTGTGTGTTTGTGTGTGTGTGTGTGTGAGAGAGAGAGAGAGAGAGAGAGAGAGAGAGAGAGAGAGAGAGAGAGAGAGAGAGAGAGAAGAGAGAGAGAGTTGGATTGCATCACTATTTTTCTTACGTTACACAATGTATATGTACAATATTGTCTAAAATCTTTTACAGTGTTTGTGAGAATGCTCACGACAATCGTCAGTGTATGTGTGTGTAAAGTTTGGGGGTTTGTTCATACTAGTTTAAGTGATTATGTGAGGCATCATGTATGTGTTGAGATGTGAGGAAGTGTGTGTGGGGGACGTATGTGTGCGGGGGATGTGAGTGCGGGGGGTGTGAGTGTGGAGGATGTATGTGTGTGGGATGTATGTGTGCAGGGAGTGTGTGTAGGGGGATGTGAGTGGGAGTTGGGGGATGGGTGGGTGGGTGATGTATTTATAGGTGGGTGGGGGTGTGTGTATGGGTGAGGATGTGTGTGTGGGTAGGGATATGTGTGTGGGTGGTAGTGCGGGTGTGAGTGAGGGATGTGCCGGTTGGTGGGGGATGGATGGATGGGTGGGGAGATGTGTCGGGGATGTATGGGTGGGTGAAGGGATGTGTGGTGGGTGGGAGATATGAGTGGGTGAGGGATGTGTGTGTGGGTGGAGATTTTGGGTGGATGTTAGGAAGTGTGTGGGTATTGGTGGTTGGGGGTTGTGTGGGTTAGTGGGTGAGGAATGTGTATGTGGATTGGTGGGTGGGTGCGGGGTGTGTTGATTGGTGGGGGTGTGCGTGGGTGGGTGGAGGATGTGTGGTTGGGTGATGAGTGTTTTGCTTGGTGCTTGGAGGTGTGTGGATATGGGTGGGTGGGTGTGGGCTAGGGGATGGGTGTGTTTGTGGGGAGATGTGTGTGTGGTGGATTTATGTTAATAGGGAAGGGTGAATTGGTGGGTGTGTGGGTGGGTGGGATGTGTGTGGCTGGGTGTGGGATGTGTATGGCTGGGTCAGGGTGTGTGTGGGTGGGTGGGGTGGCTAGGTGGGAGGGTTGGGTGTGTATGTGTAGGATGTCTTTGGGTGGATGGAGGGTGTAGGTGGGTGGAGGGTGTGTGTATGTGTGGGTGAGGTGTGTGTGTGTGGGTGGATTGGGGTTGTGTGTGGGTGGATTGGGATGTATGTGGGTGGGTGGGGTGTATGTGGGTAGGAGGGGGATGTGTGGGTTGGTGAGAGATGTTTCTCATAACATTGTAATATGCATTGCTTATGTTTACAACATTCATTTGACAATGTATTTTCCTATGTGAATGTATCATGCACTATTAATGAATGAAAGATGAGTGATTGGAAGGGCCGAATGTAAGACGGGCCTGCGTGCGCAATTTGTAACCCTTTTAAAGTAAAATTGAATTGAATTGAATCTGTCTTTCTACCTGCCTACCTAGTCACTACCTACCTACCTGCCTGCATGTCTGTCTACCCAACTACTTACCTTCCTACCAACCTTCTTATATGCCTACCTACCTACCTGCTTACCTATCTACCTACCTACCCACCTACCTACCTACTTATCTTCCTGCCTGCCTGCCTGCCTGCCTGCCTACCTGAATGCTTACCATATTACCCACTCACCTATCCACCTACTAGGCCTATCTACCTCCAGTCTATCTACCTAGCTGCCTACTAATATGTCTACTCAGCTGTGTGTCTACATAGCTACATACCTGCCTACTTTCCTACCTGCCTACCTTCCTACCTATCTGTCTACCTACCTACCAAGCTGCCTACCTACCTGCCTAACTGGTATTTAAGTACACACACACACACTCACACACACACACACACACACACACACACACGTGCGCGTGTATCGAGAGCAATACAACTGTCCGTCTTCAAAGCTAGACACGGCAACACAAGTTACAACAACAAATACTGTATTTAACCAAAACAAAACGAACCCACAAAATATAACGCGGTTTCGTATTGCAGCCGAACTCTACTCTGAAAGACAAATTGAGCCTCAGACAGAAGCCTATAAGGATAAAGAAATCATTCTCCGTAACTTATCATCACCAATAATTGAGTTTCATATATACGCCTTTCTTAAGCAACCCGCTTATAAATTGTGCATAAATGGCGAACATTTTATCCCAGGCACGTCTGCGGTATACGGCATCCAATTCCGAATAGTCGAGGCATTTCACCAGGGGCAGAGGTGTGTGCAGTAGGGAGGGATACAGCGGCCGTGGTTAATGGGAAGTTGGAGTCGGTGTAGGGTCGGTTGCTAGAATACACAAGTGCTGTTGGAAACATTATCTGGATTGAGGGGATAATAATTTAGTAAATTAGTAGTATGGCTCTTCGCTGGCTGTTAAACGAGGGGACGGAGCGCACATGGGAATGTCCTGTGTGCAGTGCTGTCAGTTCTTAGTTCAAATCAACTCAAATCAAATTTAAACATTGAAATTAGTCAGCGGTTTTATTGTAGCACTTCAGCCTCGTGTCGCAGATGTTTGGAGTTTGTTGACAGTTGTTGTTGTCGCTGCTGTTGTTGTTGCTGCTGTTGTTATTTGTGTTGGTGTTCTTGTTGTTGCTGCTGCTACTGTTGTTGTTGTTTTTGTTTTTGTTGTTGTTGCTGCTGCTGCTGATGTTGTCGTCGTCGTCTTGTCGTCGTCGTCGTCGTTGTTGTTGTTGTAGTTGTTGTTTTGTTGTTGTTGCTGAATTAGGTTGATTCGAGATGATCACTTTTGTTGTACGTCATGAATAATTTATCATCATCATCATGTGCCATGCCGATACGCGTGGGCGGTCATGTTTCGTCATCTCACTCGATCACCAGAGTCGTGGGTCAGCTGTATGGTCTTGTCTCGATTACATCACGTGGCCAAGCCATCCAGTTATATTTTGATCAACTTTCCCTATTACCAGCGTCCCTCGCCATCAGGAGAACCCACTCCGACTTCTGATTGTAATTTACCTCCCCAAGTCAAGAACAAAAAGTCAACATGTTAGTCTCATTGACCGGTGCATGGGTTGAACCCGCTACCTCGGCATCAGCAACCGGAAGTTTAAGAGCCAGAGTTCCTATCCATTCAGCCATGCTGACTACTAAAAGCGAACTATTTTCGTCATAATGAAAGACATTCATTCATTCATTCATTCATTCATTCATTCATTCAGTAGCATGTTCTTTGAAGAACCTCGCTCCCATAACAACCTTCCCGAAACCCTATCAATCATATATGTCCCGCGTCCGATACACCCATCTTGAAATCATCTGACACATCCTGCACCCATCATCTCTTTGGCCTTCCTCTTCCTCTTTTCTCAGGCATATACCCCTCCATTAGTGTTCTCTCCAAACTGTTATGATGTTTCAAGTGACCAAAATATTTCAATGTTCCTTGTTTTATCGTCTTTAGTAGCTCTAATACTAATTCAAGAAAGGGGGACGATCACGGTTCGTGTGGTCCTGAAGCCAGTGTTTGAGTCTGCCAATCTGTGTTCTTAATTCGCCCCCCCCCCCCCCCCCCGCTCCCTGAAAACCCTTTAAAAAAATTCCCCCGGGGGAGGGGGGAATTCCCCACCAGTTGAGAACCACTGTTCTACACTTTACACACGATTCCAAGGGGCCCCGACCACATCCGCACCATCACGCACCAACACCCCACAAACTGGTGCAGACACAGCCAATCTGTCCGCCTGATCGTTTCCCACCACAACAGCATGTCCTGGGGAAAGGAATGCAACAGATGATCTCTATTTGTGATTGTTGAACGGAAGCCTGCCACTCTTCCTGAACTATGCCTGTCTTTACCTTAGACTTTGTGAGTCCGTCACAATCACGACATGCGTGCGCTGTTTGTCCTACAGCAAGCGGAACTCCGCCGTGACCTCCTCCATCAGGGTCGAAGACAGGTGAGCGAGAGGTATACAGCGATACAAGTGGCAAGATAACATCAAGAGATGGACTACCAGCAGTCTGTTACAGTGTACAACAGGGTGAGAGACGCACACTCATCGACATTCACTGCAGACAACCTTCATTGGGGAGCTAGTTGCATATCCTTTACATGACCCTGCAGTTAACCCCAGAATTTTAGGCTGATTGTGCTTGGCAAGTTTACGTTCAGTAGTTTGCTATTGCTTTCTGAACGACCGACACTCATACCTTTCTATGTAAACCAAAACAGGGCGGTCTGCTGCCAAATCGCCCGCAGCTGTGTTTCGAACGCGTAATGCTGAATTACTAACAGAGCCGGAATTATGACGACGCCATCTTATTGATTGAGCTTTCAAAACCATACATTTATTAACCCTTAATAGTTAACAGTAAATTAAACCTCTAGAACAAAACTATGACAGCAAAACTTCACCTCCCGAAAGAGTTAACCAGGCTTAATTCACTTATGCTTCATAGTGAACGTAAAGATACGATGACAATAACAGACCTCATTATTTGTTATGCTAGACGAGTTTCCTGCCAGCCATAAACAATAACGGACATCTGTTGAAACTGTCGGCAGCCATATACCGCCTAATATTTGTACAAATAGGCCATTTTGTATTCCGATCGTCTGCAAGTCCTCGTGGCAAAATTCCGACATTCTCCAGATCTTTTCTATTTATTCTCGCGTCGCCGCTGAAATCCTTTGATCCCTCTAACGAAATTGAACGACCCGTAAGATCGTTATACGAAAGATATGGAATGGAAAACGAGAAGGGAAATAAAGAAATATGGCACCCACTCACAGACATAATAATCGCGTCACTTGATGTTTTATATTTCACATTGTGGGTTTTCTAAGGGTCGCCTTACGTAGATTAATCTGCATGGAGAAATAAGGTCGTGGATTGATTCCTGCAGCCGCTCTTCGAATTAGGAAATACGATAATGTTATCACCTTCTTCTTCGGAATTGTACCATCAAATCTGGATTAAAACCAAATCCTATGCGTCTATAAATTATTGTTATTTGGGGGTAAGGATTTGTATCAAATTTCTTGCTGTCTGTTTAATGTTTTGTGTTAATGTTTTTGTAGCTTCGTTGTCTTCATCAAGTGTTGTGACCGCGTTGTAGGGCCACTGTGCTGAACTTATGTTATCCTGGCCAACCACAGGGATCATCATTATCTCCGGTGCTGTTCAACCCCTACACTGTCAGAATCACCAGCGAGCATATCATAGGACCGGGGAGGACATTGTCGCATGCAGACGATATTTTAGTGTATCGTCATGGTAAGGATAGAGATCAGGTTGCTGTGGAACTACAAACCGAACTCAATCGCATAAGCACTTGGTGTGTTGAAGCTGGGGCAATGGTCAACCTAACAAAGGCAACAAAAGTCACTGAAATTGTTCTGGCGACTACATAAAAGCATGAATGGGGTAGTCAAGAATAAGAGTATTCTTGACTTCCAAGGTGCTGACCTCATCTGGCATAGGACTGACGAGAACAAGGGAAAAGCCCTCTTTGAACGCCAATTAGAGCAGAGCAACCAGAGATGAGAGGTCGAAATCTCGCCAAGGAGGTCATCTCAGATAGGTGCAAGGCCCAGAACATTTCGGATGAAGAAACAGTGACCGTAAAAGAAATCAAGTCTGTGCTTCGACGATCATAACACAGCTCTCCAGGGCCTGATGGCATAAGATATGACGACATCAATTAGTGTACCGACAACGTGCTAGAGAAACTAGCAGACATGTACAACAACAGTATAGGGAGTGCTGGAATGGTTATATAGTTATATCTGATTCCCTTGCCGAAGCCTGGCAAACACCACACAAAAATTCAGGGATATCGAGCAATAACAACGCAGAATACAATAGGCAAGCTGCTGGAGAAGTTAATTGCCAGAAAAAATATCAAGCCAGCTAGAGAGGCTAGGTGTTCTCCCACCTACCCTGGGAGGGTACCGTCCAAAAAGAGAAACCTGGACCAATGCAGCAGTTTTTGCCCGTGATGTCTATGAAGCTTTCGACTCAAGCATTGAAACATTTGCTGTAGCGATTAATCTTGAGGACGCGTACAACAGGGTCCCATTGGATTTTGTAATGCTTCAGCTTCTTGAACTCAACGGAAAGTAGTTTTTAGATGTGGCAGTTGGACTTCGGAACCAACAACAATATATCCTGGCCAACCACAGGGATCACCATTATCTCCGGTGCTGTTCAACGCTTACACTGTGAGAATCACCAGCCAGCATATCATAGGACCGGGGAGGACATTATCGCAGGCAGACGATGTTTTAGTGTATCGTCATGGTAACGATAGAGATCAGGTTACTGTGAAACTACAAACCTAACCCAATCGCATAAGCACTTGGTGTGTTGAAGCTGGAGCAATGGTCAACCCAACAAAGGCAACAGTGACGTGGTTCTCTTTGAATAACCATATTGTCAACACCCCAACGGCAACTGTAAATCTGGGTTCAGAGACGGTGGAAAGAACGTAGGCAATGAATTACCTGGGAATACAATTTGGTCGAAGCCTAGCTTATACTGAGCACGTAGACCAGGTGATAACAAAGGCCAAGCGGGGTTTGGCTGCGATGCGGGTGATGGCGGCGGCAAACTGTGAGCCAAATATGTCTTTTTTAAAGAGGGTCTGGTCCTTTCTGTTTTGGAATATGCGATAGCGATCCTGACTCTCAGTCATAAGCAGATAGAAAGGATGGAAAGGATACAGTACGAAGCTATGCGAATTATTCTTGGATGTAAAAGAGTTATGGCATGCAGGGCGATGCGCTACCTTCTTGATTTTCCAATCATGTGGGACAGAATACAAATTTGCCAAGCACGTGCGTATCTCAGAGTCAATGCAAATATACAACATCCAGTGCATTGAGAGATAAAGAAGGTAAAAGGCAGCAGGTTAAAAAGAGGAAAGTCGTGGATGGGTCAAGACGAAGACATTCTTCAGCAGGTGTATTCACTTGAGGACTTAAAACCTGGTGAGGAGTGGGTAAAAGTGCCAACAGAGTTCTGTACATCTTTATCAGTGTGCATCCAACTAGACAGGAAATGCAGACAAGAAAATTCAGCTGCAGTGGAGTCGAGAGTACAGACTCTGATCTTCGAGAATTCTTTAGAGGCTGGTGCTGTCATTTACACGGATGGGTCGGTCGTCCGATGAGTGAGAAGTTCACGGACCTTTACTGCTCAGGCCGGAGAGAAAATTGTGAAAGAAGAGTCTGGCGCTTTTGCTTTGACCACAAGCAGCCTGACTATGGAAGTCATGGCAGTAAGTAAAGCAATAACATGGCTCAAGACATAGACATTCAATCGGGCATGTGCCCTTAGTGACTCAATGAGTATGCTCAGGAATATAGAGAGTGGCTGATGTCTCTGGAACGGTCTCGGCTGGCAAAGATTAGTTTCCTCTTCGTGCCAGGGCATGCGGGTGTACAAGGGAATGAGCAGGCTGGCAGGCTTGCAGGCAGGGCTACTGTGGCAGTCGGACGAGCCATGGACAAGGCAGCCATTCTTAATGCTCTACGAGAAGTAAGTCGTTTACGAGAACCAAGCGATGACTGTGAATCTACAACCATGGTCAGGCTGCGAGAACAGCAAGTTAAAAGAGGTGTGGCCAAACAAGAACACTACGCAGGAAGCCAAAGAGTAATAAGCCAACACAGAACTGGTGTCGTGAGCCGCTACACGCTGCGGGATTTGCTGAGGATGGGATCCGAGCACTTATGGACTGAATGGTTCGATGTACAATGAAGATGATCTGTCGATTAACTAACTAACTAACTAACTTATGTTAGGGTCTTCGTCGCTAGGGAAGGACGCCGTTTTTGGAAAGATCAAGGTCATCGGATGCGCTATGAGCAGGTCATCGGATCATCTTGAGTAAATTTTTGTCAAAGGTCACGACACTAAAATTTGAATAACTCCACTTAGAATTGAGACACACGCATCACTGAGGTACCATTAGATTTGGTTTTTCAGGGCCTATCTATCTGTGGTGATCTCATTAGCAAATAACCAATTTTATAATAATGACCATAATACTTACATATGTTTCAGTCTTTGTGGTTGTTGGGCGACAAGCTGCATATTTTAAAACATTCAGTGCCAAACAAAACGTAGGTTTGGACCAACCATAATTCCATCTATCCATCATGTGCCATGCTGATAAGCGTGGGCGGTCATGTTTTGCCATTTCACTCGATCACCAGAGTCGTTTTTTACAAGTCTAAGGTCTTTTCCATGAATTTGTAGATCTTCAAGCATCCTTATCATGTCGAGATGTCTCTACAAGTCTAAGTTCTTTTCCGTCAATTTGTAGATATTCAAGCATCCTTATCATGTCGAGATGTCTCACTTTATCGAAAGTCTTTGTGTAGTCAATAAAGCAGATCTTTGTTTACTTCAATAGAACGTTCAATTACTGGTCTCAGTATATACACAGCATTTACTGTACCCTTGCCATAAATAGATGGCGGGAAATAGAAATAGGGTTGTGTCACAGTTATAACTTAAATGTTGTATATATATATATATATATATATATATATATATATATATATATATATATATATATATAATATATAGATATATATATATATCCACCATGTGCCATGCCAATAAGCGTGGGCGGTCATGATTCGCCATTTCATTCGATCACCAGAGTTGTGGATAAGCTCAGTGTCTCGACCATGCCATGCGGCCAAAACATTCAGGTATTTACCTCTCCGTCTTCACCTTTTCCCTTCGATCTTACCAGTTGTCACCAAGTTATCCAATTTATTTCTTCTCATAAGATGCCCAAAACATTTTGATTGTCTACGTCTAATTTCTCTAATCAGCTTGCGGTTTTCATTTGTTTCTTGAAGGACTTGGTCATTGGTTTTTCCGTCTGTTCATGGTATTCTTTTAATTCTCACCAGAAACCACATTTCCACAGCCATCAGATGTTTTTCAGCTTAACTGCTCATTGACCACGCTTCACATCCGTAGAAAAGTACAGGCTCTTTTTCTCGTAGCAGTTGACATCTTTTTATTGGTCAGTATGTTTTCATCTGGCAAAAGGATTCTTCGCCATGGCGATTCTTGTTCTAATCTCTTCTAGGCATCTCCCATCAGTTGTTATGACTGTTCTGAGATAATTGTACCGATTCACTTATTTAAGGATATTCCCATTTACTTGTATATGACATTGTGGTATTTCATTCTTCCTAGTGACGACCAAAATCTGTGTCTTCTTACAATTTAATTCTAACCCTAGTTATTCACTGTGTGCAACTATCATCTACTAAATGTTGCAGATCCTGCTTATTGTCTGCAATCAATACTGTATCGTTTGCATATCTAATGTTATTGATGTTTCTTCCTCCAATTATGATTTCTTTCATATCGTACATTTCAGTCAATATTTTCACTGTGCAAGGAAAGAAGATCTGGAGACATTTCACATCCCTGTCTCACACCTCTCTTAATAGACTGATATTGACCTACTTCATTATCAATTCTTATGGCAGCTTGTTATTTCCAATATATGTTTTTTTTTAACAAGTCTAATGTCTTTCTCATCAATTTATAGATCCGCAAGCATCTCTATCATATTGACATGTCTTACTCTATCGAAAGCCTTTGTGTTGCCCATAAAGCAAAGGTGTAGATCTTTGTTTACTTCTATAGAACGTTCAATTACCGTTCTCAGCATATACACAGCATTTACTGTACCCTTGCTTTCTACAAACCCACACTATTCTTCTCCTATTTCAGGTTGTATTTTCTTCTTAACTCTTTGCATGATAATTCTTAGCAAAATCTTTGTGATGTGACTCATTATACTAATTGTACGATGGTGATCTCATTCCAAGGCTTCTGATTTCCTTGGGATTGCAATAAATACACAAATACATAATTCAGGAGGTATATCTCCAGTATCATATATTGTGTTCAGCAGTCTGGTGACTTGATCTATTCTTCTAAAGCATAAATCATTTCTGTTGTCTGAACGGGGGGGGGGGGGTGTGTCTTGCCAGTTTTCATATGGTTACGAACATTCCGAACCTCCATCTTCAAAATTATGTATATCAAATTCCAGGGGGCGTCCTGGGAGAAACTACTGTGTTGATCATCATTATCATCAAGTGTCATTTCAGCTGGCGAAGGCGTTCATGGCTCTCCACAGATCTCGGTCTTTGGTGTTCAGGATCACCTCTGCTGCTGATATACCTCCATGCCACCATCTCAATCCATCCAGCATAATTTCTTTTGGTCGGCCTCCGCCCTTCGATTTTTCCAGTTGTCACAGTGTTCTCCAATGCCTCTCTTCTCATCACATGACCAAATAAAGCTTTTTCTCTTTCTTATTGTTGTATGTAATGTTGTCATTTCATTAGCCTCGTTAATTTGTTAGTCATTCTGTCAGTTCAGGGAATTCGCAACATTCATCTTAGGAACCACATCTATCTTGCTTCCAAGTTCTTCCTAATTTGTTGATTTGCATTCCAAGATTCACGCCATATAGCAAAACTGGTCCTATATAGCATTGCAGCACTCTCTTTCTTACATTCAATGATAGTAACTTTCCATTTTCAGAAATGTAGCTTTTACTTGTCCTATTTTGCTCTTAATTTATGGTGTATACCTTCCGTCTGATATTTGAAATGCCCCTAGGTATTTGAAATTATCCACTTGGTTAAGAATTTTACTGTATTGGTATTTTAACTATAGTTTGACTCATAAGCCGGTGGCAGCTTCGGGAAGTTCAATTAAGGCGATTTATCATCCCATGGCACTTAGTCAGTTCACGAGCTCGTTGGTTTTACAATTTGAGATGGCCATTAGTTAGAAGAAGATGAGAAATATTGAAACTCAACACGGTCTGAACATGGAAGAAATCAGGCTCTCATGTCTGGGAACAGAAAGTCTTTGGCCACATTAAACCTCACAGTGGCTGGGAGAGAAAAGTGATTTGGGGGGGGGGGGGGGGGGGGGGGAGGAGGAGCGTGGTTACTAGGAGAAGAGCAGGGGTCGATCAGCATGAAGATTGACACGGGACATAGGAGATACCTTGGGCATGAAGATGGACACGGGACATGGGAGATACCTTGGGCATGAAGATGGACACGGGACATGGGAGATACCTTAGGCATGAAGATTGACACGGGACATGAGAGATACCTTGGTCATGAAGATTGACACGGGACATGGGAGATACCTTGGGCATGAAGATTGACACGGGACATGGGAGATACCTTGGGCATGAAGATAGACACGGGACATGGGAGATACCTTGGTCATGAAGATGGACACGGGACATGGGAGATACCTTGGGCATGAAGATGGACACGGGACATGGGAGATACCTTGGGCATGAAGATGGACACGGGGCATGGGAGACACATTGGGCATGAAGATGGACACCGGGACATTGCAAATACTTTGGGCATGAAGATGGACACAGGACATTACCGTTACCTTGGGCATGAAGATGGACACGGGACATGGGAGACACCTTGGGCATGAAGATGGACACGGGACATGGGAGATACCTTGGGCATGAAGATAGACACGGGACAATGCCGACATCTTGGGCATGAAGATGGACACAGGACATGGGAGATACCTTGGGCATGAAGATGTACACAGGACATGGGAGATACCTTGGGCATGAAGATGGACACGGGACATGGGAGATACCTTGGGCATGAAGATGGACACAGGACATGGGAGATACCTTGGGCATGAAGATAGACACATGACATGGAAGATACCTTGGGCATGAAGATAGACACATGACATGGAAGATACCTTGGGCATGAAGATGGACACAGGACATGGGAGATACCTTGGGCATGAAGATGGACACGGGACATTGCAGATACTTTGGGCATGAAGATGGACACAGGACATTACCGTTACCTTGGGCATGAAGATGGACACGGGACATGGAAGACACCTTGGGCATGAAGATGGACACATGACATGGAAGATACCTTGGGCATGAAGATGTACACAGGACATGGGAGATACCTTGGGCATGAAGATGGACACATGACATGGAAGATACCTTGGGCATGAAGATGGACACGGGACATGGGAGATACCTTGGGCATGAAGATAGACACATGACATGGAAGATACCTTGGGCATGAAGATGGACACGGGACATGGGAGATACCTTGGGCATGAAGATAGACACGGGACATGGGAGATATCTTGGGCATGAAGATGGACACGGGACATGGGAGATATCTTGGGCATGAAGATGGACACAGGACATGGGAGACACCTTGGGCATGAAGATGGACACATGACATGGAAGATACCTTGAGCATGAAGACGGACACAGGACATGGGAGATACCTTGGGCATGAAGATGGACACGGGACATGGGAGATACCTAGGGCATGAAGATAGACACGGGACATGGGAGATATCTTGGGCATGAAGATGGACACGGGACATGGGAGATATCTTGGGCATGAAGATGGACACAGGACATGGGAGACACCTTGGGCATGAAGATGGACACATGACATGGAAGATACCTTGGGCATGAAGATGGACACGGGACATGGGAGATACCTAGGGCATGAAGATAGACACGGGACAATGCCGACATCTTGGGCATGAAGATGGACACGGGACTTGGGAGATACCTTGACATGAAGATAGACACGGGACATGGGAGACACCTTGGGCATGAATATGGACACGGGACATGGGAGACACCTTGGGCATGAAGATGGACAAGGGACATGGGAGATACCTTGGGCATGAAGATAGACACGGGACATGGGAGATACCTTGGGCATGAAGATGGACACGGGACATGGGAGATACCTTGGACATGAAGATGGACACGGGACATGGGAGACACATTGGGCATGAAGATGGACACGGGACATGGGAGATACCTTGGGCATGAAGATGGACACGGGACATTGAAGTTACCTTGGGCATGAAGATGGACACAGGACATTACCGTTACCTTGGGCATGAAGATGGACACGGGACATGGGAGACACCTTGGGCATGAAGATGGACACGGGACATGGGAGATACCTTGGGCATGAAGATAGACACGGGACAATGCCGACATCTTGGGCATGAAGATGGACACGGGACATGAGAGACACCTTGGGCATGAAGATGGACACATGACATGGAAGATACCTTGGGCATGAAGATGTACACAGGACATGGGAGATACCTTGGGCATGAAGATGGACACATGACATGGAAGATACCTTGGGCATGAAGATGGACACGGGACATGGGAGATACTTTGGGCATGAAGATAGACACATGACATGGAAGATACCTTGGGCATGAAGATGGACACGGGACATGGGAGACACCTTGGGCATGAATATGGACACGGGACATGGGAGACACCTTGGGCATGAAGATGGACACGGGACATGGGAGATACCTTGGGCATGAAGATAGACACGGGACATGGGAGATACCTTGGGCATGAAGATGGACACGGGACATGGGAGATACCTTGGACATGAAGATGGACACGGGACATGGGAGACACATTGGGCATGAAGATGGACACGGGACATGGGAGATACCTTGGGCATGAAGATGGACACGGGACATTGAAGTTACCTTGGGCATGAAGATGGACACAGGACATGGGAGACACTTTGGGCATGAATATGGACACGGGACATTGCAGACACCTTGGGCATGAGTGTGCACGAGGCAGGGGAAATGGCCAGAGATCTGGAGTCTGTTAAACGCGCTTGGTGAGAGCGACGTTGTGCAATAGACCTGCTAGATGATAAGCATTGTTCGACTGACTATGATCTTTTGGCAAGTTAACGTTCAGTTTACTGCCGATCTCCCTGGTGAAGATGTTGACGTCTTTCTCCGCAATCCCGTATATTTTTGTGAGTAACGCAGCTGCGCGAGAATCGGCAGCGGTTCGCGCCGCGCTTTTAACTTACAGGGGTATGTGAGTTGGTCGCTCAGAAAGCAAAGGCAAAACTACTGAGCGTAATCTTCCCTTGTACATCAACAGCAGCTGAAAATGCTGGTGTTGACTGCAACGTCATGTAAGGAATATGCAACATTAAAAAACAAAGTTTACCATTGCTTACTGAAAGATTCCTACCATTGTATGAAATCCAACGCAATGCGGTCTGCTGCCATATCACCGCGCTGTGTTGCACAAGCTGTATGAGAATTGAGTTGAACTTAAGAGATGAATAATACGAGGCTGGCATGGAGGTTGCTGACAGAGATAGCAAAGGATGGGACTGATTGTGGCCAGTTGGTTGAGGGACTATGCTTCAGTGTGCGACACAGAGCAGAAACAGAATGGAAAATAAGAGGCAAATGTGGAAGAGGGAGACAGAGACAGATCTGTGTGGACATCTTCAACAGTTGGGCAACAGATAATGATTGGAGCTAGACTAACGTCAGCGACATATCTGACGACAAGAGGCGGATGGAGAGTCGTGGTCGCCACTGCCTGTTCCAGACCCGGCACATTTTAGAGATGACAGACAGACAGACAGACAGACAGACAGATAAAAAGCTGGAGGAGGAGAAGAAGAGGACGACAACGAAGACGTCAGCGACGACGAAGGAAGGAGGAGGGAGGAAGGAAAAAAAGGAAGGAGGAAGAAGAAGGAAGGAGGAAGAAGAAGGAAGGAAGAAGAAGGTGGAGGAAGAGAAGAAGAAGAAGAAGAAGAAGAAGAAGAAGAAGAAGAAGAAGAAGAAGAAGAAGAAGAAGAAGAAGAAGAAGAAGAAGAAGAAACAACGAATACGCACAACTATCAACAATCTACAATTACTACAGACACACAAAAGCCTTCTCCCATGACATAATTGCCAACTCCAGAAACCAAAATGAGACCAACATTAACGACCGTCACTTTCACCAAGGAGACCGACACAAAACTCCAACTTCAAACCAGTTCAAGTGAGCGGTGTCTGAGCGATATGTAGAATGGCGGGAGAAGCATTTATCAAAACGTCTGCTGAAAGCGCCCTGTGAAATATTTGGGAGTTTATTGGTCTGTTATTGATTGACTCTGTTTCACTGTCCGGAGGTCCAAGATGAAAAGCACCTTCTCTATGCCTGGCCCGCCAATAAGAAACAAATAGTTGGATTTAGGTTCTGGGTCTGAAATGTTGATGTGATTCTGTGAATTCGTGCGTCATCTTTAACGGGATGATGGGGGTGGGGTGTGGGGGAGGAGAGAGGGAGAGGGGAGAGAGAGAGAGAGAGAGAGAGAGAGAGAGAGAGAGAGAGAGAGAGAGAGAGATCTTTTATATGTTCTTACGGTATAAACCGTGCTGCGGAAAGAGATCGAGCCATATGGGAATAAAACCCGGTGCAATGCAGTCGACCCTGTCGACTTTAAGCGACATCTTACGGTATAATTATCAGTGAGGTAGTTTGTGTGTCATCGTTCGCGGAGAGTGAGAAATAGGAGGACGGCGTGGAAGGAGTTGAAAGAGAAAGCAAAGGGTGGGGGAGGCTATGTTTCATTGTGGGGACACGGGGCAGAAGCAGAGTGGAAAATACTGGGCAAAGGTGGTACACGACGACGGAGAGAGAGAGAGAGCTAAGTGGACATTTGCAACAGTTGTGTTCATGTTCTATTTCTGTGGTTCATGTTGTTTGTGTGTGTCCATTTTCTGTTTCTGTGTCCATTTTCTGTTTCGGTGTGTTCATTTTCTGTTTCGGTGTGTTCATTTTATGTGTGTTTTATGTTTTGTTTCTGTGTGTTCATGTTGTATCTGTGTGTTCATGTTGTATCTGTGTGTTCATGTTCTGTTTATGCGTGTTCACGTTTTATTTATCTGTATTCATGTGCTGTCTCTGTGTGTTTATGTTCTGTTTGTGTGTTCATGTTGTTTCTGTGTGTTCATGTTCTGTTTGTGTTTTCATGTTTTATTTCTGTGTATTCATGTTCTCTCTGTGTGTGTTCATGTCGTTTCTGTGAGTTCATGTTGTTTCTGTGTGTTCATATTCTGTTTCTGTGTGTTTGTTCTGCTTCTATGGTTCATTTTTTTGTTTCCATGGCTGGCCTCTGAATTGTATGGAATTTCTGCCCTAGTCATGTGGGAGTGCAGGGAAATGGACAGGCTGATATGCTGGCAGGAAATGCACCTCTTGGTAGTAGATTATTTATGGACAAGGAAGAGGTGGTCAGGCACCTGTGTGACCAGGCGGAGAAAGCAGTGGAACAGACTGAGCACCCATATGTGGAGAGAATGATATGGCGGGGGATCGGCAAGGGCTCTGGGCGAATCTAAAAACTGAGAGGGAAGACAAGGAGAACTTTGCTTGCTTGCTTGTGTTCGTTGGCTTGAGCTCCAACATGAAGCCCTGTATGTCGGATGGAGGCATCCTGTTCTCCAACATCAGTGTGATGTCATACAGGACCTGATGTTTGCTTGAGTATCCGTTGTCCCATGTCTGGCTTAATGGTGTGCAGTCTGGTGGTTCCTCGCCGTACAGGCAGACACTCTCCGACTTCGGAGGAGAAGGAGAACTTTAAATCAGATGGCAGTTGAACCATTAGTAGTATGATTCTTCGCTGGCTGTCGAACGAGGGGGCGGAGCATGTATGGGAATGTCCTAATTGCAATGATGTTGTTTCTTAGCTCAACTCAACTCAGCAGAAAATGGAAACAGACAATTTTACAATAACACGACCACAAATGAGACGTTGCGGAAACAAAACCTTCATCAGACAACAAATAAAACACAGACAAATGGATACTGATTAAATACATTATCACAAACGAGGACTTTTGTAGATAATTGCATGTCCTTCATCATCATCATCATAATCATGTGCCAGGACGATAAGTGTGGGCGGTCATGTTTCGCCACCTCACTCGATCACCAGAATCGTGGATCAGCTCAGTGTTCTTGTCTCAACCTTGCCACATGACCAAGTCATCCAGGTATTTACTTCTCTGCCTTCCCCTCGATCTTGTCAGTTGTCACCAAGTTCTCCAATTTATTTCTTCTCATAATGTGACCAATTAATTGTGACTGTCTACGTCTAATAGATGTGTATAAGAGACATTCTCTAATTAGTTTGCGATTTTCATTTGTTTCTTGTAGGACTTGGTCATTGGTTGCATGTCCTTAGCAGGACGTGGAAATCAACCCCAGAATTTATTGGCTGTTTGTGATTTTCTAGACACATTTACATTCAGCAATTTGCCATTGCTTTCTGAACGGCCGACGCTCATGAATAGATGGCTGTAAATCCTCTGAATGACTGAGTTTTCATAGTAAGTGTTGTAACAAACATACAACAACCATGAAACCTAAGTGTTGTAACAAACAAAACAAACAAGAATGATGAAATCTAAGTGTTATAACAAACATACAACAATGATGAAACCAAAGTGTTTAACAAACATATAACAACAATGAAACTAAGTGTTACAATCAACATACAACAACAATAAAACTAAGTGTTATAACAAACATACAACAATGATGAAATCTAAGTGTTATAACAAACATACAACAATGATGAAACCTATGCGTTATAACAAACATACAACAATGATGAAACCTATGCGTTATAACAAACATACAACAATGATGAAACCTATGCATTATAACAAACATTCAACAATGATGAAACATGAGTGTCATGCAACAAAGTGCTGAAACAAACACAACAACAAAACTTAGTGTTCTAACAAACACACAACATTAAACACTCTAAAGTGTTACAACAAACATCAACAACAAAGCCAAATGTTGCAGCAAACACACAACAATAAAAAAAAATACTCAGTGCTATAAGAAACCATACAACAATGGTAATAAAATGGTTGTGATATCTTTTCTTCTTGCTAACAATCAACAAGCATCTACAGATCAATACGTGGACGATCTCCAGCTCTCCCCACCTCCAGCTCTCCCCACATAGAAATCATCGACTTATGCCCATAACCACAACACAATTGAACTGATCCAGTGTCAAGGGATAATATTCGCCAAATGCAAAATCCCACTTTGGACAGAAGGAAGATTTATCATCGTACTAGGGTCATAGTGTTATTTGTTTTGTTTTGTGGTATCATCCACAATTTCAATGCTCAGTGAACGGAAATTTACTTGATAATACTTGCTCATATGACTGTGTGCCATGTTTGGTCCAAACTTAACTTTTTGCTTGGCACTGAATCAGTTAAGAACTGGATGAAACTCTATAAGGCTCTGTAGGCACCAGATGTTTTTTCCGTATACACGTCCACAACCATTCAGAGTTGACCTGTGCTGCTGTGTTGCCAGATTTCATCGCCTAGAGAGGGAAAAGAACAATAAAACATACAGATAAGTAATTACAAACAAAATGCAATTTAAAATGTGTTAACATATTCGCGCTTATTTTTTGTTCAATTTTTTTTTGCACTCGCTCGCTTTGAACTCAAGCATAGTCCATACACACTACTTCTAGTAGTGCTGGACTGAATTTTGCATGTGGAATAGCTTTCCCTATTAACAGTGTCCCTCTCCATCAGGCAAACCCACTCTGACTTTCAGAGGTACTTGTAATTTATACCCCCAAGTCAAGGACGAGAAGTCAAAATTTTAGTCCAACTGACCGGTGTAGGGGTTGAACCCCTTACCTCAGCATCAGCACACTGGATGTTTAAGAGCATGCATTCTCATCCATTTGGCCCTGCTGACATCATGCTTATTGTTGATAACATCGGCTTCTCTTTGTGTTATATACAGGGCAATTCTTATAATTTGTTGTTTAACACGGTCCGTTTGATTGCTACAGAAAATGGTTGTTCCTGCTTGTTGTCTAGTCTCCTTGTCTCAATTGTTGTCCAAACTGGGGTTTTTTTCAGTTTTCATGTTTGCTCACGCACACCCACTCACACACACAAACACACACCCCACCTCCACCCACACATACAGAGAGAGAGAGAGAGAGAGAGAGAGAGAGAGAGAGAGAGAGAGAGAGCGTGCGCGAGAGAGAGAGACCAAGGCAAGGAAGAGAAAGAGTCAAAGAGTAAGAAAGAGAGAGAGAGAGAGAGAGAGAGAGAGAGAGAGAGAGAGAGAGAGAGAGAGAGAGAGAGAGAGAGAGAGAGAGAGAGAGAGACTGAAAATGAAATCAGAAAAAGAGAAATAATAGACAGGGGGAAGAGTAGAGAGACCATTCGCGAGAAAGAGGGAATCTCACACAGAGAAAGAGAGACACAGAACGAAAGAAGAAAGAAAAGAAAAGAGAAAAAGAAAGAAAGAAAGAAAGAAGAGAAGAAAGAAAGAAAAGAAAGAAACGAAGAGAGAAAGAAAGAAAGAAGAAAGAAAGAAAGAAAGAAAGAAAGAAAGAAAGAAGAGAAAGAAGAAAGAAAGGAAGAAGAAAGAAAGAAAGAAAGAAAGAGAAAGAAAGAAAGAAGAAGAAAGAAAGAAAGAAAGAAAGAAAGAGAAGAAAGAAAAGGAAGAAAGAAAGAAAGAAAGAAAGAAAGATAGAAAGAAAGAAAGAAAGAAAGAAGAAAAGAAAGAAAGAAAGAAAGAAAGAAAGGAAAGAAAGAAAGAAAGAAAGAAAGAAAGAAGAAAAAGAAAGAAAGAAAGAAAAGGAAAGAAAGAAAGAAGAAAGAGAAAGAAAAGAAAGAAAGAAAGAAAGAAAGAAAGAAAGAAAGAAAAGAAAGAAAGATAAGAAAGAAAGAAAGAAAGAAAGAAAGAAAGAAAGAAGAAAGAAAGAAAGAAAGAAAGAAAGAAAGAAAGAAAGAAAGAAAGATAAGAAAGAAAGAAAGAAGAAAGAAAGAAGAAAGAAAGAAAGAAAGAAAGAAAGAAAGAAAGAAAGAAAGAAAGAAAGAAAGAAAGAAAGAAAGAAAGAAAGAAAGAAAGAAAGAAAGAAAGAAAGAAAGAAAGAAAGAAAGAAAGAAAGAAAGAAAGAAAGAAAGAAAGAAAGAAAGAAAGAAAGAAAGAAAGAAAGAAAGAAAGAAAGAAAGAAAGAAAAATACAGTACGAGCTACCGCGATTTGACCCAACTCAACACAACTCACCTAAACTCACACCAACTCACCTAAACTCAACTCACCTAACCTCAACTCACTCCAGCTCAGCTAAACTCAACCCAACACAACTCACGTAAACTCAACTCAACCCACCTAGACTCAACCCAACTCACTCACTCCCAACCCAACTCACCTAAACTCAACTCAATCCAACACAACTCACCTAAACTCGCCTCAATCCAACACAACTCACCTGAACTCAAATCAACTCACCTAAACTCAACTCAACTCACCTAAACTCAAGCCAACTCACCTAAACTCAACTCACCTAAACTCAAGCCAACTCACCTAAACAGAATGCAATCCGATACAGCTCACCTAAACTCAACTCAACCCAACATAACTCACCTAAACAATTCATCTCAACCAAACCCATCTCACTTCAACTCAACTCAACCCAACCAACCCAACTGGCTGAGTCATGTTCCCCTCCTTTTCTCCACTCGTCTACGGTTATTTACATTGTCCAGCTGACCTCTATGGGGCGGGGAAGCCTACCGCACGCAACCCCACTTAGTCGCCCCTTACGCCATGTGTGCTAGGCTGCAGTGTTACCGCCCCTTGTGTCCTTCGGAAACACACAGGTAGACTCAATGCTGGATTCATCCTTAAGCAAATTCAGCACGAGCTTACCTCCGGACCCGGGCGGGCCGCGCTATCACCCGAACCACAAAGTTTAAAGTCGGCCAGACACAAATTAGCATGGATCACGACCCCAGTAATGACAAGAGTGCAAATAGCCAGGCCCAGTAATTCACCAAACGGCCCACTAACCTACGCTGCATCAAAGACAACTATTATTACATACAGAAACCCACTAATGCGGGAGAATCGGGTATCCCCCCATCCGTAAAAACACACACGGCGAATACGAAATCGGATTAATTGACGCGAAAGTATTTCTCCTGGCCAAACACCCACCAACCCAACCAAAACACACACATACTCCACGACTGTGATACACCAGTCCTGGCTAATGAATTGAATCGATGCTAGAAAAGTATACACCCCTTCTCTCCCCCCCCCCCCACCCCCCCCCCCCCCCCCCCCCCCCCCCCCCCCCCCCCCCCCCCCCCCCCAAACCATGAGAATACTCAAGAAATTGTAAATGACGCTTCCTACTGAAGAAATATACACGTCAACAAAACAAACAAACAAAAAATGTGTACTAATCGGAACTGGTGGGCTAATGATAAAGCCTGAGTAGATTAATAGTTGTAAATGCTCCAGGTAACTCGTGATTGTATCGTTGTCAAAGGGTTAAATAGCAGGGCCTGCGATGTGGAATAGGCTGTTTGCTAGCCAGGTGATTTCTCGCAGAAATTAACATGAATTCTTGTCATTAAAATGGCAGGTAAACATGCGTGGCTAGAGTGTCCGAGATATGCTAACTGGGAGAAAAGTTCGGCCGGCAACCGCGAGTGTTTGAGGGCAAACTATATGGGAATGGAGATGTCAACATGATTAAGTTGAATGCCGCTTTCTTTGGGGTTATTCATATTGACAACTGAAGATGGACACAGAAGAATGAAGAGAAGTAGAGAAGGAGGAGGAAGAGCAGAAGGGGAAGGGCCAAGAGGAGGAGGAAGAGCAGAAGGGAGAGAGCGAAGGAGAGGAGGAGGAGAGGGAGTAGGCCTACGGGAAGGCAGAAGAAGAAGAAAAAGAAGAAGAAGAAGAAGAAGAAGAAGAAGAAGAAGAAGAAGAAGAAGAAGAAGAAGAAGAAGAAGAAGAAGAAGAAGAAGAAGAAGAAGAAGAAGAAGAAGAAGAAGAAGAAAGAAGAATAAGAGGAGGACTAGCAGTATGGGGAGGACGAAGAAAAGGAGGAGGAGGGGGAGAAGGATGGGAGCGTGAGGAAGAAGAAGAAGAAGAAGAAGAAGAAGAAGAAGAAGAAGAAGAAGAAGAAGAAGAAGAAGAAGAAGAAGAAGAAGAAGAAGAAGAAGAAGAAGAAGAAGAAGAAGAAGAAGATCATGTAAATAATGTATTGTGCTGACGTGCATGCGCCCAACTTTGTTGACAAGTTCCAGCCCATACCAATTTGAAACACAGAAATAAAAACCAACCAATAACTGGCCACCTGAAGAAACTTCAACTGGTACCCCGGCGGACCTTCAGCCCATTCTCCCGCCAACTAGTGATTCTCCCACCAGCTCGTATTTTCTTTGCCGAAGATTTCCGATCCCAAGTGTTGTCCTTGTTTGATTGCCTGTTATCTCCAGCCCGGGCTAATACCTGGATTCCCGCCTCTTGTCCAGAGATCTGTAAGATCGTCCTCGCTTCTCCTCAAGGGTGATCGCCTCGGTCAAGGATGGTCTGCGGGACTTGGCAAGTCTGTCTGGATATCCGCTGTCATTTGGGCAAACGGACAAGTGTCAGAATCTTCGTGCCATCGTCCGAGAAAAGTGTATTATGAGAAACTTTCGTCTGAGGAATTCTACTGGAAGGCGGGCATGTGTGGGTCTCGTGCCAGCTTGTATAGTGGTCTGTGAGACAGACAGACAGATTGGTGGACGAACGGAACTGACGGACGAACAGATATATATATATATATATATATATATATATATATATATATCATATATCATATATATATATATATGATTGATTGATTGATTTAGGAACCGACATCACAGCATTCGGGGCATTCCCATAAGCGCTCCGTCCCCATCCTCAGCAGCCAGCGAAGAGTTCCAACACTAATAGTACCAGTAGCAATCTGATTATATGTCCGTCTCGCCTTTCCTCTGAGCGTTGATCGTCGACCAGATCCCCTCGTCACCCCTCGCTGTCGCATTCTTGCCAGACCATGGTGATCCATTTGCTCCTCCGAGGTGTACACGTGCTCCCACAAGGCCGCAACCACATCTGCTTTGTCATGCATCAATACTCCACCAAGTTTTGCCGAGCCAGCCAATCTGTCCGCCTGTTCATTCCCCAACACACCAGCATACCCCGGAGAAAAGATCCAGACGATGCTTGTCACCCGTGACTTCCAAAGCGAAGCAAGCCACTCTGCACGAAGCTGTACATCATTGCTTGTTGTGTTATACTGCTAGTTGGTAATCTAGTTATATAGCCAAACCATATAACTTGCGGTTTTCTGATGAAATCTTGGCGCTGCTATACATAACCCCCACTTTAGTCCTTATTTCTTCATTTTGTAAACTGATTAGAAGTTACACGTAGACAGTCAAAATTTTTTGGGCACGTTATGAGAAGAAATAAACTAGAGAACTTGATGACAACTGGCAAGACTGAGGGGAAACGAACCAGGGGAAGGCATAGAAGTAAATATCAAGAACATGATGATGATAAGCCGCATATACATATATGCATGACACACAAGATTACTTACCTTACTTTAAACTTGAATAGAATAAGAAAAATCAAAGCGAAAGTAAAATCCTGCGCGCGCGCACGCACACACGCACACACACAAATGGGAAAACCCGTCGTCCTTAAGTGTTGAGGAGCGAAATATCAATGAAAAATTGGCAAAACCTGAGAAATGACTGATTTCAAGAGACAATAAGAGCGAAAGAGCCAAAGAAAATAACACGAATGGAGAACTCACATATGTTTGACAGCATGCAGAAGTGAGGACCCTCGGGCTATTTACTCACGGCGGGCGTCCGGCCTGTTTAAGCGCGGCGGGAGACGGACATATTTGATACTGCCTAGTTCAAATATTATGACAGGCACGAGGCCGGGTCACACAAACAATGAGGGCCCATCAGGCAGGAATGTAACATAACAATCTGGGACTGTCACAGACAAGAG
Source organism: Cepaea nemoralis (assembly GCA_014155875.1). NCBI lineage: Eukaryota > Metazoa > Mollusca > Gastropoda > Stylommatophora > Helicidae > Cepaea > Cepaea nemoralis. Next base: position 346,483 of record JACEFZ010010096.1, read on the forward strand.
CTGAGACCATCAAGAAGGACAGACTCAAGATGCGACCATCAAAGAGGGGACACCGACGATGAACCCATCAAAGGACCGACACAGGCGACGTAACCGGTAAATCCATCATCGAATGGGGATGTCGCTGACAAGGGCAATTAATTCAAGTATGTAAAATAATGACTAACACCCGACAAAGATCGTTTCTGAGTAGGTCAGATGTTGAATGCGCGAAATCTATGACAAGATCTCGCGAGGGGGATCATATAGAGGTATAACATGTGTCAACGGATGAAATAGAAGTGTGGTATAGAAATATGGTTTGTGAATGGATGAGAGGAAAGTATATTATTGAAGTATATAATTTATGAATAGATGGGGGAGGTATACAACCGAAGTATAGAATTAGTGAAAAGATTGGGAAGGTATAAAACTGTTGTACCGTGTTTCCCCGAAAATAAGACAGGGTCTTATATTAATTTTAGCTTTAAAAAAAGTGATAGTACATTTAATTAATATAAGTAGTCATATAAGCTCCCGTTCCCGTTCCCGTTCCTGACTGTCTGTCTGTCTGTCTGACCCTGCCCGGCATCGCCTGGCTCCTGGTGTGGAGCATCTCATTTAATTCATATAAGTAGTCATATAAGCTCCCGTTCCCGTTACCGACTATCTGTCTGTCTGTCTGTATGTCTGTCCCTCCCTCTCTCTCTGTCTGTCTGTCTGTCTGTCTGTCTAATCATTTATTGGTTGCGGTTAGAACAACCTTAGATAAACGGACAAAAAGCATTAGAAAGAGCACTTGAAAGATCTTTACATATTCCCCCAACAATTAACTTGGGTAAATGGAGCGGCGGCAGCAGCAGCAGAAGAAGAAGAAAAAGGAGGAGTAGGAGGAAGGAGGAGGAAGAGGGTGGAGGAGGGAGAAGTAGGGAGGAGGAGGAGGGAGGAAGAGATAGGCAGAGAGAGTAGGAGGAGGGAGGAGGAGGAGTAGGGAGGAATAGGAGGGAGGAGGAGGGATTAGGAGGAAGAGGGGGGAAAGAGGAGAAGGAGGAGGGAGGAGGAGGGAGGAGGAGGGAGGAGGAGGGAGGAGGGAGGAGGAGGGAGGAGGAGGAGTAGAGAGGAGGAGGGAGGAGGAGGAGGAGGAAGGAGGAGGGAGGAGGAAGAGGGAGGAGGAAGAAGGAGAAGGAGGGAGAAGGAGGAGGAGGGAGGAGGAGAATGCAGGAGGAGGAGGGAGGAGGAGGAGGGAGGAGGAGGAGAGAGGAGGGAGGAGGTGGAGGGAGAAGGAGGAAGGAAGGAAGAGGTAGAAGGAGGAGGGAGAAGGAGGAGGGAGGAGGTAGGAGGGGGAGAAGGAGGAGGAGGAAGAATGATGAGGAGGGAGGAGGAGGAAGAGGGAGGAGGAGGGATGTGGAGGAAGGAGGAGGAGGAAGGAGGAGGAGGGAGGAGGTAGAGGGAGGAGGAGGAGGGAGGAAAAGGGAGGAGAGAGGAGGAGGAGGTAGGAGGAAGAGAGGTGGAGAGAGGAGGAGGAGGGAGGAGGAGGAGGAGGGAGGAGGAGGAGTAGGGAGGAATAGGAGGGAGGAGGAGTGAGGAGGAGGGATTAGGAGGAGGAGGGAGAAAAGAGGAGAAGGAGGAGGAGGGAGGAGGAGGAAGAGGGAGGAGGAGGGAGGAGGAGGGAGAAGGAGGATGGAGGAGGGAGAGGGGGAGGAGGAGGGAGAGGGGGAGGAGGAGGGAGGAGGAAGAGGGAGGAGGAGGGAGGAGAACGCAGGAGGAGGAGGAGGGAGGAGGGAGGAGGGAGAGGGAGGGAGGAGGGAGGAGAGAGGAGGAGGGAGGAGGAGGAGGGAGGAAGAGGTAGAAGGAGGAGGGAGGAGAAGGAGGGGGAGGAGGAGGAGGAATGATGAGGAGGGAGGAGGAGGAATGATGAGGAGGGAGGAGATAGAGGGAGGGGGAGGAAAAGGGAGGAGAGAGGAGGAGGGAGGAGGTAGGAGGAGGAGGAAAAGGAAGGAGGAGGGAGGAGGAGGAAGAGGGAGGAGGAGGAGGAAGAGGGAGGAGGAGGATGGAGGAGAAGAGGAGGGAGAGGGGGAGGGCAAGAGGAAGAGGGTAGGAGGAGGGGAGAGGAGGAGGAGGAGGGATGTGGAGGAAGGAGGAGGAGGGAGGAGGAGGGATTAGGTAGAGGGAGGAGAAGGAGGGAGGAAAAGGGATGAGGGAGGAGGAGAGAGGAGGAGGAAGGGGGAGGAGGAGGATGGAGGAGGAAGAGGGAGGAGGGGGAGGGGAAGAGGAAGATGGTAGGAATTGGAGGAGGGGAGAGGAGGAGGAGGGGGTATGAGAAGGGAGGGGGAGGGAGGAGGAGGAGGGAGGAGGCAGAGGGAGAAGGAGGAAGGAGGAGGAGGGAGAGGGAGGAGGGAGGAGGAAAGAGAATGAGGAGGGGAGGAAGGAAAGGGAGGTGGAGGAGGAGGAGGAGGGAGGAGGAGGGTAGAGGGAGGAGGAGGAAGGAAAGGGAGGAGGAAGAGGAGAATGGAGGAGGAGGAGGAAGGAAAGGGAGGAGGAGGAGTAGGATGGAGGAGGAAGAGGGAGAAGGAGGGAGGAGGATGAGGGAGAAGGATGCAGGAGGAGGAGGAGGGAGAGGGAGGAGGAGGGAGGAGGAGGAGGGAGGAGGCGGAGTGAGAAGGAGGAAGGAGTAGGAGGGAGGAGGATGGAGGAGGAAAGGAGAGGAAGAGGGAGAAGGAGGAGGGAGGAGGCGGAGGGAGAAGGAGGAAGGAGTAGGAGGGAGGAGGATGGAGGAGGAAAGGAGAGGAAGAGGGAGAAGGAGGAGGGAGAGGGAGGAGGGGGAGGAGGCAGAGGGAGGAGGAGAAGAGAGGAGGAGGGAGTTCGCCATTCCGAATTCATACTCGTCTAGGTTCTGTGATTTCAGTCCTTCCATTGATTGTTCTTCCCTTCTACACGACTGTAGATAACTTCCTTACACATAAAAAGATGAATTGTTATTGATATTGCCGTGGCATGGAGGCATATATATCAGCAGCAGAGTTGATCCAGAAAACCAAAGACTGAGATCTATGGAGAACCATGAACGCCTACGCCAGCCGGCACGGCACTTGATGATGATGATGATTGCCGTGAGACGATTCTGTGTAGTCACGTCATTTTCTTCGCTTGTCCTAGCGTTTTGGTTCGGGGATTCTTTCATCATCATCATCATATATTTACGTACGTATTTAGGGAGGGGGAGGAGGGAGGAGGAGGAAGAAGAAACAAAAATATGACAGTTGGCAGCGCTGGAATGAGAGGAAGGCGTGTAGAAAATTTCATCTCAATCGGATGGGCCGTTCGCGAACGAATAAAGGACATAACATATCCACACACATTGCCTTTTATATATAAGATATATATATATATATATATATATATATATATATATATATATATATATATATATATATATATATATATATATATATATATATTAGATACAAAAATCTACATGTATTCATGTACAAAATTCTACATTTATTCAAAAAGTCATGTCATCTTCTTATTAAACAATAGTGGCGTACTGAATTATGAACCACATCCATTCATTATCAAGTGGGCACCAGTGGCGTCTGTACTCCGACTGGCCATTCTGCAGCAAGTCTCTATTCTAGCTGACGATCTTATCTAGAGCTTATTTTAGGGGTAGGGTTTATATTAAAAGCATCCTGAAAAATTGTGCTAGGGCTTATTATAGGGGTAGGTCTTATATTAAAAGCATCCTGAAAAATCTGGCTAGGGCTTAATATAGAGGTATGTCTTATTTTCGTGTAAACACTATAATTAGTTTAGGAGGAAGTATAATGCATAAATATAGAATTAGTTAATAGATGGGTGGGGGGAAGGTGTAATACTGAAATATAGAACCAAGGAAGGCACGAACTTTATTTTCAAAGGGTCCCAAATTGGGCATGCAGACTCTTCTTACATGCAGCCCTTCAAATCACCTATCTTTCGTAAATCAATTAACTATTTTGCATTTTACATTCCCAAAGGAAAAAAAAAAACATTGTATGTTTTTAGTTAACATAAACAATGCATATTACCATGTTATGAGACAGGCACGCAGCTAGACATACATACCCAGCATATGCATAAACACATTCATACATAAGTGCATACATACTTAATCATTTAAGCACCCACTCAATGACACACAAAAACAAACACAATCCCTCGCATACACATTCACAATCACAAACTCACTAACAAAAGTTTACTGATACATACATATACTCTCTCTCTCTCTCTCTCTCTCTCTCTCTCTCTCTCTCTCTCTCTCTCTCTCTCTCTCTCTCTCTCTCTCTCTCTCTCGCATGCCCATATATCCTCATTCATCCACACAGCAAGGAACATACATACACTCCTTCCCATACTCACATAATCAACACATACACACGTTACCGCACGCAAATACACATACAGTTGTACATCCACACTGTCACACACTCACCCTTACATACACGCACATATAATCACTCACAATTACAAACACTGAGTCACCCACTCGTTTTCTCTCTCTCTCTCTCTCTCTCTCTCTCTCTCTCTCTCTCTCTCTCTCTCTCTCTCTCTCTCTCTCTCTCTCTCTCTCTCACTTTCACGCCTATATATATATATATAGGATGTTAGAAAAGCAGCTGTGATTGATGCCGAACTCAATCGTCTTAACAATGATATTGCTGGTCTGCAGGAGACTCGCCTCGCTGAGGAAGGGTTACTCAGGGAAAACTACACCTTTTTTTTTTAAAGGTGGAGGGCATGAAGTAAAAGGATACCATGTGGTGTGTGTTTGCAGTGAAAAATTTGCTACTAGGAGTGATTGAAATTCTAGCTGGCGGAAATGAAAGACTATTATCCCTGTGCTTGGCAACCTCTTGTGGTTTTGGCACCATTATCTCTGCATTTGTACCGACACACACTTCCTCTGATGATGTGAAGGAATTATTCTATGAAGAGTTAGACTGTGTGATCAATGTAGTACCAAAATCTGACTACATATATATGCGCGGTGATTTTAATGCTTGTGTGGGCAAGGATTCGTTCATGGCCAGTGCGCCTTGGAAAATACAACATCGGTCACATGAATTACAATAAGCAAAGGCTGCTTCAGCATTGCACCAGAAACGACCTATGTATTACAACTCCTTTTTTAAAATAAAAGAGTGGTCACATGGAAACACCCAAGATCTGGCCAATGGTATCAGCTAGACTTCATCATCACACAGAGACAACATTTGAATCAAACATCATTAACTCGAAGTTACCACAGTGCTGATTGTGATACTGATAATTCTTTAGTTGTTGCAAGGGTTAGACTGAGACCACAGAGAATCTACATGACTAAACACAAATCTATCCCTAGGATTAATATTATTAACACCCAAGATCCTGATAAGTGCTTTGAGTTCCAACAGCAACTTGAAGACGCTTTCTATGATGCATAAGAAAATGTTACAGCAAGTGAAAAGGGGTAAACTTAAGGGTTTATGGGACTGCAGATCATAAGAGGCAGGATTGATAGAAAAAAGATAGCTCTTTTAAGAAACAAGGAAAGAACAACACGAAACACTCTCAGTGAGCTGAAGCAAGCTAGGAAGGATGTGAAAAAGGCTGTCAGGCAGCGTGCTAATGATTATTGGATCAAGTTATGTGATTACATTCAAAATACAAATGATAAGGGAAACATCTGAAGCATGTATGAAGGGATAAAGAAGGCCTGTGGCCCAATAACCAAAAGAAGTGCACCACTGAAAACCTTGACTGGAGAAATCATCACTGATGGGAAACAGCAGATGGACAGATGGGTAGAGCACTATTTGGAGCTTAACTCAAGTGAGACCAAACTAGCGGATGATGCCCTACGTCATAGAGGCCCTGCCAACTCTTGACCACCTGGACACATTTCCCACCATAACAGAAGTTAAGTGTGCTATAAATGAACTTGCATCTGGCAAGGCTCCAGGTAAGGTTGGGATTCCAATAGAGGTCATCAGGAGTGGGCAAGACGCACTCACTATACAGATCCATCAGCTACTAGAGCTATGCTGGCGAGAAAGACAAGTCCCACAGGATTTCAAAGACTCAAGCATCATAACACTTTACAAGAACCAGCTATAGGGGTATCTCACTTCTGTCTATTGTTGGGAAAGTATTCGCAGGAATTGTTCTGCGCAGACTTCAAGTCCCGGAGGATCTGTTCAAGGCACTAAAGAAGACTGGCTGCCCTCCAACTCTTCTATCCACTGTGGAATAGTTCCACACAGGCATGAAGGGTATAATCAAGTTTGATGGTGCACCTTCAGAAGAGTCTGAAATCATGAATGGCATTAGGCAAGGTTGTGTACTAGCTCCCACCCTCTTTGGAATATACTTTTCACTTCTACTGAAATATGCCTTTCGTGATCAGGATGCCAGTATATACATTCACTCATGCTCAGATGGTGGCCTCTACAATGCTCAGAGATTGAAGACCAAGACCAAAATTAGGAGAGTACTGATAAGAGAGTTGTTGTTTGTAGATGATGTTGCAATTATGAGCCACTCTGAGGAAGAATTACAACATCTACTATCTGAATTTGGTTTAACAATTAGCAAAAAGAAGACACAGATTATGTCATAAGGTGTACTTGGGGTACCATCAATCTTTATTGACGACGCTGAACTGAAGATAGTAGACCATTTTATATATTTAGGATCAGAGGGAAATAGCAAATTATCCCTAGATCAGGAAATCAACATCAGGATTGTTAAGGTAGTAACAACAATGAACAGGTTAACAAAAAGAGTCTGGGAGAACGGAAAGCTTACTGCCAAAACAAAAGTCCTTGTCTATCAAGCCTGTATCCTTAGTACTCTTCTTTATGGCAGTGAAGCCTGGTCAACTTACTCAAACCAAGAGAAACATTTAAACAGCTTTCATACGCGGTATCTGCAAAGAATACTTGGTATTAAGTAGCAAGACAAAATCACAAATACTGAAGAACTGGAAAGATCAGGTTGTGTAACGGTTTGTTCCATGCCGAGTCTTTGTAGGCTTAGTTGGATAGGACTCAGGAGGATGGATGATGGTAGAATACTAAAGGGCATATTTTTTGATGAATTACAGATAGGAGATCTCGGGGTCAGCTTCTACTACGAAAGAAAGATGTGTGTAAGCGGAACATGATTGATACAGGCATTGATAATGCACATTGGGAGCAAGTTGCTGCCGAATGTGTTGCATCCATTGTGGATGTACATTTACAGCACACATTGGTCTGATCAGTCACATTCACTACCGCCATGGATTGTAGTTATTATATTTTTTGAAGCACAATGTAACAAACTATCATCTGTCAAGATGGCAAAGTGCCAATGAATTAATGAATAGAGGTTTGGGGAGGGGGGGGGGGGGGGGGGGGGGTGCGCTGCATGTGTTTTGTAATAAGCAAAGTATAAATAAGGAAGTATATAATTAGTGAAAGTTTATTCCATGCTCAGTCTTCGTAGACTTAGATGGATAGGACATCTTAGGAGGATGGATGATGGTAGAATACCAAAGGATATCTTTTTTGGTGAATTACAGATGGGTAAGAGATCTCAGGGTCGGCCTCTACTACGATACAAAGATGTGTGTAAGCGGGACATGATTGATACAGGCATTGATAATGCACATTGGGAGCAAGTCGCCGCTGAACGTGTTGCATGGAGGGCAAATATCAGAAATGGAATAAAGTCAAAGGAGAAAATTATTGCAGAAAAGTCACACATCAAGCGTTTGAGACGTAAGATGGTGCATGATGGTGGAAATGACCACGTGTTCACATGCACCCACTGTGAACGGACATTTACAGCGCAAATTGGCTTTATCAGTCACACTCGCTACCGCCATAGTTAAAAGTTATTATGCCTTTTTAAAGCACAAACTATCGTCTGTCAAGACGGCAAGGTGCCAATGGAAAAAAAAAAAATTTGTGAAAAGTATAGTATGTTTTCATATCCTTTACAGGACATCGCTGTCAACATCAGCACCTTTCAGCCGATTGTTTATTTCTTGGCAAGATTACACTCAGTAGTTTGCCATTGCTTTCTGAGCGGCCGGCTCACATACCCCTTAAGTTACTGACGTGGTTAGAACCGCTACCAATTCTTGCTGTAGTCACAAGAGTATACGGAATTATGGAGAAAGTCGCTAACCCTTAGGCCAGGGAGATTAGTGAATAGATATTGTATGTATTTCGGAGTTATCCCATACTGACATTGCTATGCGTGTCTGCCCAGAAGACATCCCGCCCTCAGGGAGGTGAACACTGTGCATGCCATGCATCTGATAACATTATCACTGCACCTTAACTGACCATGAGAGTTGAGCTGAGTTGAGTCAAGAACCGACATCACAGCTCTCGGGACATTCCCAAACATGCTCCGTCCCCATCTTCCCCAACCAGTGAAGAATCCCAATACTAATGATGCCAGTAGCAGTCTAATTATATGTTTGTCTGGCCTTTCCTCTGAGTCCTCAGTGTGGGCCAGATTCTCTGGTCACACGTTATTCTCTCCAATCTCTGGCCATATCTCCCACCTCGGACCTCCTCATCCCGGGAAGGTTAACCCGGTCAACAAATGCCCGCAGAAGTCGGATGTGTCGGCCTAACGGCGCAAGAACGCAGCTCTGTTGTAAACAGGCACAACGCAATCACATCCGGAAAAAAAACTCCAGATGAACGAAGAAGAAGAAGAAGAAGTACCTCCTCATGCCCCAGGTGTCTGCAATGTCCCATGTCCATCTTTGTCTGATCAACCCCAGCTTCTTCTCCCAAGTAACCATGTCCTCCCATGGCTGCTCTCTCCCAGCCACTGGGACGTTTGATATGGCCATAGTATTTCAGTTTCCCAGACATGAGAATGAATGAACGAACGAACGAACGAACATCTTTATTTGCAAAGGGTTAAGAATTGGGCACGCAGGCCCGTCTGACATTCTGCCATTCTTCTCTATTTCCTCTCATACATTCTTTCATTCAACATCTCTTATGAAGCAATTCTTTAACAACAAAAGAACAATAAGCATTAAAACGCATGAAAATAATCAATAATACATGACTCGTTGAGGCAATGTTTAACATGGGCATCATAAATACCCAAGGTGGGTGTAACGTGCCACACATATGGGAATGTTTTTTTTTTTCTGGCTAGTTGTCGTTCGAGATAATTTACCATTATTATTGTCTTTGTTGCTGTTTTTTTTTAAGGGGGCATGTAGTCTGTCCTGAGGTAGTGTTCAAACAGGTTGCGACTGTATGTATAATGATTGGTGGTGTCTTTGATTTCTTGTGGAAAATTATTCCACAACTGAGTGGCAGAGTATGCTAAGCTTGTTTTATATGTCTATCCTAGGTTTAGGGACATGAAGTATATTTAGTTGTTCGCTACTTCTTGCGTTATATTTAAACAATGGCCAAAGGTAGCTTGGGGCATTTTGAAATAAGATTTTGTGAGTTAGTTTAGCCTTATTAAAAAGTAGGCGTTTGTGGAGTGGCAGTAACTGAAGACGTTCATGTAGGTGAGAATTGTCTGTAAACTTATGAGACATTTTATGAGTCAGTTTTCTTCCATGTTCAGTTCTTGTAAGACGTCAATATTTGTCACAGGATTAGAAGACAGAAATGTGAAGTGCAAAACAAGACTCAATAATGCAACTTACAGGATTAAAGAGATAGGAAATTATGTTTAAAAAAAAGACTAAAACATGCAATTTACAGAAATAGAAGGTAAGGAAATGATGTAAACCAAAGACTAAACAATGCAACTTACAGGATTAGAAGGATCAGAAATGATGTGCGTTGCTGATCTTGCATCAAATTCATGCAACAAATCCCCATCAAAGGCCACAATGTATCGCTTTAATTCCTTGTATTTGTCCACCGAAGATGGGAGGACAATCTTGCAACCTTGAAAGACTGACGGCAATTTCTTCTGAAATTAATTAAAGCAAAAATAAATAAGTGGAAAATGTATTTGTGATACCTACCATCTGTGAAAGAACCATTGTCTTCATAAACCAAATAAAACTGCATTGATCAATTCCAGTGTGAGTGCCAAGTGTCTTTCATTAGTTGAACGGAAAGACATTTAGCATATAGAGTAACTGAACATATACCAGTGTGGGTGGAAAAGAACGAACGAACAAACGATCTTTATTAGAGTTAAAGAGAGTTAATCAGTCTTCAGGAATCCCTGTGCAGTCAACAGGTCATAAAACGTCAGCCAACACAGAACATGTGTTTATTCACTAAAGAGAATGCATTTCATGTACTGTATTCAACGAAAAATAATCGATTGCCCTGAAACAACAGGTTTGCTGATGCTGAAGTAGCGGGTTCAATCCGTACACCGGTCAGCTGGACTAAACTTATGACTTCTCATCCTTGACTTTGGAATGTACATTACAAGTACCTCATAAGTTGGAGTGGGTTCGCCTGATGGCGGGAGACACTGGTAACAGGGACAGCTAGCCCACATGCAAAAATGAGTCCAGTGTGAACTATTCCAGTGTGGACTATGCTCAAGTTCAAAGCGAACGAATGAAAACAAATCAACAAAGGTTATGCTTGTTTTACAAATAGAAACAACAAACAAGAGTGAAAATATACGTACAGATTGTGAAGGGTTAACATCTCCTAGCCTGGCGGGTGCTTCTGAAGATGCTGAAGAGTTCTTCTTGTGGACCGTTGTCTTTGGCTGATGGTCAAAGTCCTGCAGATGTTGTGGGTTTTTCTGGTAACAGTCGGCCCCATATTTGCACAGTGGCTTGACCTGCAGAGGACAAATGTCTCTAATTTGTTTACACAAAACGATCAGCCAATGATTGGTGCCGAAATAATGAAATTATTGGAGAATCAGCCAATAATTGGTGCCAACACAATGAAATGATTGGAGGATCAATGAATGAATATACAGAATCTAATCAGGATTTTTCCCCCCATTGACCTGGAATCTGTATTTTTGTTTTTCTTGCGTTTGCTTGCTTAGAACCCAAGCGTAGTCCATACACATGCTACTACTTCTAGTAGTTCTCACTACTATGGTAAGCACTGGACTAATTTTTGTGTGTGGATTAGCTTTCCTTATTACCAGTGTCCCTAGCCATCAGGGAAAACCCACTCCGACTTCTGAGGTACTTATAATTTACGTCCCTGAGTCAAGGAACGAGAAGTCAGAATTTTAGTCCAGCTAACTTGTAATTTATGTTCCCATATCAAGGATGAAAATACAACATTTTAGTCCAGCTGCCTTGTAATTTATGTTCCCATATCAAGGATGAAAAGTCAACATTTTAGTCCAGCTAACTTGTAATTTATGTCCCCAAGTCAAGGACGAGAAGTCAACATTTTAGTCCAACTAACTTGTAATTTACGTCACACTTGTCTGCTGACCTGTGGTCATGAGTTTAAATTCAAATCCAGGTGGATTATTATCATTAATCTTCAGCCTGGCCGAATAGATAAGTGCTTGCTCTTAAACTTCCGGTGTGTCGATGTCAAGATAGCGGGCTCAACCCCTTCAATGGTCAGTTTGACAAAATTGTTGACACCTCGTCCTTGACTTGAGGAGATAAATTACAAGTACCTCTGAAATTGGAATGGGTTTGCCTGAAGACAGGGGACACTGGTAATAGGGAAAGCTAATCCACACGCAAATATCAGTCCAGGGCACTAGAAGTAGTAGCCCGTATATGGACTACGCTTGAGTTCAAAGCGAGCAAATGCAAATATTTGTTTAATGTGTCTGGGCTGGCAGGTTGACCCGGTCTAAAACGGGTACCGGGAAATGTCTTGGGGAGTAGACGCGGCCGGCATGGTACTGACCTTCAGCCCTGGCGTGCCGACTGGTCTATTTAAATCTGGGGCTAGCATCCCATACCCAGTACGCCTCAAGGCACGTAACCAGGGTCCCTGACCCCATTTTTATATAATTTCAGTGCACACGTCGATGAGTTGAGTTTATATAAGCTGAGTTGAGAATATATGAGTTGAGTTGAGTTTATATGAGTTGAATTTAACTGAGTTGAGTTTATATGAGCTGGGTTGAGATGAGTTGAACTGAATTGAGATGTGTTCTCTTGAGTTGAGTTGAGCTGAGTTTATATGAGTTGAGTTTATTTTATATGAGATGAGTTGAGTTGAGTTAAATTGAGTTGAGAGAAGTTGAGTTCTGCTGAGTTGAAATGAGCTGAGATGAAATAAGCTGAGTTGAACTGAGATCAGTTGAGTTATGTTGAGTTGAGCTGAGCTGAGTTGAGTCAAGAACCGACATAACAACACTCGGGACATTCCCACACGTGCTCTGCCCTCATCCGCAACAGCGAGCTAAGAGTCTCAATTCTAATGGTACCAGTAGCAGTCTGATTATGTGTCCATCTGGCCTTTTCTCTGAGTTTTGAGTGTTGGCCAGATCCCCTGGCCACTCCCTGCAGCACCATTCTCTCCAGGCCATGCTGATCAATCTGTTCTTCTGCACTATACACCCGATCCCACAGAGCCCCGACTACATCCGCCACATCATGCACCAATACCCCTCAAGCAATGCAAGAGCCTGCCACTCTGCCCAAAGCATACTTGTCATCGCCTTTCATACTTTGTCAAATCAATTAGACTAAGGTTACACATGAAAAGAATTCATAAACAGTTAAATTACCCATTCCCGCCTTCTTTCTATCACGAGCTGTGGTGGCCCAGTGGCTAACATACTTGCAATCAAACCCCCCTTCATGGTGGACATTGTATAGCTTATTAAGAGACCAAGGATAATATATCGCCACATGTGACGTCCTATTTTGTCAGGTGATATATCGCCATTCTAGGGTCATCATGTTACTTGTTTTGTTTCGTGTCATCTTCAGCACTTTCAATGTTCAGTGGACGGAGATTTACATTATAATACTTGTTCATGTGATTATATACCATGTTTGGTCCAACCCTACTTCTCTGTTTGGCACTGAATCTGTTTAAACTGACCTGGATCCTCAGATAGGGCCAGGCTGAGGTCAGCAAGGCCGATTTGATAAGAACATGTGTTCCTTAATATCTGGTCTGCTGATGCTGAGGTTCAACCCCTACACCAGACAGTTGGACTCAACTGTTGACCTCGCGTCCTTGACTTGGGGACATAAATTACAAGTACCTCTGAAGTCAGAGTAGGTTTGCCTGATGGTGAGGGACACAGGGAAAGCTAATCCACATCCAAATTTCAGTCCACCACTACTAGAAGTAGTGTGTATGGACTACGCTTGTGTTCAAAGCCAAAAAGTGCAGAAATATAAAAAAGAATCAGGCTCACATAGGCACATCATCCACCATGTGCCGGTTGGTCTACACAAATACCATGTTGGCACCATTTACCCAATACTCCTCAAGGCAAGGAAATGGGTTCATTACCTTTCCGTACTCACCTTCTTTCTGGGAGACTCATCCACTTCATTATCATCACTTGCAGCTCGTTTCCTGCTCTCCTTCTGACTCCATATCTCTCCTGCAGCACTAGATATGCCTGCTCCATTGGCATCGTCACTTTCCACTTCTGTGTCCCCACCGCCCTCTTCGTCATCACTCCCACTGCCATCTTTACCTAAAGCCCGCATGAGGTCCATGTCAGACTTCTCCTTGGACTGCTTGAAGAGAAGCTGGTGGAGGTTATAACACAAGAGGTTAGTTACTCGACCCAGAATAATAACAACACAAGAGGCTAGTTACACAACCCAGAATTATAACAACACAAGAGGCTAGTTACATGACCCAGAATTATAACAACACAAGAGGCTAGTTACACAACCCAGAATTATAACAACACAAGAGGCTAGTTACACAACCCAGAATTATAACAACACAAGAGGCTAGTTACACAACCCAGAATTATAACAACACAAGAGGCTAGTTACACAACCCAGAATTATAACAACACAAGAGGCTAGTTACACAACCCAGAATTATAACAACACAAGAGGCTAGTTACACAACCCAGAATTATAACAACACAAGAGGCTAGTTACACAACCCAGAATTATAACAACACAAGAGGCTAGTTATATGACCCAGAATTATAACAACACAAGAGGCTAGTTACACAACCCAGAATTATAACAACACAAGAGGCTAGTTACATGACCCAGAATTAATAACACTAGAGGCTAGTTAAACGACCCAGAATTATAACAACACAAGAGGCTAGTTACATGACCCAGAATTAATAACACTAGAGGCTAGTTAAACGACCCAGAATTATAACAACACAAGAGGCTAGTTACATGACAAAAAATTATAACAACACAAAAGGCTAGTTACATGACAAAAAATTATAACAACACAAGAGGCTAGTTACATGACCCAGAATTAATAACACTAGAGGCTAGTTAAACGACCCAGAATTATAACAACACAAGAGGCTAGTTACATGACCCAGAATTAATAACACTAGAGGCGAGTTAAACGACCCAGAATTATAACAACACAAGAGGCTAGTTACATGACCCAGAATTAATAACACTAGAGGCTAGTTAAACGACCCAGAATTATAACAACACAAGAGGCTAGTTACATGACTCAGAATTAATAACACTAGAGGCTAGTTACATGACCCAGAATTATAACAACACAAGAGGCTAGTTACATGACAAAAAATTATAACAACACAAAAGGCTAGTTACATGACAAAAAATTATAACAACACAAGAGGCTAGTTACCCGACCCAGGATTATAACAACATTAGAGGTTAGTTACACAACCCAGAATTATAACAACACAAGAGGCTAGTTACACAACCCAGAATTATAACAACACAAGAGGCTAGTTACACGACCCAGAATTATAACAACACAAGAGGCTAGTTACATGACCCAGAATTATAACACAAGAGGCTAGTTACACAACCCAGAATTATAACAACACAAGAGGCTAGTTACATGACCCAGAATTACACCCTCACTAAAATGGTTGCTATCTTGTTTCAGAATCAACATCACTGCACTCACAACAAGTCCATACATATTTAGTCTCTCTCAGAAGGTATTCCAAGGCTGTAAGTGAGTTTGATTTGGTGTCCAGATGGATCACTTTCAATGAAGGAAGCCATGCTAGCCCAGTGGCTGCCCAGACCATGCAGGTGTGTGGAGAAGTATACAGGCTGATAGACTGGCTGCTTGTCGCTCCTTTGAGCAGCAAGCTCAGTTATGACAAGGCTGATGTAGTGAAGGCACTCTGGGATCGAGTGGACAGTGCACCAAAACACAGGACCCACTACTGGAGAGGGCGATTCAGCGAAGGGAGTAGAGAACGACACTCCACACCACACAGAGGAATACAAAAGCGGACATTCAATCAGGCTGCCACTAGATGGAAACTTTTCATTAGCAACTGAAGAAGGAGACAGGGGAGGTGTAGGAATGTCCCAAATGCCATGATGTAGATTCTTTATTTAATATTTCATATACTGGTATTTCATATACTCATATTTCATACAGTCATATTTCATATTCTCATATATTCATATAGTCATACTTCATATACACGCATTTTATATTTCATATACTCATATTTTATATATTCATATTTCATATACTTTTATTTCATATAATTATATTTCATATACTCGTATTTCATATACTCATATTTCATATACTCATATTTCATATACTCGTATTCTACATACTCATATTTAATATACTCATATTTCATATTCTCATATTCTATATACTCATATTTAATATACTCATATTTCAAATTTCTTCGGGGAGACTGAGACCCAACTCTTACGTACAACCCATTAGTTTTCAAGCCACTGGGTGAGGTTGGAGAGACTTGGTTGGTTGATAAATTGCTTGGTTGGTTGCTGGGTTGGTTGGTTGATAAATTGATTTGTTGGTTCGTTCATTGATTGTTGGTTGAGTGTTTGGTTGATTGGTTGGTTTGACTCGTTTGTTGGTTAATTGGGTGATAAATTGATTAGTTGGCTGGTTGAGTTGATTGGTTAGTTGATAAATTGGTTGGCTGGTGGGCTTATATATTGGATCATTGATTGGTTGGTTGGTTGATAATTTGACTGGTTGGTTGAGTGGTTGGTTGGTTGAGTGGTTGGTTGGTTGACAAACTGGTTCAACATTCGGTACTAACAGAAAGCAGGTAGTACCGTCTACTGTCATACGGTAGCTGTCATATCGGACTAAGAACTAACTGCTTAAACATTCGGAACTAACAGAAAGCAGGTAGTGCCATCTACTGACATACAGTAGCTCAGTCATTTTTGACTAACACCTGACAGCTACACTGTTGGAAACAACAACAAATACAATCTTTAAAATACACATTTACCTTTAAACGAGGTAAATCTGTGGCTTCCTTCCACGTCTTGTCATCTCGGAATTTCTGAATCCTTGGAAAGCGAATGGAGATTCCATCAGCAGTGTGGATTTCTGCTTGACTGAACTCTGCACCAATGATCTCCCAAACTGGAGCTTTCTGTGGGTCAGCGACCACGAAGTCAGGAGTCAAGGGTTTGTTTATGTGAAGCCACCGTGGGACCTGATGAAAAATAAGTTTAGTTTAGTTTAGTCAACGGATCAACATCACGGCACACGGGTGTACCCCATAAGTGCTCCGGTCTACTCCTAACTCAAGCCTGAGTCCGGAGAATCTCAGCTCAGTGCACGAACTCCATAGCACCGGCGAGGATCCTGAAATGATGGAAAATAAACATCACAAGTAGTCTTTGTTTGTTTGTTGTTTATCTTCTATTCTAGGAAGTAGATGAAATACCTCACAGTCTTGTAGATAAACTAAAGATAGGAAATTCTGATGGATGTAACTTTGGAATGGGTAAAATGACAGGTAGAAATTTGCAGCAGGAGTGCCCAACATCAGAACAGAGAAAAATTATACTGGTCCACACCAACTCAATCTGAAGTCAAACTCTACAGAGGTGTCAACAACATCAAGTTGACTACTGTTTACATATGTTCAGGCTGATCTCTGAAGATGTACAAAGAAGAAGAAGAAGAAGAAGAAGAAGAAGAAGAAGAAGAAGAAGAAGAAGAAGAAGAAGAAGAAGAAGAAGAAGAAGAAGAAGAAGAAGAAGAAGAAGAAGAAGAAGAAGAAGAAGAAGAAGAAGAAGAACTTATGACTGAACTTTATTTTCTAAGGGTCAGAATTTGGGCAGGCCCATCTTACAATCGACACTTCCAACCACTCATCTTTAGTACATCAATTATCTATTCACATAGCATAAGAAGAAGAAGAAGAAGAAGAAGAAGAAGAAGAAGAAGAAGAAGAAGAAGAAGAAGAAGAAGAAGAAGAAGAAGAAGAAGAAGAAGAAGAAGAAGAAGGAGCAGAAGAAGGAGGAGTAGAAGAAGAAGGAGGAGCAGAAAAAGAGGAAGAATGAATGAAAGAACAAACAAACAAATGAACAAGCAAACGAATGAACCAGCGAACAAACTAACTTTATTTTCAAAGGGTCACAAATTGGGCATGTTGGCCCATCTTACATTCAGCACTTCCAACCACTCTTTTTTGCACACCTATTATCTATCATGAATATTACATTTACACTGAAGTGGCAGAAGCAAACGTTGTAAACATACACCAAACATAAAGAAGGGGAGGAGAGGCAGGGGGGAATCCAAGATGCTGGACAGTTTGACATCTTGGCATGGAGGAACAACAGTATCAGAAATTATTGGCAGTACACGAGACAGAAGGCTGTGGACAGACACAATCATCAATGCCACACGGCATGGACTATAAGAAGATTGGCAGTACACGAGACAGAAGGATGTGGACAGGCATGATCACCAACACCACATGGCATGGACTATAAGAGGATAGGTAGTACACAAGATAGAAGGCTGTGTACAAACATGATCACCAGCGCCACATGGCATGGACTATAAGATATTGTACTGTAATTCTTAAAAACAATCCTTACTTTAGAAAAATCCTTGCTGATCTTCACCACGTCCAGCTCCTTGTTCAGGGACTCCAGTTTCTTGTCGTCCAGACCGCTGCCACACTTGGACACGGTAACCCATCTGTTAGTGTCGGGGTCGTACACGCCCATGAGGAAGATTGACATCATCCCACCTGTGTAAACCAGAGCATATGTCATTATGGCACGGCTGTGTGAATGTTGGTGTCATTAACCTGTGTAAACCAGAGCATATCTCATTATGGCACAGCTGTGTGATGTTGGTGTCATTAACCTCTGTAGATTAGGAAGTCTTGGATGTCAGGTACACACACTGATTCAGCTCGCTCTCACGGAATGTCCAATGACATACAAAGAAATAACATAACTCCATGTTGGTGATCAAATATTTATTCCTCTCGCACAACTCCACGTTGTGAAGAGATGTCCTCGTACACTCCCAGGCCTGCCATTCACCACTCTGATGGCAAGTGTACCGTGGATTATCCGGCCTCCCAACCTGGGCAGTCTGTGAATCTAATCTCATATCACCGAGGAACAAACTAATATGCCAAACTAGCACTAATGTCCCTTCAGCATCATGATTGCAACATCAAGTCGGGCACTCTAGTGCCTATAAATATTCCTGCTTTATTTCTAACAGCTACATCGTTGATCTTTCTTGTCTGTCTGTCGATAGCAACCGTCCGGATGGTCTGTTTCCACACAAAGTCCCGCCCTGCGCTTTCCTCACCTTGACCTGGCTGTATCTCCCTATTACGTCAGCTAACCTTTGTCCATTCATGAGTCTCAAGCAAGCCTTTGTTCAGTTGTATGGTCCATTCCTATAGTCATTAACTCTTGACTAGCATTGTCTCAAATCGTTCTTGATATTAACTCTATCTGTTATCTATATGTAATGTGACAGTTGGGATTCCGCTTCAGAGATTTTGGCTTTCTCAGAGATTTCAAAAGGTGATTGTCAATACACTAAATTATTCTGTCTTTTTATTATTCATCATCGCCATCGCTTTCCTCTTCTTCACTGCCTCCTCTTTCTGAAACTTCGTCTTCTCCTGCTGCATTCCAAGGTGTCTAGCCTCAGTCATTGTTATTTATTTTGAAGGATATGAGCTAACAAATAGAATAGGCACTGGAGAACTTGTCGATTCCATCATAACCACACCCATTCATTGCATCTGATTCAAACATTTTTGGCAAAACGCAATTTCCCTCTGGTTCATCAGGCTCCCTACTCTACCTACCTTGTGATTTTGTTGTTGTTGTTGGTAGTTCCTAAAGAGGCATTCCCGAAATACTACTGACAATTACACAATTGCTGGGACAACAAAGAGAGTTCTTTAAAAGTCAAAACAATGTATTCCCTTAGTGAATTTAAACACACACGCCATAAATAACACCTGGCATATTTTAATGCAACTTTTTTTTACACTCGCTTCCTTTGAACTCAAGCGCAGTCCATAATGCTACTTCTAGTAAAGCTGGACTGAATTTTATGTGTGGATTAGCTTTCCCTATTACCAATATCGCTCACCATCAGGCGAATCCACTCTGACTTCAGAGGTACTTGTAATTTACGTCCTCAAACCAAGGACGAGAGGTCAACATTTTAGTCCAACTGACCGGTGTAGGTGGTTGAACCCCCTACCTCAGCATCAGCACACTAGATGTTTAAGAATGAGTGCTCTTGTCCATTCGGCCACGCTCACCTCAGCTGCAACTCTGAAAGTGATTGCTGTTGCAGACGTTCAGGAGTGTAACAGTATTTCCTATGCAAAGATTCAATACTCTTTGAACAGACCTCATACACGGAGTTTTCGCCTGGCATTGACCATCAAGTATCCTGGTTGATACCCAAGATTTTAATTTCCAGTGTGAGTCCCTGTGATCAGAACTAGTGTTAGGGCTCCGGCTAAAAGGAACAGGTCAGCAGAATATGCTCTGAAGCTAATGTCCAGTCTCACAACTGGTTGTTGTGTGATTCACTGATATAGGCGTTCTGCCATGTGTCAGTATATTGGTTTGACCCATATGTCATAAGCACAGTATGGCCTCTTGTTGTGAACACCATTTTGAGATGTCTGAAGTTACCGCTTGACAATGGGCATGATACAGGATTGTTTGCTGAGAGTTGGTGGCCTAATATATGGGTTTACACTGTGTGTCCTAAAGCTGTCATGAGTTAGCTGAGTTTCAGTGGTTAAAGTCACTTGCTTATTTATCAATGGACTGACTCATCTTGTGAAAAGTGGTTGGTTCAACCACAATATCATATTATATTTTAACTCTCTCACATCCATCCATGTTACAATCACAAGCAACATGATTATACAGATAATTATAATAACCAAACACCAATGCTGTCTGAAACGGTATATTGTCACATTACACGTTTAAACGTTTACACAAATCACTGCATCGCGCTATCAATCATAATCACTCTTATAACTATACAACTAAATAAACTCTATGCACATGGTGGCACTATGACTGGTGCCATTGTCACAACGAGTCGGACCAGGTTAACTCTCGACCACTGTCATCCTCTAAGTGTCTGATCCAGGAGAAACCTTTCTTGTCCTGAACCAAGATGAAATTGTGCTTCTCGCACAAGTCAAACTGCCCTTTCAACTGTGATACGGGTGTGGGCTTTAGTCACACTCACTGGTCCATGACAGATGGAATCAGGGGGTGTGTAACAAGCTGTGGAAATACAGATGTGCTCGCAAATAGCAGCATCCTGTGGGTAGTCTAAAGATTTGTTTGAAGCATGGGAAGTGTGTCAGCTGGTGTCTGGGCAGTGGCTTATATTGGTTGAGCTGCTGTTTCCTATTTGATATTCAATTGTTTTGGCTTCATTGTACATGGCATCAATCATCATCAACGTCATCTTCATCACATCATCATCATCATCATCATCACCCAGTGGCTTCTCATTTTCTGGGCAAATCTTTGCCCTTAAGCCTTTCAAAGTGCCCCTGTCATGAGCCGGAAATCCTGTCTTTATTTATAACATCAGATGGAAGATGCACAACAGAGATTAAGAGCAGAACAGGGCAAGCAAAGGCTGCATTTCAGAAAATGAAGATTATCATATGTAATAAGTCACTATCATTGAATGTAAGAGAGTGCTGAAGTGCTATAGAGAACCTGTTTTGCTGTATGACAGTGAATCTTGGAATGCAAATCAACAAATTAGGAAGAACTTGGAAGCAACAGAGATGTGGTTTCTGAGACGAATGTTGTGAATTCCTTGGACTGCCAGAGTAATTAACAATGATTGCCTGAAAGAGGCTAATGAAACTAGAACATTATATACAACAATCAGAAAGAGACAAACAGCTCTCTTTGGTCATGTGATGAGAAGAGAGGCACTGGAGAACATCATGACTACTGGAAAGATCAAGGAGAAGAGAGGCAGAGGCAGACCAAGAGAAATGATGCTGGATGGATTTAGACAGTGGTACAGAGGATTATCATCAGCAGAGTTGGTCAAGAAAAGATCTTCTTTTTTTTTTATTTTCATCCACAATGACTCTTTGCTTGCTGTTGAAGATGAGGATGGAGCTGGGATGGGAATGTTCCGAGTGCTGTGATGTCGGTTCTTGACTCAACTCAACTAAACACAACTCAGCTCACAACTCAACTCACAATGAAACACAACTCACAACACAATTCAAAACACAACTCAATTCAACACAACTCAACTCATAACAACTTGTACTCCACAATAAAAACAAATTTAAAAACCTAAAAGACAGGTTTACTCCAGTTCATCTGACATTCTCACCTTTATTTCCGGTACCATAGTAGGCCCCCAGCACCACCAGGTCGGCGGCATCGGCCATGCTGCCCTCGTGCAGGTAGTCCTTCTTCACCTTCAGCCAGTGCCGCTTGCCAGGCTCATAGATGCTCTGTACCAGAGGGCATCATAATAGCAACTAATCAAACCATCACATCACAGACCCAGTGAGGACAAACATATGTGAATACAGTTAACAACCATTGTTTCTGACCTCTTACCCTCTACAGCCTCCTGTTCTCTCAGCCCTCCCACCCTCCTGTCCTCTTAACTCTTTGACATCCTCTTGAGCATCCAGTCCTCTCAGCCCTCCTGTCCTCTCAGCCCTCACACGCTCTTGAGCCACCTGTCCTCTCAGCCCTCCCATGCTCTTGAGCCTCCTGTCCTCTCAGCCTTCCCACCCTCTTGAGAATTCTGATGTCTCAGCCCTACAACCCTCTTGAATCTCCTGTTCTCTCAGCCCTCCAACCCTCTTGAGCCTCCTGTCCTCTCAGCCCTCCCACCTTCTTGAGCCTCCTGTCATTATCTCAGCCTCTCACCACCCTCTTGAGCCTCCTGTCCTTCAGCCATCCCACCCTCTTGAGCCTCCTGTCCTCCCAGCCCTCCCATCTTCTTGAGCCTCCTGTCCTTCAGCCCACCAACCCTGTTGAGCCTCCTGTACTCTCAGCCCTATCAGCCCTCTTACCCATTTGAGCCTCCTGTCCTCTCAGCCCTCTAACTCTCTTGAGCCTCCTGTCCATTCAGACCTCCCAACCTCTTGAATCTTCCATCCTCTCAATTTTTTTAAAAAGTTTTTAGCTGTTTGTCCTCTCAGCTCTTTAATCCTCTTGAATCTCCTGTCCTTCAGACCTCCCAACCTGTTGAATCTCCTGTCCTTCAGTCCTCCCAACCTGTTGAATCTCCTGTCCTTCAGTCCTCCCAACCTGTTGAATCTCCTGTCCTTCAATCCTCCCAACCTCTTGAATCTCCTGTCCTTCAGTCCTCCCAACCTCTTGAATCTCCTGTCCTTCAGTCCTCCCAACCTGTTGAATCTCCTGTCCTTCAATCCTCCCAACCTGTTGAATCTCCTGTCCTTCAGTCCTCCCAACCTCTTGAATCTCCTGTCCTTCAGTCCTCCCAACCTGTTGAATCTCCTGTCCTTCAATCCTCCCAACCTCTTGAATCTCCTGTCCTTCAGTCCTCCCAACCTCTTGAATCTCCTGACTTTTCAGCTCTCCTAACCTTGTAAGCAGGCTCTGTAGCGAAGAAGTTATGAATACAATTTGTAATCCCACATACCACACCAGAAAGACAGCTGCAAGCAATTTAGACGCAGACCATCTTGCGTTGGTTCCATACCATGGTATGAGTGCCAGTCGATCACAAAGCAATGGAAAACTGCTAAACATAAACGCCCAGGAATCACAAACAGCCCAGAAAATGCTGAGGTTTAATGCTATGTCCTGTAAAGGATATGTAACTAACTTTAACCTTGTAAATCTCCTTTTCTCCCAACCTCTTGAATCTCCTGTCCTTTCAGCCCTCTCATTCTCTCGAATCTCCCCATCCTCACAATCTCTTCAACCACCTCTCCTCCCAACCTCTTGAACCTCAAGTCCTCCGCAGAGCCAACGTGACAGAGAGGATTATTTACAACAAATATGTTACAGGACTAATTAGGAACAAAAGAAATCACAAACAATTGTTATGTGAGACTAAACACCTACAGGCCTTTTCACAGTGCAATTTCATCCATTCTAAGGAGCATGCAAATAGACTTACATTAACATCTTTGAGAACAAGACCTTCCAATCCCTCTCGGAACACTCGGGCCATGAGCTCCTGCAAATCTGCCGGCTTCTGTACAGACAACACCAGAGGCAACAGTGTCCATTAATAATTGTGCACATTTGAATATTTCATTCAATTATTGGGTTAGCGAACAAAGCCCAGGTGAAAAGTGAGGATCAATGATAAGCTAATGAGTGTAGTGCAGGTGAAAAGTGAGGAAAAAGAAAAGCCAGTGACCAAAGCACAGGTGAAAAGTAAAGATAAGGAAAAGCCAGCGACCAAAGCACAGGTGAAAAGTGAGAATGAATGAAAAGCAAAGTGTGATATGTATTCTCCCTGCCAGCTGAAGGTACTCCTGTGGAGATCTCATTTATGCCATTTATTCTGAAATTGTGTGAATTCTGGAATCATGATCTATTAGGGATATACAATGGTGGTTTCTTCTTTCATTCCGCCAGCATGCTCATGGTTTAAATCCACAATACATGAGCTTTTATTTTTAAAAACAGTAAGGTTTCTCTGTGTTTGTGTTGATTATGTGTGTATGGGAAGAAGTGTATGTGTATGCTTTGCTGTATGTATGAATGTAGATATATGGGCGTGTGAGAGAGTGAGAGAGAGGAAGAGAAACTGAGAGAGTGAGAGAGAGGAAGAGAAACAGAGAGAGAGAGAGAGAGAGAGAGACAGAGAGACAGAGAGAGAGACACAGAGAGAGACAGAGAGAGAGAGAGAGAGAGAGAGAGAGAGAGAGAGAGAGAGAGAGAGAGAGAGAGAGAGAGAGAGAGAGAGAGAGAGAGAGAGAGAGAGAGAAAGAGAGAGAATATGTATGTATGTATTTATCTATAAGTACATTTTTGTTAGTGAGTTTGTGACTGTGAGTGTATATATGTATACGGGGGAGTGTGTATTTACATGTTACTGAGTGGGTGCATAACTGTGTGAGTTTGTGTAAATGATTAAGTATGTACGCAGGTATGTATTTATGCATGTGCGTGTGTATGTGTGTCTGCCTGCCTGTCGGTCTCATAACATGGTAATATGCAATGTTTATGTTCACAACATTGTTTGACAATGCGTTTTCTTTCCCTATGTGAACATAACATGCACAATAGATAACTGATGTACGAAAGATCACCGATTGGTAGGGCCGAATGTAAGACGAGCCCGCTCGCGTGATTTGTGACTCTAGTTTAGTTTTAGTTTAGTCGACGAATCACGGCATACTGATGTAACCCATAAGTGCTCCGCTCTACTCCTAACTCAAGCCTGAGTGTACGAACTCCGTAGCACCGGTGAGAATCCTGAAAAATACTTTGGATAGATTTTTAACTCGAAATTTTGCCAAGGCAGCGCCGTTGGCTACTCTTTTTAGATTTCCAACTGCCAAGGGATGTTTTACGTGCGCAACAATACACACGGGCGTCTGATCTCACTACCCAGAGACCAGGGGAAAGATTTTTACTAGAAGTCCACGTAAAAAAATTCCGGCCCTCACCAGGGCTTGAACCCAGGACCCCCCGGGAAGGTTAACCCGGTCAACTAATGCCCGCAGAAGTCGGATGTGTCGGCCTAACGATGCAAGAACGCAGCTCTGCTGTAAACAGACACAACGCAATTATGTCCGGAAAAAAAAATCTTCGGATGAATGCAGAAGAAGAAGAACCCTGGACCTCCAGCACTCGAAGCGGACACCATACCTCGAGACTACTCAGCCCCCGAAACCAATGCACTAAATACAAATGTCAGTTAGTTAGTCAATAGATTATCTTCCTTGGTAGTCAACAGATTATATTCACTGCACACTGAACCATTCATGTCATCAGTTTTTGATCCTCTCCTCAGTATGCACCATTGGTGTGCAATATCTGACAGCACCAGTTCTGTGTGGTTGACTATGTTTCTGTGGCCCCCTTCTGCAACATTCATGTCTGGCTTCATCACTGTGAGGCTCTTGCAACTGGTCAAGGTTAATCATTCACAGTCATGACTTGATTTATTTAGTTGCCTTGCCTCTCTGGGGGCATTCATAGATCAGTCTGCTCATTGGCCAACCACTTTCCATAGTAACCCTGTCAGCAAGCCTATCAGCCAGTTTATTTCCTCTTACACATGCATGGCTGGCACAAAAATGAAGCTCCTTTTTGTCAGTCTTGACCTACACAGACACTCCACTTGCTGTCTTTAGGTGCAGTACATCTAAATTTTCCTAAGCATACCCAGCGAGCCTGGGTGAAAGTCTGTATCTTCAGCCAGGCTATTGCTTTAGTTTCTACCATGACCCCCACTCAGACTACTTGTTGTCAAGGTGAGGACACTAGTCTTCCCTCACAATTCTCCCTCTAACTTGAAAATAAAGTTTGTTCATTCATCCTCCCTAACCCTCCCCCCCCCTTCCCCTCCCCTCTCTCTCTCTCTCTCTCGAGCCTGAGGAATTAAGGCCGCCTGGCTAGTGCAGTTGCTGCGAACTGTGCAGGTTAGGGGTCTTCTTTTTGTCCCTGACAGGAAAAACAAACCCATCACCTTCCCGATGATTTGAACCTGGGTCTCCCAAATCGTGTTCCAGCCTCTCAGCCAGACGTGCCTCTACTGGGTGAGACACTCCTCATCACATATTAATTAGCTATTTTACAAGGTTAGCTGCTCCACAAAACTAACATGCCCTTGTCAATTACCATGACCTACTTTGGCCTACAACTGTTTATTATTCAATGTTCAGTTATTCTCTATATCTAAAGGTCATTCCACCATCGGCCATCCACCGGACAGTGGACAACTCTAGTAGCAGATTCCTACCCCAGATGATCTGACCAAGTTGCAGATTCCTACCCAAGATGATCTGACCAAGTTGCAGATTCCTACCCTAGATGATCTAACCAACTAGCATCATCTGGAAAAGTTAATAAATCTTCTACTTATTCTTCTTTTTCCTTCAGAAAACCATCTGACAGCTGAAGTGACCGACTCCACCTCCAATCTCCTAAGTCATTCCTTGCCTGATCTCTGTTCAAGAAAACAAACTCACCTTGATGAGCTTGACCTCTGACAGATTCACGTGGTTTTTGACCACAGTCATGTTCTTTTCCAAGATTTCTCTCCTTTCCCTGATTGGTCTGGGGGTAGAAGCCAACAAATCACACATGATTATTCCATCTAATAATAGTATGCAACATGGTTTCTTCATATCCCAAGACAGGCCAGTGTTTGAGGGCTCATCATGATGGAAGGCCAGTATTTAAAGGTCATCAGATGGAAGGCCAGTATTGTGTGTTCATCATGTTGGAAGTCCAGTATGTGATGTCATCATAAGGAAGGCCAGTATTTGGGGCACATCAGGTTAGAAGATTATAATTTTGGGTTTATCATGAAGGAAGGCCAGTATTTTGGGTTCATCACGTTGGCAGGCCAGTATTGTATGTTCAGCATGATGGAAGGCCAGAATTTGGACCATATAATAATGGAAAGCCAGCATTTGGGGATTATCATGATGAAACCAATATTTGAAGCTCATCAGATGGAAGGCCAATATTTGAGGCTCATAAGATGGAAGGCCAGTATTAAGGGGGTCATCATGATGGAAGGCCAGTGTTTGAGGGATCATCATGATGGAAGGCCAGTATTTGAAGTTCATCTAATGGAAGGCCAGTATTGTGTGTTCTTCATGATGGAAGGCCAGTATTTGGGGTACATCATGATGGAAGGCCAGTATTTGAAGTTCATCAGATGGAAGGCCAGTATTTGAAGTTAATCATGATGGAAGGCCAGTATTTGGAGGATCATCATGATGTAAGGCCAGTATTTGGGACACATAATGATGGAAGGCCAGTATTTGGGACACATCATGATGGAAGGCCAGTATTTGGAGGATCATCATGATGGAAGGACAGTATTTGGAGGGTCAGCATGATGGAAGGCCAGTATTTGGGACACATCATGATGGAAGGCCAGTATTTGAGACACATCATGATGGAAGGCCAGTATTTGGGACACATCATGATGGAAGGCCAGTATTTGAGACACATCATAATGGAAGACCAGTATTTGGGACACATCATGATGGAAGGCCAGTACTGTGTGTTCATCCTGATGGAAGGCCAGTTTATGAAGTTCATCATATGGAAGACCAGTGTTTGAAGTTTTCTAATTTTCAAATGTAGTGAGTCCTATTTGGCCTGCTCTTTCCGATTCCCAAATGTCAAGAAATTTTGAACACATACACCGCACATGGGTTGTCCAAAATTATCTACCAGACATATAATCTACAACCCAAAGACCAAGGGAGAGCATGCCACAATTATCTTATTTGGTGAAAATCCAAGCAGGTTCACATCGTAAATCAAATCAGGTCTGCACAAGTTAAAGGTGAGTGATATACCTCTTCGCCACTCCATCCTCAGTAAACAGAACGTTTACATACACAGAACGTTAAACAGACTCCTGACATGAGACCAGTATTGTAGCCACCTGATCAGACAATCCTTTAAAAAAACTTTTATGGTAGCTGATGTTTACCACAAACATGGTCATTTGTCATTTCTTTTTAAAAACAGAAGACACAAACAACATGTTGCAGGATTTATTGCCTGGCATATTTCACTGCATCTCATCAGGTGCATACTGCAGAGTTACATATCATACGAAGTGATTAAACGAATAATACTTAAGCTGAAACAATTAAAACACATAGTCACAGGTATTGTTCGAATGTGGAACATCTGTTATCCCCAAGGTAATTTTTTTAATTTAACATGAACTCTTTCTGTTTGCACAAAGTCGGCTGAAACCGCCTAATTGCTAATGATTATCCACGATATTCTCAACATTCTTATCTATCCATGATATTCTCAACATTCTTCTACATCCACGATATTCTCAACATTCTTCTCTGTCCACGATATTCTCAACATTCTTCTCAAAATCCACAGCTCAACTGTCTCCAATGTTTTACCCATTTCATTATTCATTGTCCGGCATTTTCCTCCACACAGATGACACACATAGAGGAGCTGCTCAGACCCCTGAAACAGCAAGAGAAATACATTCACAAGTAATTAGACAGAACAAACCTGTTCATGAGGTTTTCATCGTTGATCAGAAGGCAGTCGAACACAAACAAGCAAACTGTGGCATCCTTGAAGGCAGCTTTCTACAGGGACACCAAAATTGACAAGATGATAGTGAATCATGAACTGGAAATATCAACAATGAAAAGGAGTAACTCAATCAACATTGAAAAGGACATTATCAACAATGGAAAAAGACATCATCAACAATGAAAAGGACATCATCAACAATGGAAAGGACAACATCATTCAACAATGGAAAGGACAACATCAGTCAACAATGAAAAGGACATCATCAAAAATGAAAAGGACATCATCATCATTGGAAATGGATGTCATAAACAATGAAAAGGACATCATCAAAATTGGAAATGGATGTCATAAACAATTAAAAGGACATCATCAACAATAAAAAGGACAACAACATACATGAAAAAGGAAATTACAAAGAAGAGAACACAAAGCAACAAATGCACACGAAAATTAACAATTAAGAATTTTTTTTCATTATTTAAAGAGGAATTCAAAAATGAAAGACAGAAACGGCATGTCCAATTCAGGACATTGCAGTCAACCCAGGCATTTTTGCGCTCTTTGAGAAGTACTAGGTTCAGCAGTTTGCTACTGCTTTCTCAACGACCTGCACTCACACCACTGAATGACAACCAGTAAGAGGCTTCCAAACCTCCTGCAGCCGTATTTTGAGTGCAATATGTGGGGTTGTGATTCGCCTTCATAACCCTTTCACCATAGTGTGAGCTACAAAATGAAAAGCTGACCCAAAAAAGGGCCTATCTCTCTCTCTCCCCACCTCCCTCCCCCTCTTATCTCTCTTTCTCTCCCTCCCTCCCCCTCCCTCTCCCTCAGCTACCAGCAGCATGCAACCCGGCAGGTACCTTAGTGTAGTTGACCGCAAGCTACAATGATAAAGTTATGGGCACGGCCGGACCAGGATTCAATGCCGGCATCCCCCCTCTTGCTAAGTGAAAGATTGGCCACCTATCCCTCCATGCATTCATCATCATCATCGGCTGGTGTGGGCAATCATTCTTCTCCACAAATTGCGATCTCTGACGGCATGGATCAATTCATGTGTTGACTCCCTTCTGTGCCATAACACAAGATTGTCAAGCATTTTCTCACGCTATCTTCCTCTATCTCTCTTTCCACAAATCTTTCTGGTTCTCACAACGTGTTCCAGTTTTTGTCTTCTCATAATGTGGCCAAAAAATAATGACTGCTTCTTTCTGATGTTTTTGTTGTTTTTGTGGCATAGCTTCCCACAAAATGTCCAGATTGCTTATTTTGGCTGTCCAATTAATTTCCAGCATTCTTATACAAAACCACATTTCCAAGGCTTCTAAGTATTTTTCCGCCTATTTACTAACTGTTCAAGATTCGTAGCCGTATGTTGTAACTGGTTCTATGCAACATGAAAGAATTATTTTTCTAATTTATAGTGACAAGGACTTATTGCATACAATGTTCTTCATCTGACAGAATGCAGTTTGTACTTGTCCTATTATTTTATTTATTTCAGTGATGCATCTTTCATCTGATTTTATCCATGTGGATAAATTCATTCAGTAGCATGTCCTTTGCATAACCTCTCTCCCATTAACAACCTTTCAGAAAACTTCTCGGTCATAAGCAAGATGTCCCATGTCTGATACACCCATGTGCCTAGATATCTGAATCTTTGCACTTGCCCCAAAATAAGGTCATTTACTTTAACTGAGCATTCACGCCGACAAAATGTGATGGGAATATCACGTCACCGACTGATAACAGGTTTCTGCTTCGGAAAAATTTATAAAATTGTATCCAACATGCAACCTACTTTGTGAACTCCCAGAGTTCCAAACGGCAAGGGGTTTCCTGTTTTGTTGTCAACCAGGAGGACCTCGGCATCCAGGATCAGGTGGTTGCTGGTGGCGAAAGCTTTGGGGATGAAATCTCTGAACAGCTTGATCTGTCAAATTGTTCATTTCAGACATGTTCATAAAATATTTCATCAATTTATTTGAGTCTCCTCATTTTTGCATAATAATAAAATTGTCACAAACTTCAGACAATAATATATTTGTAACAAGGTCTATATAATAATATAATTGTCACAAATTTCCCAAAATAATAAAACTGTCCTAAATTTCACATAATTTAATTATCACAAATGTCACATAATAATTGCCACACATTTTATTTAATAACTTTCACAAACTGCACATAATAATAGTGTTTTTTAAAATTAGTTGCATATCCTTTACAGGACGTCACAATCAACACCAGCATTTTCTGCTGTTGTGAACTCTTGGCAAGTTTATTTTCAGTAATTTGCCATTGCTTTCTGAATGACAAGCACCCATACCTTTTCCTAAAAAAACAACGCAAAACGGTCTGCTGCCATATCAATCATAGTAGTGTTTCAAACATTGGTATGCAGGATTGCAAACCGCATCCGTAACCCCTTCACCACGGAGCCGACATATAATAATATAATTGCCACAGATTTCAAATAATTGTATAATTGTCATTGTAAAGAACAAATGTATAATTTTTCGATGTAGTCACTACTGCAGCCAATGCAAGTCTTCAAGCGCCAATAAAGTACTTGGATTCCTGTAGAAAAATTGACTCTGGGGCCATTACTCTGTGAGCCTGAACCAGTCATGAACAGTCTGTCACAGAAGTCACGCCCTTTTGAAACTTCCTACTCCACTCATACACTTGCTGGACTGACAGGCATGCATCACCATACTGGTGGTGGATGAGGTTGAAGAGCAGCCGACAGATATTTGTGGGTTATGGTCTCCAACTTCACGACGGTAAGCTGAGGATCTCTTTTTGGGGAAACTATGGTCTTTGACCAGTATGGTCACTGCTAAGAAGGAAAGCAATGGCAAACTACCTTCTTTACAGATGCCAAGAAAATTATGGTTCGCGATATCATCTCAGAACAGTCATAACATCTGATGGGAGATGCCTTGAAGAGATTAGAACAAGAATCATCATGGCGAAGGCAGCCTTTTGCAAGATGAAAAACATATTGACCAATAAAAAGATGTAATTTGCAACAAGAAAAAGAGTGTTGAGGTGCTACATAGAACCTGTG
Organism: Cepaea nemoralis; assembly: GCA_014155875.1. Taxonomy (NCBI): domain Eukaryota; kingdom Metazoa; phylum Mollusca; class Gastropoda; order Stylommatophora; family Helicidae; genus Cepaea; species Cepaea nemoralis. The sequence continues at coordinate 378,180 of JACEFZ010010096.1, forward strand.
CTTTTGTATGGATATGAAGCATGGACAATGAGCAGACAAGCTGAAAAACATTTGATGGCTGTGGAAATGTGGTTTTTGAGGAGAATGCAAAGAATACCATGGAGAGACAGAAAAAGCAATGACCAAGTTCTACAAGAAACAAATGAAAACCGTAAACTGATTAGAGAAATTAGACATAGATAGTCAGTTGTTTGTCATGTTATGAGAAGAAATAAATTGGAGAACTTGGTGACAACTGGTAAGATCGAGGGGAAGAGAACAAGGGGAGGACAGAGAAGTAAATACCTGGATGGCTTGACCATGTTGTATGGTCGAGACATGAACACTGAGCTGATCCACGATTCTGGTGATCGAGTGAGATGGCAAAACATGACTGCCCACGCTTACAGGCATGGCACATGATGATGATGATCACCATACCAGACCTTCATTCGCCAATGAATTTCTATAGGTTTCACCCCTTCCCTGACAAAAAACACTGAAACAGAATTCCGCTGCTCTATGGTTCATGTCAAAAGTTGGGCAGCCATCTTCAAACTGTCCATATGACGCCACTGTGTTCGTCTGCACCGTGATGTCACCTGTTTAACATTCTTTACACTCTTAACAACAATATTGACAAGTTTCAAGACAATGACATGGTTATTGTAATTTCTATGACAATTTTAAGGTTTTCATTTGAAGCCCCCTAGTATATTTATAAAAAAAAAAAAAAAAAAAAAGATACTATCGATCATTTCTTTAAAACTACAGTGGTAAACTGAGAGCAGCAGCAGCACAAGAAGACAGTGGAGGAGGATGGGAAAGAGGAGAACCTCAAGGTTTCAAGAGAACTGTACCTTATGCTCCAGAACTGGCTTGAGGGAGCGGCTGAAGAACTTGAAGTCATCCCCTCGCTTGTGCACCTGGACCCTCTCTCCGTCGTACTTGATCTCGGCATAAAACCCATTGGGGCACTTCTTCATCGCTTGCTCCACTGACCTACATGCTTCTGCCTGGGTGTGGAAGGCAGAGAAAGGGTAATCAACCTTGATTTGTTTTGTTTTTATTTTGTTCGTTTTTTTTTTTTTTTGTTCGCTCGCTTTGAACACTAGCGTAGTCTATACACGTCTACTACAGTACTGGACTAATATTTTTATTAAATATGTGAATTAGCTTTCTCTATTACCAGTGTCCCTCACCATCAGGCAAGCCCACTCTGACTTCAGAGGTACTTGTAATTTACTTGTAAAAATTCTGTTGGAGGAAAAACAATCCTGTTTGTGGTGATTGCACTTGCCAGGCGACCCTAATTCCCCAGGCTCAAGATGCCCTGTCCTCCCTGTCCAACACTACAAGGAACTTTAGGCAGTCACGACAGTCCAGGGCCAATGGGTGTTGTTTATATTGATGTTATGATTGGTTCTCTGTTGGTTTAAATTTTTTTTTTTAAAGAAAAAGAAGCACTGATACTTTATAACACCAGTTTATGATGTAAGTTTTCTTAATCTACTTCTGCATTTCAGAGCAAGGAGGGAAGGAAGAGAAGGACAGGAAGAAAGGAGGATGGAAGGAAGACAGAAGGAAGGAAGGGAGTGATGCTGATAGATAATGAGGATTTGTGAGGGAAGCAGGCTTGCAAACTTTCAGGGAGGGAGGGAGGCAGGCAGGCAGGCAGGAAGGAAGGAAGGAAGGAAGGAAGGAAGGAAGGAAGGAAGGAAGGAAGGAAGGAAGGAAGGAAGGAAGGAAGGAAGGAAGGAAGGAAGGAAGGAAGGAAGGAAGGAAGGAGAGAGAGAGACTGGAAGAAAGGGAAAGCAAGGAACCAAGGACGGACATTCTATTGTTGCTCTCACATTATCATCTCACCACACACAGAACTATAGACTCACCAACATAGGTAGGACTGGAGTCATCAGAGCGGCCCTGACACTCAACTTCTTGCTCATTCCTGGCCGAGCATCCTCAGTCGACTTGGATCTGTTCTGGATAGCCCGCTCCACAACATCCTGCAGATTCCGAGATGCTTGGAAAGCTGCATATGCATTGGGATCAAGGCCATCCAGTCTGCATAGGATCCACAAAAGAAGGGTTATCATACAGCAAAGTTGTCATTTTGGCAAGAAAGTCAGGTCTTAGTCAGACATGACAGAGCTACTGTATAACAGTAGACAGTACTACCTGCTTTCTGTTAGCGCTGAACGTTGGGCAGCACTCACCAAACCCAATACGTAACATTGTGCCAACAGCTTCAGGCGGGGGGAACGCAACTGGGAGGATACAAGCCTTACCCTAGTGCAAGGAAATGCAACATAAAGACTAAATGTCATGGTAGGGAAGACAAGGCCCTAAGACTTGGTCAGCAACTAGTCTAGGATGGAAGCTTCGACAGGTTGACAGAGCATTACTTTGCTGATCCAGCAGTTTCTGCAGCTTGTCTTGTTCCAGACGTATTGGTGTTACCTTTCCTCTGGAGTGAACTAGGCTGGATCATGCTGCATGGGCAACACATGATCTCTAAATTCAGCCCAGGCTTTGTGCTGTGGAGGGGTATAACTTCAGTTTACAAACTGTCATCTATCAAGTTGGCAAGATGCCAATAGTAATTTAAACACAGAAGCCACAAACGATATGTTGCATGATTTATTGCCTGGCATATTTCGCTGCATCTTGTCAGGTGCATGCTGCAGTTAGATATCACATGAAGTGAATAAATGAATGATACTTAAGCTGAAACAATTAAAACACACAGTCACAGCTATTGTTTGAATGTGGAACATCTGTTATCCCCATGGTAATTTTTTTTTATCTAACATAAACTCTTTCTGTTTGCATAAAACTGGCTTGAACCGCCTAACTGCTAATGCCTCACTATCTCTGAGCAATCATTTATTGTTTGTTGAGTAAACAGCAACAGTAATTTTAGTGTTTTATTTTTGGTTTTCTTGCAGAATCAATCCAAAAACAACAACCACATTCTTAACTGGCATGGAGGCATCACCATTCTTTGTCTCAGAACGAGGTATAACCATCATCATCCAGTGCCTTGCAGGCTGGCGTGGGCAATCATGCTTTTCCACAAATTGCAATCTCCAACATTATGGATCAGTCGTGTGTTGATTCCCTTCTGTGCCATGACACAGACTGTCAAGAATCTTCTCACGCTGTCTTCCTCCATTTCTTTCTGCAAATCTTTCCAGTTGCCACATGTTCCAGTTTTTGTCTTCTAACGTGGCCAAATAACGATGACTGCCTCTTTCTGATAAGTTGTCTTTGCGACTCATCTTCCCTTAAAACGTATAACAGACCGAATGAATTCATGCAAAAGCTTTGGATCTCTGTTTCATCACTAAACACGCTCTGCAGGACTGCCCTCTGCACAGCTAGCTATGAAAGACATACTCATTATTATTATCATAATGTATCATGGCGATCATTAGTATTGGGACTCTTTGCAGGCTGTTGAAGATGAGGACGGAGCAAACATGAGAATGCCCTGAGTGCTGCGATGTTAGTTCGTGACTGAACTCAACTATGAACCATGGTGGTGGTTGTTCCGTCTCACACAATCGATAGTCTTTGATCACATCTCCCGATTATGTCACGTATTCATCTCCAGATTGTGTCATGTGGCCAATTACCTTAATTATTTGACCTTGATTTCATTCAGTGATGTTTTCATCAATCTCAGCCTTTAGAAAACTTCTTAACTCCAGAATCATCATCATTGTCATCAGCATCATCATCATTATCACCATCACCATTATAATCATCATCATCAACATCACCATTATCATAATCAACATCATCATCACCACTATCATTATTATCAACATCATTATCATCATCACCACCATTATCATCATTATCAACATCATCATCACCTTTATTATCGTCATCAACATCATCACCACCACCACCACCATCATCATCCACACCACTACCATCATCACCATCCTGTAGCACGCAGACCCTTTGCAGAATGTCCATCTCACCACAGCCGGCTAAATTGTTTCTTTCCCTCCAGTAGCAAATGTCGAGAGCTGACATCCAACTCGCGTTCGACCGCACGCAAGCCTTGGTCAGCATGACGTCCTGTGACACTAATGACCCCAATACTTCTGACCTTAAGTTTCATAAATCAACATGAGGTCAGCATGGCCGAATGGATAAGGGCACTTGCTCTAAACTTCCAGTGTGCTGATGCCGAGGTAGCGGGCTCAACCCCTACATCGGTCAGTTGGGTTAAAATGTTGACTTCTCGTTCTTGGCTTCGGGGTGTAAATTACAAGTACTTCAGAAGTCAGAGTTGGCTCACCTAATGGTGAGGGACACTGGTCACAGGGAAAGCTATTCCACATGTAAACATCACACCAGTGCACTCCCCAGTAGTGGCACGTGTACTGGCTACGTTTGAGTTCAAAGAGAACAAACAAAAACAAACATCATAAATCAACACAACTGTTGTCAAAAACATGCAAGTAACACAAAACAAGACAATTGTACGTGAAAACATAGCTCCTTACATATGCTTGGCTCCAGAATTAATCCTCAGGTCGTGTTTGATCAGACGCACAAACATTTTCAGGTCATTTGATGTGCATCTGTTGGGGAATACACAGGGAAAGTGCAGAAAAAGTGAGGTATGATCAACCAGATGTAACGCTGAACAAACTATCAACTGTGACAGACAATGGACAAAATATCAACTGTGACAGATGATGAACAAAATACCAACTGTGACAGATGATGGACAAAATACCAACTGTGACAGATGATGGACAAATATCACCTCTGACAGTTTGGAACTAAGATAGTTGAACATGCGAAGGTGGAAATACCATAGTCAATCATTTGGAAATGGAAATAACTAAGCCTATAATGTGAAAATGGATCTAACAAAGCTGTTAATGTGGAAATGAAACTAATGTCATCAAGTGGAAATAGTACTAAAAAAGTTAATCATGTGAAAATGGAACTAACAAAGCTATCATGTGGATATGGAACTAACACAGTTGATCATGTGGAAATGGAACTATCATGTGGAAATGGAACTATCATGTGGAAATGGAACTATCATGTGGAAATGAAACTAACAAAGTCAATCGTGGAAATAGAACTAACACAGTTGATCATGTGGAAATGGAACTATCATGTGGAAATGAAACTAACAAAGTCAATCATGTGGAAATGGAACTAGGGAATTAACCAAATTGAACATGTGGAAATGAAACTTCTTCTGCTGCTGCTGCGTTCATCTGGAGAGTTTTTTCAGACGTAATTGTGCTGTGCCAAGTTATGCGCCTGTAGGTCGACACATCCGGCTTCAGAGGGCTTTTATTGACCATGTTAGCCTTCCTGAGTAAAATGGAACTATCATATGGAAATGGAACAAAGTCATTCACATGGAAATAGAACCCACAAAAAGCTATCATGCGGAACCAGAACAAACGAACCTCATGAAAGCCCTCACCTTTTAGCTACTTTAGTCAGCACCTTTTGCTGGTCTTCTTCCTTGGACATCTGGGACAGTTCATCCAAGTAAGCGTCAATCTGCAAGACAAACATCCTGAGCATACAGACCATGCATGTGTACCAGACAAAGTAACTAAAGCCCTTTTATAGGTCACTGGGGCAACCAGATGTGGAAGTCAAGGGGAAACCACCACATTACTTTTTCAAAAATATGAGGGTGCTTCAAATGAAAACCTTTAATTTATTTTTTGGTGAATATATTCTGAAAAAGTACAGAACAAATGTATCATTTTTCTTTGTAGCACCACTGTGTTCAATGCAAGTCTTCCAGCGCCGATAAAATGCTTGGATTCCTGTAGAGAAAAATGCTCTTGGTTGCGTGTGTAACCATTCATGCACCACCTGCTGTATGTCTTCATCCGACTGAAAAAAGTCTTTCCTCTGAATAACTCTTTGAGTTTTCCAAACAGATGGAAATTACTTGGGGCTAAATCTGCCGAGTATGGGGGGTGTGGTACACATTGAAAGTGGAGGTCACTGATCAAAAAACAGAACGCTGCTACTCTTTGGTGCATGTCAAAAGTGGGGCGGCCATCTGTAAACTGTCCTTACAATGTCACTGTGTTCATCTGCAACATGATGTCACATGCTTAACACTTTTGACATCCTTAAGAACAATATTGACAGGTTACAAGACAATGGCATGGTTATTGTAATTTCTATCACATTTTTATGTTTTCATTTGAAGCCCCCTCGTAACTGTACTGACAGTAGCATGGTTGGATTTCAGGTTGAGTGACAGGTTCAATGGCAGCTGTCGTGATCAAGTGTGTGAATCCCTTTTGAGGAAAGATTTTTGTGTCCTACTGACCAAGGCTCCCAGATCAACAACACAAAAAATTAGTTGCATATCCTTTAAAGGATGTGGCAGTCAACCCCAGCATTTTTTGCCAGTTTGTGATTGCTTGGCCAGTTCAGTAGTTTGCCACTGCTTTCTGAACAACCGGCACTCATACCTTCCTTTGTATGGGAACCAATGCTAGGGGTCCGATTCCAAATCGCTCACAGCTGTGTTTCAAACATGGTATGTGCGATTACGAATTGTATTCGCCACAGAGCCAGCTCCCAGATAAACTCAGACTAAAATGGGTACAGGAAATTTCCCAGGAAGTAAAGGCAACTGGAGTTATATTGACTGTATCACCCATTATGTACAGATTTGTCTATAAAAATAGGGAACTAGCACCATATATCCCCAGATGTGTCAAATGGAACTTTTACATTTTATTTATATAAGAGTTATCAATGTTAATGGTGGAATTCATACAACAACAACAACAATAGCAGCAGAAACAACAACATCCACTAGACATTCACCTCTTGTAAAGACAGAACTTTGCTTTTATGTTTTACTTATATAAGAGAGGACTTGAATGGCAGAGTTTGTACAACAACAACAACAACAACAGTAGCAGAAACAACAACAACTTCATCCATTCATTCTTCGACTCTACACTGTAAGACGGGGTAGTGACCAGGACTCCACTACATACTCACCTCTTGCAAGGACAGAACACTCTTCTTCTGGGGTGTGAGAACTTTACTTTCGTCAAAAGCCCAGCGGATGGTCTCCGCCACATCACCCTGCAGACATACACATATGTCATTATGTTTCTGTTCATGACAGCAAATGCTAGGCTTACTGTCCGACTTCTGAGGTACTTGTAATTTATGTCCCAAAGTCAAGGACAAGAAGTCAACATTTTAGTTCAACTAACGCTTTGCATCTGTTTTTCTTTGATCAGTGAAGGCATGAAACCTATAGAAATTCATCATAGAATGAAGGTCCAGTATGGTGATACATGCCTGTCAATCCAGTAAGTGTATGATTGGAGTAGGAAGTTTCAAAACAGTGTGACTTCTGTGACAGACTGTTCACGACCAGATCAGGCACACCAAGTAGTGACCCCAGAGTCGATTTCACCTGTTGAAGGCCTTGTACAGGAAATCCAGCGATTGACTGTGAGTGACACTGTCGCACTTCTTGACATCAGTCAAAGTTCAGCACACCACATATGATATATAATTACGTATATTCACACACACAAAACATTTAAGATTTTCATTTAAAGCCCCTTCATATTACATCAAATAAAGAAGTGTAAAAACATGCACAAAGAAAAAACCAGCACACTATGATTACTAACCTGGTCCAAATCAGCAACCATTCTTTGCAAATTTATTCCAAATATCTGCGGCAGTAAAAAAATCAAATATAAAATTATATGCACTGAAATACAGAACTTGTAGACATGAAAAACGAGTAAGACATAAGAAGTAGAGATGAAAATGGGGCATAACAAAAGTGTGCGCGTTGTGCCTCTTTCTTTCTCAATATGTTTGATACCAAGATGTCTTCGTTTATATTGATAGAAGAACACAGTGATAAAGACTTCTTTGCCATCTTAAGAAAAGAATAATACTTAAGCTGAAAATATTAAAACACATAGTCACAGGTATTGTTCAAATGTGGAACATCTATTATCCCCATGGTAATTTAAAATTTACCGGCTCCGTGGCAAAGGGGTTAAGGACACAGTTCGTAATCCCGCATACCCACGTTTGAAACACAGCTGCGGCAATTTGGCAGCAGACCGCCTTGCGTTTGTCTTTAACAAATGGTATGGGTGCCGGTCATTCAGAAAGCAACGGCAAACTACTGAACGTAAACTTGCCAAGAGATCACAACAGAAAAAAAAATGCTGGTGTTGACTGTGACGTCCTGTAAAGAATATGCAACTAACTTTTTAATTTAAAGTTTACAATGAAATCCATGGGGAAATCAGATGTTCCACCTTCAAACAATACATGTGACCATGTGTTTTAATTGTTTCAGCTTTAAGTATTATTCATTCATTCATTTCAGATAATATATATATCTCTGCAGTATGCACCTGACGAGATGCAGTGAAATATGCCAGGCAATAAATCACTCAACATATTGTTTGTGGCTTCTGTGTTTTAAATTCACTAAGAGAATACATTGTCTTTTTGTTTATTTTTCTTTAAATTTTAATCAAAGTTGCAACAATGCTAACTATGGTGTCCTTCTTCATACTAACAGTGGTTGACCGTGTGGCTTTCATAGATGTCAACGTTAACTGTATTCTCACTTTGTTGCTGTCTCATCTGCTGTGACTTAGGTGTCCTTGAACAGTGCATACTTACCAGCTGTGCAACATCACCTCTATTTATCCATGTCTAACTGTATGCACACCTTTGCCTCCACATTTTCTTATTTGGAAACTTTTACAACTGGACTTCTGCGCCACCTTCCTGGCAATGAAGAAATGGCCTAGTAATGGGCCATACCTAGACTGTTTCCCTTTCTCCCTACACTTCTCTCCCAGTCAATCAGCTAACTGGTTGTCTGGCTGTTAAAATCCCAGCAATGTTTTCCCCCTATGTTAATGTAACATGCACATTTGATGAATGAAAGATGAGTGATTGAAAGGGCCGAATGTAAGACGGGCCTGCGTGCCCAATTTGTTACCCTTTTTAAAATAAAGTTTGTTCGTTCGTTCGTTCATTCGTTCTCTGTCACTCACCTGGCTAAACAACTTGACCAGTTGCTTGTTGTTCAAGTTGTACACAGTCTTCACCACTCCGGGCAACAGATGCTTGACCAGCAGATACAGGTCACCGCGGAAGCCATCTGCCAAGAATTTACACAGCTCAGAATCATACAAGTCACCAAAAAAGCCATCTACCAATAATTTACATTGCTCACAATCATACAAGTCATCAAAAAAGTCATCTACCAAGAATTTACATTGCTCAAAATGTTACCAAGAAAGTCAAATACAAAGAATTTACACTGCTCAGAAACATACATGTCACCAAGAAAGTCATCTATCAAGAATGTACATTGCTCTCAGAATCATCCATGTCATCAAAAAAGTCATCTACCAAGAATTTACATTGCTCAGGATCATATAAATGCCCTCAATTGGTATGTACAAGGCCACCCAGGCATGAAAGTTAACGGGAGAGCTCATCGGTTGGCGAACATGGCGGTGATCAAGACTGCAAGAGCACCGCATTTGCCAGACACCATCAAATCTATCGGATATGCTGAATGAACAGACGACTTTTAATGACACCTGGAAATCTGCTTCCTTTTCCAAAGTGAGGGAGATGGACTGAATCTGGACACTTCAAAACATGAACATTTTGTCAAGAGCACAAGACATCTGAATAATTAACATGGAACTGGTGCAATCAGTTGCTATACGCTGGTGGAGTTTTTTTTTGTTTTTTTTCGCTCGCTTGCTTTGAACTTAAGCATAGTCCATACACACTACTTCTAGTAGCACTGGACTGAATTTTATGTGTGGATTAGCTTCCCCTGTTATCAGTGTCTCTCGCCATCAGGCAAACCCACTCCAACTTCAGAGGTACTTGTAATTTATGTTCCCAAGTCAAGGACGAGAAGTCAACATGTTAGTCCAACTGTCCAGTGTAGGGGTTGAACCCCTTACCTCGGCATCAGCACACCGGATGTTCAAGAACAAGCGTTCTTATCCATTCAGCCATGCTGACCTCCAATGGAGATATTATGGAAGGGATTCAGAAGGAACTTGATCAGTGGATACAGGCACGTTGCATGACCTTGCATGTCTTGATAGACAATAGTTTCTTAAATTGTGCTTTAAAAAAAGCAAAGCAACTACAACTCATGGCCGGAACCATAGCATAAAGTCAAGGCTGAATATAGAGACCATGAGCTGCGCATGCAGCATGATCCTTCTCTCTGCCTGTCTAGTTTACTCCAGGGGAACGGTAACATCAATATGTCTGCAACAAGACAAGCTGCAGAAGCTGCCCGATCAGTAAAGCGATGCTCTAACTGTCTGCCAAAACTGCAATCCTAGATCAGTTGCTGACCAGTTGCAATTCTTCATACCAGGATAAAGCTTGTACTAACCCAATTGTGTTCCTACGCCCGAAGCCGTTGGCACAATGTGAGGTGTCGGGTTTGGTGAGCGCTGCCCAACTTTCAGCGCACATCAGAAATCAGGTAGTGACTAGTACAGTCTACTGTCATACAGTTGCTCAGTCATATCTGACTCAGACCAGACAGGCGGTCAGTGGATAAGGAAACAAAATACAGCCATCACCTGCTGACAATCATGTGTTATAAGGGCCCTTAAGGTAAACAAAAACTTGAACATGTTGTGACAACCGGAAAGAGAGATAAAGGAAGACAGTGTGAGAAGGTTCTTGACAGTCTTGTCTCATGGCATGGAAGGGAGTCAACACACGAACTGATTCATGACACTGGAGATTGTGATTTGTAAAGAGGCATGATACCAGCCGACAAGGCACTGGATGATGATGATAAGATAAACAAATAATAGTCACACTGTAACTGACGATACATGTCACGTCATGAGAGGTGGTGGAGGTCAGAACGGCCAAATGGATAACAGCGCTCGCTCTTAAACTTCTGGTGTGCTGATGTCAACCCCTACACCAGTCAGCTGGACTAAAATTTTGACTTATCCTTGACTTGGGACGTAAATTACAAGTACCTCAGATGTCTAAGTGGGTTCGCCTGATGGCAAGTGACACTGGTAATAGGGAAAGCTAATCAACATGCAAACATGTGTCCAATGCATTTGAAGTAGTAAAATTAGTCTCTGTGGCCAAGTGCTAAAACCGATAGTCTCGCGTTCAGAAGGTTGTGGGTTCGATTCTGGGCTACGTCTTTTGGCTCATGAGTGCATTTTTTTCAGAGACTCATGGGGGTCGTCACCGGAGCTACTGAGTTCATGTTTTGTGCAACATTTTTGGAAGGAGACGCAGCCATATGGGATATGACCCGGTGCAATGAATTGATCCTCTCGGCCTTTAAGACTTTTTTTTATAGTAAAAGTAGCACACACACACGTGCACACACACAAACATACCCCCACTGTGTCCCTTGGTGATGTAGGTGTTGACTAGTTTCGTCTTCCCCAGGTAGCTATTCTCCTCTGCGATGTCGGCACACAAGCGGCGAAACTCTCGAAAAGAGTTGTCTTTCTCAGCAAAAGTGTCATCGGCTGCAGGTGGCGTGGTCACCTTCTTAGCAGACATCTGGCTGGTTGAAGGTCCTACGGTCAAGTTTGTACAATTATGATATTGAGTATGCAACAATTGATTCATAGTTATTATTATTATTACTTACATCATTATGCCTGCATTCGAGGATGATTAGCAGTGCAATGACTAAGCAAGTATCATCAATATGTCATTGTCAGTATTAGAGCAACAATAAATGTATGAAAGATGTAATTATCATATGACTGCACACCGTCATCTTGATAAAATGGAGTTATACCTCTCCACAACACAAAGCCTGGGCTGAATTAATAGACCTTGTGTTGCCCATGCAGCATGATCCCTCTCTCGGCCTGTCTAGTAGGCTTCAGCTGTCCACCTGTCGGAGCTTCAATCCTAGACCAGTTGCTGACCAACATTTACATTTTCCCAATTGTGCTGGATTTGGTAAGCGCTGTCCAACATTCAGCTTTAACAAAAAGCATATAGTACTGTCTACTGCCATACAGTTTCTGACTAAGACCTGACATTGGATTATCGTACATTAATTAACTACACAGATTAAAAAAAAGTCATATTGTTGTATTAACTTATAGGATCAATCACATATACGTTATTTAATACATTCTGGTGTTACACACCTGCTGTGTTAAATTTAAGAGGGATAGGCAGATCATGATGTAAGTGACTGTCAGGATAGAGGGTTGGTACAGGGCTTACAAAGTGTGGATATGGGCTGACTGATAAGGCTCAGGTGACACATGAGATATCCATACTGGAGGGTAAGGTTCAAGATAGGAAAGAGGTAGACAATGAAACAAGCGGGAAGATAACATCAAGAGATGGACCAACAGCAATCTGACAGAATGAACAATCAAGAGACAGAGTTGGAGATCTTCTTCTTCTTCTTCTTCTGCGTTCATCCAGATTTTTTTTTCCGGATGTGACTGCGTTGTGCCTGTTTACAGCAGAGCTGCGTTCTTGCACCGTTAGGCCGGCACATCCGACTTCTGCAGGCATTTGTTGACCGGGTTAACCTTCCCGGGGAGTTGGAGATCCATTGCAGCAAGCCTTCACAATACTGTAGAATACTTCTATTAGAAGGCTGCAATGAAGAATGAGCGAGAATGAAACAATAGCTTCCAGACAATAATAAGTGCTCAAATATGAACACCTAAATTTGTATACCATACATCTTTATATGTTTGAAATTAGCTTTGTACTGATTTTCTTCTTCTTCTTCTGCTGTGTTCATCCGGAGAGTTTTTTCGGACGTGATTGTGGTGTACCTGTTTTGCGCCATTAGGCCAATGTATCCGAATTCTGCGGGTACTTGTTGGCCGGGTTAACCTTCCCGGGGCCCCGATTTTGATAGTAGAATCACCAACAGTCAGAAATTGATGAGGTTGATTGCAACATCCTGTACAGGACATACAGTTAACTATATTTATAGATATATACTCAAGTGATACTGACCGCTGTCGTCGTCATTGATGCTACCATTAGAAGAGGCTCCAGATGACTCTCTTTTGGGAGTGGTCTTCACTGGAGTCAAGCTTGTGATTGTTTTCTGAACAGTCTTTTTCGGCTTTGGTGTTGGTTTGTTACCAGCTTTGGTTTGGTAATCTACACAGATAAAATAGCATGCAGGTCAACAACTAATCATGATAGACCCAACCGTTATTGCATACAGCACTCGTGATATTTCCATGCACACCCCATGATATTCCCATGCACACCCCATGATATCCCCATGCAAACCCCGTGATATTCCCATGCACACCCCTTGATATTCCCATGCACTCATAATATTCCCATGCACACCCCGATATTCCCATAAACAGCCCGTGATATTCCCATGCACTCGTAATATTCCTATGCACTCGTGATTTCCCATGCACACCCTGTGATATTCCCACGCACACAGCACTCATGATAATCCTATGTACACACTGTTCCCATCTTCAAAAACCAGCAAAGAGTCCCAATACTAATGGTCTATGATGTGTCTCTTTGACCTTTCTCTGAGTACTGAGTGTCGGCCAGATTCTCTAGCCACTTCCTGCCACTCCATTCTCTCCAGGCCATGGTGATTTATCTATTCTTCTGTACTATATACATGATCCCAAAGGATCCTGACAACACCTGCCTTATCTTTCACCAGAACCCCACCCTGTGGCATAGATCCAGTCAAGTTGGGGGAAATATCCAGCTCCCTATAATTGATTTTTTAATTGAAGCATGCCACTCGCATGCATCCTTGTCTTCATGCTTCTCAGGATGCTCAGGACTTACCCACAATAAGGTGCTTTACCACATCTTTATCCTCCTGATTCACCATTCTCAGGATGCTCGAGACTTACCCACAATAAGGTGTTTTATCACATCTTTACCCTTCTGATTCATCCTTCTCAGGATGCTCTATGAGTCCGCTACATTCACGACATGCATGTGCTAAAGAACGAGAAGAATCAACTGACAAAACTGCACAGACTTACCCACAATAAGGTGTTTTATCACATCTTTGTCCTCCTGATTCATCCTTCTCAGGATGCTCTATGAGTCCACAGCAATCACGACATGCATATGCTAAAGAACAAGAAGAATCAACTAACAAAACTGCACAGACTTACCCTCTATGAGCTGTTTTATCACATCTTTATCTTTCTGATTCAAGTCCCCAAAGCCTTCTGCATCTTCTGGTTCTTCAATCTTCTTGGTCGTGGCCCGAGCCTTGACAAATGTTTCGAAAATGCACACTGGGTGAAACCACTGCTTCATATCACCGCCCTCGTCTGAAAATGGATTTGGGGTGACCTTTCCGATACGCAGGCCACCTTTATCTATCTTCTGCTTGCACTTTTTACAACTTGATGTGCCTAGCTTTGCATAGCCCACAACATATTTGTTATCCGCCATCTCACATGTATCTGTGCTGAAGGATTGCTTATTAAGCGGGTTTAATGATTTGCATATACTTGCAACAGTATCTGCTAATTTCCACCTCGTTTGTGCTGCCCACCAAAGTTTTCCGATGTTTTTAAAATGATTTTGGCAAGATGTATCTATGGCACTGAGGAAACTATGACCTGTATTTATATTACAGTAGGATGGAGTCCACTCTAACAGCTGTTCTGTGCACTGTACGTTGTGTTGAAGTTTGTGCTGTGTCCTGTCTTCACTAGACGTGAATCTTCTAGAGCATATGTTTGAGTTACTTCTACACCACACCAAAAACACACTGTTATAATGAGAAAATTTGGCTTCAAATGATCTCAACAGAGTCGTACATAGCCTTCCGTGAGCCAGTTTGTTTTCCTCACTTCTAGATATCCACTGTTCTTGTATGGCTCTCAGGAGCTTAAATCTGAATTGATCAAAGGGGAAAATAATATAAAAATACAAATTACAAACATATTGCTATTTCAAATAACATACTGTTAAAAGGTGGAGTAACAATTTAGCCCCCTGATATGGGTAATGTGAGTCATGGATGCAGGTGGTGGATGGAATTTAAGGGCAGCCGACAGACAGTTGTTGGTTATCATCTCCAATTTCACGAGGGTAGGCAGAGGATCACTTTTTGGAGACAATGGCTACGGTCATCGATCAGTATGGTCACTGATAAGAAGGAAAGCAATGGCAAAATACTTTCTTTCCAGATGCCTAGAAAATTATGTTTCATTACTTGGCCACATGGTATAATCAAGACAAAAACACAGAGCTGATCCACAGTTCTGGTGATTGTGTGAAATGGTGAAATATGACCATGCATGCTGGTTGGCATGGCACATGATGATGACGACTGTCAAAAGATTCCAGGGCTAAACAAATACACCCTAACACTTCATTTAAATAAATGGAGGAGGAGGAGGAGGAGGAGGAGGAGGAGGAGGAGGAGGAGGAGGAGGAGGAGGAGGAGGAGGAGGAGGAGGAGGAATCTGCATGGCCGAATGGATGAGAATGCTTGCTCTTAATCTTCCAATGCACTGATGCTAAGGTAGCAGGTTCAACCCTTATATCCCTGGGCTAAAATGCTGACTTCTCATCCTTGACTTGGGAATGTAAATTACAAGTACCGTATTTTACGGAGTATAAGACGCACTTTTTTCTATTAACAGCAAAGAATTGAGTACATTTTCATCTGTTGACACTTATGCAAATTTAGTAATTTTATTTTAAATGAACCTCATAACATCATTTATCACTGCAATAATTTTTAACACAGCAAAGAGACAATAAGATCTGTAGCATCATTCCGCATAATACAACAAACATCTTGTAATTTTTTTAAGCTAAAATTAAGAAGACACAGGCTAATTTATGAATTAATAATTAATCGGAGGCCATTTTTATTGCTAATTAGGTCACCACACATCATACTGACACAGCAAAAAGACCATAAGGTTTGTAGCATCATTCCGCATAATACCATATACATCTTGTAATTTTTTAAAGCTAAAATTAAGAATGCACGGAGTAATTAATGAATTAGTAATTAATTAGTGACTATTTTTACTTGCTAATTAGGTCACCACACATCATATACAAAATTAGATGACATGAGCAGTTAGGCCTAGCAAACCCGATCTCAGTGATGTATGGTTGCTAAGATGTTCGTTTAAAAACAAAATAGATGTCTCAAACAATGCTAAATTTTGATAATTTGGGCTCCCACTTTGACCAGGCCGCACCAAAATCAACTCAGTGAGCGGAATTTTGAGTAAACTTTTGTCAAAGGTCACGACACTCATATTTGAATAACTCCACTTAGAATTGAGATACAAACAAGCATCATTGAGGTACCGTTAGATTTGGTTTTCCAAGGCCTATCTATCTGTAGTGATCTCATTAGTAAACAACCAATTTAAAAATCATGGCCAAAATTGCTAAATGAATGGTATTTCAGTCTGTTATATCCTAAGTATTTGAATTATTTGTAAATTAATCTTTCTACAGTCTGTTATAATCTGCAAAATATAGTATATTTGATATTTCAATCTGTTGTATCCTATTCGAAATCTAAAAATCATGGTATTTCAGTCTGTTATATCCTATTAATCTAAAAATCATTACATGTTCTTGCGTTGAAAGTTGATGATAAGCATCGTTTTTCATATGTCGACGTGGTCTGTTTAATTTTTATTTTTTCCATTTTGATTCTGTCCCGTAGGACGAAGCTTTTATAGAAGCTTATTAAAAGTAAGTTTGCCATTTCCTAATTCAAATTCGCACTGACACATAATATACACACGTTGAAATTCATAAAATTCCCCGAGTTACATAGCAAACTTAGCCGACTTTCCCGATACTCAGATTGTCTTACTCTTCCAACTCATGGTGGAAATTTCAAAGACAACAATCAACAAATCAAATCTTTCGTCAGAAACTGTCAGTGTCAGTAGTGAGTAGTGTCGTCAGTGTCAGATTCAACTCTTGCCGACTGACTGCGTTAAAATCGCCATATTCTACTTAAAGACGCTCGTAAATTACCTTTAAAACGTGTATAGTATGCATTCTCAGTTAAAACTATGAAGTATGGCATGAATGTTTACAATAAATTCAGACAAAACGTCAAAGAAAAAAAACAACCGACACGGCACAGATGTTTACCCCTGGTAGCAGAAGTGTCGGTTTCTCCCGTGTCTATCGAGATACCGCCGTAATCGTATTGTGGTTTCTGTTGACATGAGGCATCATCCTTGCACGCCGGACAAGTCCATAGGTGCTCAGATCCTCCCCCAAAAAATGCATCGGCTTCCAGTGGCTAATAGAGCCAGCTCTATTTGGTTGGCGAGCTCCCTCATTCTCCCGATGTGTCTCTCGTGTTTAAAAAGTTGTCGTTTCTGAGGAAAATTCACATAATACCATGGACGGACAGAAAAACCGATCTGCAAGTCCTTCAAGAAGCAAACAATAGTAATACATAGTTAGTTAGTTAGTTAGTTAGTTAGTTAGTTAGTTAGTTAGTTAGTTAGTTAGTTAGTTAGTTAGTTAGTTAGTTAGTTAGTTAGTTGGTTAGTCGACAGATCATCCTCATTACACATCGAATCATTAAGTCCATAAGTGCTCGGATCCTTTCCTCAGCAAATCCCACAGCGTGTTGCGGCTCACGACACCAGTTCTGTGTTGGTTTATTACTCTTCTTTGGCTTCCTGCGAAGTGTTCTTGTTTGGCCACACCTCTTTTAACTTGCTGTTCTCTCAGCCTCACCATGGTTGTAGATTCCCAGTCATCGCGTGGTTCTCGTAAACGACTTACTTCTCGTAGAGCATTCAGAATGTCTGCCTGGTCCATGGTTCTTCCGCCTTCCCCAGTAGCCCTACCTGCACGCCTGTCAGCCTGCTCATTTCCTTGTACACACACATGCCCTGGCACGAAGATGAAATTAATCTTTGCCAGCCGAGACCGCTCCAGGGACAGCAACCACTCTCTTCGGGCTCATCCCATCTCTATCCTCCTGAGCATGCTCATTGAGTCACTAAGGACACGTGCCCGATTGAATGTTTGTGTCTCAAGCCATGTTATGCACATGTGTATGTATACTACTGTATGAATGTTTGTTGATCGGTGTAGATGTATGTATGTGCACACACACACACATATCAGTTCGCCCAGACTTTAGGACTCGCCTCATAACAACACATAGACGCCCATAATCTGAGTTTTGTTAGTAACACCATCATAGTTGGGTGCACCCTTCATTGCTCTATAATATCCGTTCACTAGGGCCAACCCATTCACGGGCACCCACTCGTGCTTCGGGAGTATATCCACTGGGACTCCTCGGTTCCCATCACATCTCTATTGCTACTAGTTTCCTATTACCTTCCTGCCTCCGCCCCCCCCCCCCACCTTTTCTGTTCATGTGCCACTTTCACTCATGTACCTGGGATGCTCACTGGGCCGTTACACCCACCACCCAGACCTCACCCCTCTCCCTCAGCAGTGTATATAAGGCGATAACCGTGACATTATCGGCGATACACGTTCAGATTCCCAGGTAAGTAAGAAAATGTTTTCAAATTTGTATTTTCTCTTCATTGCTTTCATTTTTTCATCTTTTTGTTCTTCTCATCCCGTCGTCAAGCCTCAGTGTAGTTACCGGGGGGTCTTCTCCGTGGCTATGTGTTGTGTTTTGTGTGTGTATTTGTTTGCTGATGAAGGCTAGTCGCCGCAACGTCCTGTATGAGTCGTAATTCGAGGCACTCTTCCGAATTCCGGTCCCAAATAGTTCTGCAGTGAATAAGTGATTAGGGTTAGGGTTAGGGTTAGGGTTAGCTATATAAAATTATTCACTGCAGAACTATTTGGGACCGGAATTCGGAAGAGTGCCCGTAATTCTGTTATGCAAAGCTGCACTACTTTGTGTTGGTTTATATTGTTTACATTTTCACAGCTTTACAGCAGTTCCACCAAATTTTTATTCATATTTTGCTAGTTATCCGGCCCGCTGTGAAAAAGTTTGGTGACCCCTGGTGTAGATGATGATTATATATATATATATATACACACACACACACGCACGCACGCACGCACGCACGCACGCACGCACGCACGCACGCACGCACACACACACACACACACACACAGAGAGGGATTGTTGTGTTGCTATTTCACAAGGCTTGCTCATGATGCTTGTCTTACAATGCCTGCATCATAGTGCCTGCTTTACTGTGTCTGTTCCTCATTATGCCCAGGTCTACAGTGGTTAAAATATGTGAGAACCTAGACATATGAAATGCTTGTAATTGTGTCTACCCCTGTCTCAGCATATGGGCTTGTGACTACCACAAATAGGGGTGAATAATGAAAACATATCACCCACAGTCCATCAGAGTAGAATCCACTCCATCACCAATATTGGGATTTTGGTGTCTGGGTAACATCCTCCCCCTTACTCCCCATTTCCATCTGTATATGTTGATATTTAAGATAACATTGTCTTTGAACAAATGTAAAGCGAATGTTGTGTTGTGTTGTGTTGTTTGTCCATCAAGAATGATGATGACCATTCATTTCATCCAGTGGGGTTGAAAGTATGGAGCCGTGAGTTCTAAGATGGCTGATAAGGCCTATTTTGGCTCGAAATGTTCTTTGACAATGTGGACAAAGAATGCTTGACGTTTCTGGAGGAGGATTTTCTGCAGTGGTTTTTCTGCTCTGTCTTTTCTTCACAGCTCTTGCAGTCCTGGTTGCCTCACAAGTGACTGCACCCTTGCGTAATGATGTACGCCACGAGTTTCGGTCTCTGGCTGCAGTCTCCCAGGTGTCATGATTAATTCCAAAAGCATTCAGTGAGATTTTCAGTGTCTTTAAAGCGTTTCCTCTGGCCGCCTTGAGAGCGTTTACCACAACGCAACTCGCCGTAAAAAATTCGTTTAGGGAGCCTGTGATCTGGCATGCGAGTCAAGTGACCAGCCCAGCGAATCTGATTCTTCATTAGTAGAGTGTGGATACTGGGCATGGACGCTCTTTCTAGGACTTCAGTGTCTGGGATCTTGTCTTGCCATTTAATCTTCAGTAACTTCCTAAGGCAGACTGTGGAAGTGGTTTAATTTCCTAGCGTGTCGCTGATAAACAGTCCAGGTTTCACAAGCATATAGCAGTGTGGATAATACAACTGCTTTGTAGACTTTCAGCTTTGTTTGCAGGCTTATTCCATTTCTGTCCCATACATTCTTGTACAGTCTGCCAAAGGCCGCGCTGGCCTTGGAGATTCTTGCATTCACTTCATCATCAATTGTGGCAGCTTGTGACACAGTGCTGCCAAGATAGGTGAATTTGTCCACAACACTTAGACTATGACCATTCACTTTGATATTCGGCACAGTGTGATTATTCCCTGGAGCTGGCTGGTACATAACTACAGTCTTCTCCAAGTTGATATTGAGCCCAAAGTTGGCACAGGCATGTGAGAAAGCTGAAACATTATGTTGCATGTCTGCCTCTGAGTTGGCATATAGAGCGCTATCATCAGCAAACAGGAGCTCTCTGCCGATGTCGCTGTCAATTTTGGTTTTAGCTTTCAGTCTTCTGAGATTGAATAACTTTCCATCCATGCGGTAGTTGATGTCTATTCCAATGTCGTTGTTCTCGAAGGCATTCGTCAACATGGCTGAAAACATGAGGCTGAACAGTGTTGGTGCCAGGACACATCCTTGTTTCACTCCATTGGTGACAGGAAAGGGCTCAGACAGTTCACCATTTTCCTGTACTCTTGCCTGCACTATTTGGACAAACTTTCGTGGACAGCCATATTTTGCCATAATCTTCCACAGTCCTTCTCTGCTGACTGTATCAAAAGCCTTGGTAAGGTCAATGAAAGTGGAGAAAATTTCGCAGTTCTGTTCCTGACATTTCTCTTGCAGCTGCCTTGCAGCGAAAATCATGTCAACATGTCCACGTTCTTTTCTGAAGCCACACTGGCTCTCGGGAAGAAGACCTTGATCGAGATGGGCCGTGAGGCGATTGAGAAGAATTCTGGCAAGTATCTTCCCTGCAATTGAAAGCAAGGAGATGCCTCGGTGGTTGTCACAGGATTGGCGGTTTCCTTTTCGTTTGTAAAGGTGGACTATTGACGCGTCCTTGAAATCTTGTGGCATGGTCTCGTTCACCCATATGTTTGTAAAGACTTGGTGAAGGTGCTCTGTTAGGACCGGCCCACTTGCCTTGTATATCTCTGCCAGGATGGAGTCCGGACCAGGTACCTTGCCGCTGGAGAGTTGCTGGATGGCTTTGTTTACTTCCACTATGGATGGCAGGTTATAAAGTGTATCATTGATTGGAACTTGAGGAAGGCAGTTGATGGTTTCACCATCGAAGAAGGAGGTTGCATTTAATATGTTGCTGAAATGTTCTGCCCAGCACTGAAGGATGTCTTTCTTATCGGTTAGTTAGTTAGTTAGTTAGTTAGTCGACAGATCATCCTCGTTGCACATCGAACCATTCAGTCCATAAGTGCTCGGATCCCCTCCTCAGCAAATCCCGCAGCGTGTAGCGGCTAACGACGCCAGTTCTGTGTTGGTTTATCAATCTTCTTTGGCGTCCTGCGTAGTGTTCTTGTTTGGCCATCCCTCTTTTAATTTGCTGCTCTCGCAGTCTGGCCATTGTTGTAGATTCACAGTCATCACTTGGTTCTCGCAAAAGTCTCACTTCTCGTAGAGCATTCAGAATGTCAGCCTGGTCCATGGCGCGTCTGCCCTCCACAGTAGCCTCACCTGCGAGCTTGTCAGCCCGCTCATTTCCTTGTACTCCCGCATGCCCTGGCACGAAGATGAAACTAATCTTTGCCAGCCGAGACCGCTTCAGAGGCAGCAACCATTCTCTTCGGATCGACCCCTCCTCTATCCTCTTGATCATGTTCATTGAGTCGCTAAGGAAACAAGCCCTAGTGAATGTCTGTGTCTCGAGCCATGTTATTGCTTTACTTACTGCCATGACTTCCATGGTCAGGCTACTTGTGGTTTCAGTGAAAGCACCAGAGTCCTCCTTCACAATTCTCCCTCCGGCCCGAGCTTTAAAGGCCCATGAGCTTCTCACATGTCGGACGACCGACCCATCTGTGTAGATGACCGCGTCACTGTCAAAGACTAAAATAGATAGGAGGGAAGACCACCCTGAATGAGTGGTCTACCTCAAGTAGATTAGAGGTAACCCAGTGCCCCAACATGAGGGCAGGGTAGGTGTAGGGGGTAGATAGGAAGGGGAACTGTCAAACAGTTCTCTCATGAGACACGGAAGTGTCAACCAGAGAGTAAGCACTCTGGTCACACCAACGTGATAGACACCAAGAACTAGAATAGAACTCAAGAGTAGACTACTACTCTAAGCGTGTGGAATGATGTAGCACGCAAAAGCCAAAGTGCGCACGAGGTCCTTCCGCGTACTGTGTAATCAGCACGCGGAGAACTGGCAGACTGGAGACAGACTTCGTAGGGAACACATCGCTTAGAGTCGATGCGTATTTCTGTAGATGAGTAGATAGATTTAGCAGTAGGGCTAGGGACGACTAGTGATAGGAAGTTTCTGTGTATTCATGTGTGATTCATTAGAGACAGTTTTGTGCATTGATGTATTGTAAGAGCCAGTGGCAATAAAATGTGTAATCAATTCCTCTCGTACGACTGACAAATCTTTTTGTGTGGTGCGAGAGAAGTTTATCCCATAATGCCTGTAGCATCGCTTGATGACAGGCTAGGATAAAAGTGGTGTCAGAAGTGTGGCTTGGACAATTGTTCAAGCTAAAACACTCACCCACGGCTCTAAAATAGTATTACTGTCAGTTAATCACAGGTTTTAATTTGTGTTAGTGCAAAATGGCGTGTGCAGACTAGAGCAAGACGCGAGCTGTGCCCATCGTGACCGATTACCGTTTATTTATGCTTATTGAAATGGTTTGTACTTTATGAATATGTTTTCTTCTGATTTGTAAGTATTATTATTATAGTTTTGTATCATTTAATTTGACAATTATTTGTTTATTTATGTGTATTTATGAAACATGATTCACGGCGGAGCGATACACAAAATAATGAGCCGGCGACAATATCGATTTTTTCAATCTAAAAATAGCGCTGCGCCTGTGACGTATCGCGGTTGACAAACAGCTGCCCTACGCCATTGGCAATCAGCGACAGATTGTTTACAAATCGCCAAGCGGCTGCTCGCCTGAATCTTTGAATTATATTAAGTATTATTGGTTTATACAAGTTATATATTGAATATATTTATTATTTTAAACATTATTATTTCCTTTATATTTATTTTAAAGCATTTATTTATTTATTTGTAGACATTTTCTATTTTCTATCGTCACGATGGCACTACTTTCGGTATACAAATAAGATTCGGTCTGCACAGCACTTTCATAAATTAAACAGCAATAGTTAGGGAACGCAGAAGACATTAGAACGAAGACAGGACAGTGACATTTAATATTAACTATACCACATTGTGTTGTCCTGGGGCATGTAATTGTGAATGTCAAACTAATGTCTAAAGTCATATGTCGTTTACAAATGGTTAATTATTGATGCTCTTGTAAACCAGGTATAACAGAGCTATTTAGAGGAGTGAACGCAAAGTGTATGTCGAAGTGCCAAACGATTGTACCTGAGGTGCCAAACGATTGTACCTGATTGTTCTGGATTGTTAAGATGAGTATACTCAGATTATTTTTGAATGCAATATAATTAATAATGCATCTCTTTTTCAGGGTGTAATCTAAATAATATTTTTTGTACACAGGCATTTAAAATCTTAACATATCGAATAAACCTGAGTAAATAGTGGAGTGCCTATCAACTCTAGCTAATTATCCAACAACATGTCGACGTTAGCTGATTGCATAAAAGCAGGCAAGGAATTAGGACACACCGGAAAAGAATTAGAGCAATATGCTGATCAAAAATTTAAGGAAGCAAAAGATGCTGATAGAGATGAACGTGCACGAGAGAGACAACACCAGAAGGAGATTGTAGAACTAGCTGAAATAACAAAACAAAAGGAGTTAGAAATAAAACACAAAGAGGCACAGGTAGCTGAAGAACTTAACAGAAACAGTTAGAACAAGAGAGACAACACCAAAAAGAGATGGCACAATTAGCTGAAGTAACTAAACAGAAACAGTTAGAACAAGATAAGGAAATTAAACAACAAGAGTTAGAAACTAAACAGAAACAGTTAGAACAAGATAAGGAAATTAAACAACAAGAGTTAGAAACTAAACAGAAACAGTTAGAACAAGATAAGGAGAGTAAACAAAAAGAGTTAGAATTAAAGCAAAAACAATTAGATCAGGAGAGAGAGTTAAAGCAAAAACAATTAGATCAGGAGAGAGAAAAGAGAGATAGATGAAATGGCTAGAGTGAAAGAAAGACAAATACAGATTGAATCAGAGACACAATTGAAGATGAAAGGTATGGAAGTAGATTCACACTTAGAGATCTCCGCTACCAAACTAAAGAGTCAGCAAGAAGAGAATAAACTTAATAAATACAAACATATTATTAAGCCATTCTGTAAAGAGGATTCCATATCAGCCTGGACAGAAAATGTAGAATATCAGCTTAAATACCATCAAGTACCAATCGATATGTGGGCCATGATCTACATGAAAAACCTCAGTGGGGAGCCCCTTAAAGTTATTGAATCAATACCAACTGATCTTAGATCTAACTATCAGTACATTCACGATAGGGTAATGCAACATTTCTTACTTGATGCCCCTGGGTATCAAGTACAATTTTCTAACTTAAAATCAAAATCAAATGAAACTTTCATCGATTATGTCTCGAATGTCCAAAGCGTGCTGAATAGGTGGCTAAACGCAGCAAAAATAGGAAAGGACTTTGAAAAACTTAAAAATTTAATAGCGATGGATAAAGTTATATCCACAGTCCCCACTCCATTCGCTAAATTTCTTCAGCAGTCAGACATCGAAACAATAGAGCAATTAGAGAAGAAAGGCTCCGCATATTTTTCCTAGAATAGGGAAATTTTTAAAACATCAAACATCGACTCTGAAATAGTCTCTTTTGTTAAGGACCAACCTAAAAGCTATCGTTGCAATAAAAAACCATTTCAGAGAGTCGACAAGAAAGATCTAAAACTGTCTAAATGTTTGTATTGCCAACTTTTGCATGATACTTACGCTATGTGTGATAAATCACCAAACTATCCGACACATCTTGAGATGGTCATTAAGAAACAACAAAACAAGAGAAGTGCATACAGGCGTGCAGTCAAATGTTTCTTCTGTTCTAGCTACGGGCATTATTCCAATAAGTGCCTAGGCCGCCAAAGAATGAAGGCCAACAGTGCAATGTTAATTGATACATCTTCTGATAGTGGGAAGTGAGACTGAGTGTGATGTCGAGAATGAATTACCTGTTAATCAATCTGAAGATGTTTGTTGTGTAAACGATATTTTAAGCTTTGACAGTTGTGAACGATGTCACCAATTTCATGCAGACGGAAAATTAGAATGTGGACACATTGTAACATCCTCCTTTGAGAATGCAAACGCAGCTGTAGCCTCCAGAGGCAATTTGAGGTTTCACACTGCATTGGTCAATGATAAGCCATGCCGATGTTTGCTTGACAGTGGTAGCTCTATTATTGGGGTAAAAAAGGAACTGGTAGATCCAAAAGATTATACTGGTGACTCTGTAAAATGCCGTACTTTTTCTGGAAATATAGAAACCTATCCTCTGGCAAGAGTACGTATAAACACCCCATTCCTTTCTGGTACCTTTACATGTGCAATACTAGACAACCCTTGTACTGAGTTAATTCTTGGGTGTCTACCCCAGCTAAGACACTGCACAGATGAAGAAATATCTGCCTGGGAGGAGAAGAATAGACTCACTCCAGTGAACAGTGCATATATCCTCAATCACAATCCCGACAAAAGTGCTAGACCCATAATTCTTGAACCTGGTCAAGATGTATTGCTATTACTACCTGACAAACGTAATAATATGGTAACTTCATGGCAAGGGCCTTTCAAGGTGATACAAAGACTTTCGGATGTCGATTATGAAATATCGATAAACGGACACTTAAAGATATTTCATATCAACATGTTGAAACCCTACTTTTCACGACAAGAGACAGAAGTAGAGACAGACGAACATAATGCACCCACACCTATTGATGAGACGACAGACATACATAACGCAACTACACTAGTTAGCGAGACTGGCAAAGCCGACAATATGCATACACTTAGTGAGCATACAGAAAACGCACTTAGCACCACCACCGTACTGAATCAGGTAAACGACGACGGTATGGAACTACCTGTTCCAATTGTAGACAAGACTGCGACATTAGATTGTATACGGGTAGAACCGGGACTAACAGAACAGCAACGACGACAGACATTAGAGTTAGTAACAGAGTACAAGGACATATTTTCCGACATTCCAGGTAGGACGGACAGAATCGAGCACTCCATCCTTCTTTCGGACTCTAAGCCTATCAAATGCAGGCCGTACTCTATCCCACTTAGCTACAGAGAAAGTCTAAATAAGGAAATTCTTAATTTAGAAGCTAGTGGAATCATCCAGAAATCTACATCTGAGTACTCCTTTCCAATCGTCTTGGTCAAGAAAAAAGGACTCCACAATTCGTCTCTGTGTGGACTATAGAAACTCAACAATGTCACTAAGATCGACGCAGAACCAATTCCTTCCTGCGAAGATCTTATTCTTGATATGTCCACCTCCAAAATCTTCTCTAAATTAGATCTTACTAAGGGATATTGGCAGGTCCCTATGCAGACTCAATCCATCCATCTTACTGCTTTCTCAACACCTTTAGGTCTGGACGAGTGGCGGTTTCTTCCTTTCGGACTTCGTAACGCTCCTGCCACTTTCGTACGCCTAACTAGAGATTTATTACATGGAGTGACGAATACGGTGACATATATAGATGATATTTGTGTCCATACAGATGACTGGACAACACACTTACTGAAACTTAGACATGTCTTCGATAGGTTGCGACTCTTCGGTCTCACTGTCAAACCGAGCAAAGTTGAACTGGGCCTACAAGAAATTGATTTTTTGGGTCATGTCATTTCACAAGGTACAACTAAAAACTGACAATAGAATTGTTACTAAGATTATGAACCTGACAATGCCTACAACAAAGAAGCAGGTCAGGAGCCTTTTGGGTTTAGTAAATTATTATAGTAAGTTCATACCGAACTTAGCTGAAATCACGAGTGTATTTTCAAATGTTTTGAAAGCATCAGTAAAATTAGATGTCAAAGATGCATTATTAATTTCTGCATTGTCAAAATTGAAACTCCTATTTAGTAATGTACCAATTCCTGCGTTTGCCTAATCCTAGGCTCGTTTATTATCTTAGGACAGATGCCAGCAGGATTTCCATCGCTGCAGTACTAGGCCAGTTTTACGATGGCATCTTCCATCCAATTTGCTACGTGAGCCGCAAGATCACACCTGCTGAGTCCAGATATTCCATATCAGAGTTGGAAGCCCTAAGTGTCATCTATTCAGTAAGGAAGTTACATCGATTTCTAGCGGGTAATCACTTCGTAGTACAGACCGACAACTCCCCAATCACGGTCATACAAAGTGGGGTGCATCGCAATGACCGCATCTACAGGTGGTCATTAATATTACAAAATTATACTTTTAGTATAGAGCATATTAAGGGTAGGGACAACATTCTTGCTGATACCCTTAGTCGACCATCTGAGGTAGAAATACCTGATACTCCACATGGAAATGTAGTCTAGGATAATGTAGTTTAGTACACTTAAAATATCCTGTGTAAAATATCCTATGTAATACATAGACATCAGGATCAGGACTGTGTGCTAATAACAGTGAACCACCAGGTGTCCATAGACAGCAGAATAAGAACTGTTCTCCAAGAACAAGTGAATCACCGTGTGTACATAGACAGCTCGTTACTTACTATGCTCCATTTGTGTTCCGGTGAATCACCTGTGTTAATCATGGAAGAACAGTGTCAGAACAATGCGTAAATAACAGACACGAATATACATGTCTACGACACCAGCGGACTCTACAAGTGGAAGAATACCCATAAGACACAAGTATGACTGTGTAGTCTATGTAATATACCCAGGACAAGTGTGTAACTATGAACTGTGCCAACAAAAGCAATTTCTGAACGTTATGGCAACCACTAACCTGAGGTAGTTAAATACCATGTATATATATTTATTTATTGTGATATGTATTATAACATGTTTTTAATATAGTGATAAATTATAGTTAGATTAGTTACTTTAATATAGATTTAGATTAGATTTAGGGAATATAATAGATTTTTTTTTGTAGTTTAGATAAATCACTAATTTACCCACTTACTTAGGATAGTAACTTTAAATTTAATAATAGCTTAATAATAAATTAAAGACAAGGATAAAAAGTTAAGATAAGAACAGTACCAGTTAGTTCATTTCATTTCACATTATTTTATTCCATCTTGATAAACACTTTAACAACCTCATCATTTAGAATTAAAAGTAGTTTATACCTTATAGGATAAAAGGATTATACATTTCAACATACATCATTTACACCATGTATATTAAAATTATTAATCATATTTTTTCATTTAGACATTAAAACATTTTTTTTAAATAACCCATTATTTATAATTTTGTTACATTTCACATTACTCATTTCAGAAAGGTACATAACTCATCTCATATCATTGTCATTATTTTAGTTAGGTAGATTACTTCCCTTAAATTAGATTAATCTTGTGCAACAAGTTAGAATATATATATTTATAGAATTAGTATTAGTATTTCACTTGAATGTAGTGTTTAGTATTATCAGGGTACAATCAACCCTATTTCATCCATGTAAATATTTTGTAAATACATGACTAGTGCAGTAAGCTACGCACAGTCATTAAGCTCAACTCTTTTCAAACTGAGCCAAACGTGTACAGTGTCACTCCAAGGTTTTTAAATAAATGGGAGAATAAAAGATGTGTGACAGAAGTGTGAAAGTAAGAGAAAATGGAAAATATACAATGGAGAGTGAGGACAACCAGCGGATTTTTTCTGCCGCTCAACGCGACTTTTTATTATTTGTCTGCGTCAAGCGTTTGCTTTCAATGTTGAGATATGCTGTCTCGAATGTGTTGTGTGTAGTTTAGTGTAGACCTTAGAGAAAGTATTTTAAGTCTCATAAGACGGAAACGTAGTCACGAATTAGTGTTATACACTTGTTTGTGGCCACATTTAACCGGATTATGGCACTTGAAAACTAACTTACATACAAATTGTAGACAGACACACATGTTAGAAGGTAAATTATAGTATTAGGTACATCCAAACACGCAAACAACCAGGAAAACAAACATGTAAAGTACATACATTTTGTAGAACAAGGGAGATAACTCCGGGTCAGGGGACACAATAGACAACGAAACACTAACTTAACAGTGAAAGATAACTTTACACGCGGGAGCGAGATAGGTAAAGCCTGTCGCACACAGCTTGTGCAAGGGTTGTTTAATATTATATGGGGGACATGAAGCAATTCGTGTGTTGACCCTAAGAAAGTCAACTTTGTATGGGTAGTGAGTTAATTTGCTATTTGAGGGCAGGTCTTATAAGACAATGGTCCGGTTCAGACAAACCTCTAATAAATATAATATTGCGATTGAGAAGAGGGCTCACGCCAACCAGACAAGTTTGTGGCGATCACCAGTAGCCAAGTAAAGTAATACTACATTGTGACAATAGTCAGTAGAGGTCTATTGAGTTACCCAGAACCAAGTTATCAGTAGTCTTTGACAAAAATTAGATAACTAATTTTTAGAAACCTCTTGCGTCACAACCATGAGTCAAAGTTTGTAACGCAACACAGGAGGGGAGGGTGTGTGTCAAAGACTAAAATAGATAGGAGGGAAGACCACCCTGAATGAGTGGTCTACCTCAAGTAGATTAGAGGTAACCCAGTGCCCCAACATGAGGGCAGGATAGGTGTAGGGGGTAGATAGGAAGGGGAACTGTCAAACAGTTCTCTCATGAGACACGGAAGTGTCAACCATAGAGTAAGCACTCTGGTCACGTTAACGTGATAGACACCAAGAACTAGAATAGAACTCAAGAGTAGACTACTACTCTAAGCGTGTGGAATGATGTAGCACGCAAAAGCCGAAGTGCGCACGAGGTCCTTCCCCATACTGTGTAATCAGCACGCGGAGAACTGGCAGACGGGGGACAGACTTCATAGGGAACACATCGCTTAGAGTCGATGCGTATTTCTTTAGATGAGTAGATAGATTTAGCAGTAGGGCTAGGGACGACTAGTGATAGGAAGTTTCTGTGTATTCATGTGTGATTCATTAGAGACAGTTTTGTGCATTGATGTATTGTAAGAGCCAGTGGCAATAAAATGTGTAATCAATTCCTCTCGTACGACTGACAAATCTTTTTGTGTGGTGCGAGAGAAGTTTATCCCATAATGCTTGTAGCATCGCTTGATGACAGTCACCGTCTAGCGAATTCTCGAAAATCAACGCTTGTACTTCAGCCTCAACAGCAGCCGGATTTTCTTGTCTGCATTTTCTATCTAGTTGGATGCAAACTGAAAAGGATGTGCAGAAGTCTGTTGGCACTTGCACCCACTCCTCGCCAGGTTCTAAGTCCTCAAGTTAACACACCTGTTGAAGAATGTCTTCGGCTTGACCCATCCACGACCGTCCTCTTTTTAACCTGCTGCCCTTCACCTTCCTAATTTCACTATGCAGTGGATGTTGTGTGTTTGCGTTAATTCTGAGGTAGGCGCGTGCCCTGCAAACTTGTAGTCTCTCTTCAATGGTTGGAAAATCAAGAAGGTAGCGCATCGCCCTGCATGCTGTATCTCTTGTACATCCAAGAATAATGCGCATAGCTTCATTCTGTATCCTTTCCATCCTTTCTATCTGCTTATGGCTGAGAGTCAGGATTGCC
This sequence comes from Cepaea nemoralis, assembly GCA_014155875.1. Taxonomy (NCBI): domain Eukaryota; kingdom Metazoa; phylum Mollusca; class Gastropoda; order Stylommatophora; family Helicidae; genus Cepaea; species Cepaea nemoralis. The sequence goes on from JACEFZ010010096.1 coordinate 409,216, forward strand.
ATTGCATACTCCAAAACAGACATGACCAGCCAAACGTACAGAAGACATAGATGGCGCTGCTCACAGTTTGCTGCCGCCATCACCCGCATCGCTGCCAAACGCCGCTTGGCCTTTGTTATCACCTGGTCTATGTGCACATTATAAGCAAGGCTTCGATCAAACCGTATCCCCAGGTAATTCATTGCCTGCGTTCTTTCCACCGTCTCTGAACACAGCATTACAGTTGGTGTTGGATTGTTGACAATATGATTATTCAACGAGAACCAAGTCACTGTTGCCTTTGTTGGGTTGACCATTGCCCCAGCTTCATCACACCAAGTACTTATGCGATTGAGTTCGGTTTGTAGTTCCACAGCAACCTCCTCTCTATCCTTACCCTGACGATACACTAAAACATCATCGGCATATGACAATGTCCTGCCAGGTCCAGTGATCTGCTCACTGGTGATTCTCACTGTGTAGGCGTTGAACAGTACCGGAGATAATGGTGATCCCTGTGGTAGACCAGGATATATTGTTGTTGGTTCCGAAGTCCAACTGCCACATCTAAAAACTACTTTCCGTTGGAAGAGGGCTGCAGCGATCCAACTAAGGAGGAATGGACTTACGTTTAGTTCAAGAAGCTGAAACATTAAAAAATCCAGTGGTACTCTGTTGTATGTGTCCTTAAGATCAATCGCTGCAGCAACGGTTTCAGCGCCTGAGTGGAAACCTTCATAGACATCATGGGCAAAGACTGCTGCATTGGTCCAGGTTTCTCTTTTTGGACGGTACCCACCCAGGGTAGGTGGGAAAACACCTTGCCTATCTAGTTGCCGCTTTCAGTGAGTCGTAGAAGTTATTCATATCATGTCTGTCAACAAAGCCTTGAATTTCATCAGCTTTGCTGCTCAGCCAGAAGTCCCGCATGTGCCGAAGTTTCTTCTGCATTACTCTCAGAATGTTCTTGAAGGCATCTTTTTTTTAATGTTGACTTCGGGTCATTCAAATGTGCCTTGATGAGAAGATGTTTCTCGGCCAGCAATTGGTTGATGTCTTCGGAATTTTCATCAAACCAGTCTTTATGCTTTCGGGGGGTTGTACCCAGGATTTCCATAGCAGTGTTGTAAATTATGTCCTTTAGGGCTCTCCACTCTGTTTCTGTATCTTGTTTAGCTGCAGCATTAGGCTTGAGGTGGTCTTCCAGCATATTTTCAAACGACAGCTGCATTTTCTTGCTGTTTAGGCAGGTGACATTTAGTGTTTTTTTTTTTTTTTTTTTGGTATTTTCACCCCTTGAGGACGACGGCGTGGTTGTTTGATGTGAATGTTTATTTTCGAGATAATGAGAAGATGGTCTGTCCAACATTCGGCACCACACATGCACTTTGTCACCGGAACGTCTTGTCTGTCACTCCTCCTGACGATGACATAGTCAATGAGGTGCCAGTGTTTCGATCGAGGGTGCATCCACGATGTCCTGTTTCTCATGGGGAGACGGAAAATTGTGTTAGTAATCAGGAGATCGTGTTCGGCACATGTCTGAAGAAGGAGGAGTCCATTGCTGTTACAATTTCCGACTCCGTGCTTTCCAATAATGCCACTCCAAGAGGTGGTGTCCGTGCCTACTTTGGCATTGAAATCTCCAAGGAGTATAAGTTTGTCTCCATTGGGAACAGATGTTAATACATTGTGCAGGTCCTCATAGAACTTGTTCTTGACATCATCTTCATTGGTCATAGTTGGTGCGTAGACACTCACAATGGTTGCATGCTTCCTTCGATTAAGCAGGGGCAATTTAATGGTCATGAGCCTGTCGTTTATAGCCTTTGGAAATCCAGCTAGTTTGCCGACCAGGGCTGACTTAATGGCAAATCCTACACCCGATTGGCGTCTTTCCTCGCTTTTCCTTCCACTCCAGAAAAATGTATAGCTGGCACCTATTTCACAGATTTGGCCTTCTTCTGCAAGTCGTGTCTCGCTCAAGGCTGCAATGTTGATGTTGTACCTGCCCTGCTCTCTCCCAATCAGTGCTGTTCGTCTCTCTGGACCCGACGCGCCATCTCTGCCAAGTAGAGTGCGTACATTCCAAGTTCCAATTGTTAAGGGAATATGGTTTCCTCTATTAGCTTTACTTGTTTTATATTTGTTTGTATGTCGACCGCATTTTAGGGTACCCACCAACCGCGGCTAGCTGGTTAGGAAGTGATGGAGCAGACAATGTTTAGGGCACCTTTTCTAGCCCCTTCCTCATGCTATGGAGGTGAGCAATGTGTTCCTATAGAGGGCTGCTCAGTCGCTCAGGGGGCTACCGAATTCCACTGCTGCTCCGGTCAGTAGAAGACGACCATATGGCATGAGCCGCCTGTGTGCAGGTCTGCGACTACGGCTGCCAGCGTACCAACGCCTGCCACTTTGCCGCTCGCCCATCGCCACAGAGCTTGAAGGTGATATATGACGTTGGATGAAGAATGACTTGCGCGATGAATTGGATCAAAGTGAGGAAGAGTTGCGCAATTCGTCGACCTCACTCTCTCGCCTGAGTCCATCTTAATCCAGTGGCAGGACAAGTCAAGACGACTGGAGACAAATACAGGTGCAGTGGATGACCAGGGCGCTCTACGTGCCTTCAAGCGAATGTTGTACCTTTTATATGTCAACAGAGAACAGGGATGGTGGAGAGGCCCCCTTTATTTAGGACACCCAAACGGGAGTCCTCAACTCAAATCTAGAATTCCTTACACATGGACTACAGGGATTAACACCGAATCAATAGGCTGATTTACCAGTCCTAATCTTCATCATGATATGCCTGAACATATGACAGCTGGGTAATCTGTTCTTTGAACAGGAGCCCAGTAGTAGTCGTCATTTGTTGACACTGCCATATAGTGCAGGAAAAGAATGCATCACAAGACCTCCTGATCTTAGTTTGCCTCTATCAGGCTCATGGAAGTTTAATCGTGTGTCCCCCTGGATTTCCCATGTTATTTCTGAAATCGAACGTAATGGTATTTTCCAAACATCTTCTGCCTCAGCTCACGAATAGCTGTGGGTTAGTAAGAAAAGGAATTCTGAGTACACATTCATATTAATCGAGTACTGGTGTTAATCCAGCAGTAATTATCTTGTTATCCCCATTCGATGAAACCTGGTGAGGTAGAAATGCAGTGGTTTGCTTACTTGGGACTTTAACCTCGAGAACACCCAGCATAGTACTCACTTAATGGATTGTTCGTCTGAAGTGTGAACCCTGTGGAAACATACATGCGTGAAAGGCTGTTTAAGGTCGGATGTATGAACCTAATAACTGGATAGTATGAAACACGACGTGGTCATCGCGTGATGAGCTATCACCTTCCCAATTATTCGGATATGTGAATACTCTACAGAATGATCCCAGTGTCAGCTTCTCAGGCAGTCTTGTTATTCCAGAGCATCTATCATAGTTATATCCTCCAGTACTTTGTCACAGGAGAAAGGAGCTTCATGTGGACATATCATGCTGTTACCTGGAAATTCTACATAACCCGGTCCATTTGTGACATGGAATGATATTGACAGGACAGCGTATTGATTTTAATTGTCCCAAGAGTGATACCTTTTCTCCAGTGCCACTGGAAAATGCTATGTGTTTGGTTGGTGGGGTGCTGGTGATGTGTTTTGGTTGGTGAGATGTAGGAGTAGATTGAGAGGCTGTTGGTGGGTTTTTAGAGGATGTACTAATTTTTCAATTTTCATACTCACATTGCATATGATTGTTGTTCGAGGTGTAATTGTTGAGATAGAACATGGGTCTTCACTCGACCCCTACAGTCAGCTCAATAAAAGATTGTGTTGAGAACAGGTTGAAGTACATGTCCATGTAATGTCCTGGTCAGCTGGCGTGAAGTACATTATTATGTAAATGTCATGTCCAGCTGTTGTCAAGTACAATTCCTGGTGCATGTCTTGTTCAACTGTTGTTGATGTCAGTGATATGTGAATGTTCTGTAGAAATGTTGTCCAGTATATCTCATGATGTATGTCTTGTTCAATTGTTGGTGGAAACATTTCCATGTGAATGTATGTCCAACTTTTGTCAAGAACCTGTCATGTAGATGTTCTGTCCAACTGATGTAAAGTACAGTTATTGTTATTGTTGTTGTTCAATACGGTTGATTCCTAATGTCCAATAGGACAACTGACATATGTCACTTTGACACAATACAATTAAGGGGAGATCTAATGTGGCGGACTGAAAGCACACTGACAACATTATGGTGAGAGAACTAATTCCTCGGTTGTACAGGGGCGAATGGTCCAGATCTCTTCATGGCCTTTAGGGGGACCTTTTCCTTCTTTTATAAATTTTCTGTGTAGATACTTGGGCTTAGGTCTAAGAAGCACAGTGGGGGTTTTGAGCCAGGAAAACTGGTTCCTCTAAAGGGCTAAGCGGGGATGATTATCTATCTTATTTTAGATGCCTCTAGACAGAAACTTTCCAAATCATACCCTTTATCTTGTCTATCTATTATACAAGATATATTTACAGAGACCACTTCTAATTGGGTCCTCTGTCTTCTTCTAACATTCCACAAAACAAAACACACACGTGTGTGTGTGTGTGTGTGTGTGTGTGTGTGTGTGTGTGTGTGTGTGTGTGTGTGTGTGTGTACGTGTGCGTGTGTGATGACTCTCTTACGGTAGCCAAATGCATCGTCATCTAATTAGTGACATGCATGAATGGATTAACGAGATTCCCACTGTCCCTATCTACTATCTAGCGAAACCACAGCCAAGGGAACGGGCTTGGCAGAATCAGCTGGGAAAGAAGACCCTAGCTTAACTCTAGTCCGACTTTGTGAAGACACATTAAGGGTGTAGCATAGGTGGGAGCGCAAGCGCAATTGAAATACCACTACTTTTATGAGAAGCAGATTATTCTTCTTCTTCAGCGTTCCGAGCCATTGAGGTTCTTTGCTGCAGATACAATCCGCCTCCATTCGTCTCTCTGGTTGACCTTCTCTTGCCAGTCGTTGATTCCAAGTGCTTGTAGGTCTGTATATATATATTATCTCCCCACCGTCTTCTTGGTCTACCTCGGGGTCTAGAGTCATTTATTTCCTGAGTGTAAGCGAGTTTTGTTTCCCTATTATCTTCCATTCTTTCTATATGCCCCAGCCATTGTAGTCTATTAACCTTCATGATACCAGTGATAAGCGGGGACTTAAACAGATCATAAATGTCTTTGTTACTTCTTCTTTTCCATTCTCCACTTTGTGTATCCCTAATGGGTCCAAAGATGCGTCTTAAAACTTTGTTCTCAAAGGTTTGTAGCAAGGCTTCGTCTCCTTTCGTTGTACTCCAGGTTTCAGAGCCATACAGCACAACTGGTCTGATCAGTGTTTTGTATATTGTGATCTTGGTGTTACGAGATAGCGCCTTTGATTTTAGCAGATGTTGTAGTGCATAGTATATCTTATTTCCAGAATTGATTATAGTTTGAATTTCTATCCCTTATGATGTTGGAGCAGTTGAAGATTGTACCCAGGTATTTGTATGTTTCCGTTCTTTTAATGGTCATATTATCTATTTGTATGTGGCCAGAGTTTTTAGCCATTCCTTCTCTTGAAATTACCATATATTCTGTCTTATCTTGGTTGATAACCAGCCCCATCTGTTGGGCTTTTTCCTTTAAGTGAGTCAATATTTCCAATGTCTTTTGTTCATTTTCCCCTATAATATCTATATCATCTGCATAACCAAGCAGCTTGGATGTTCCTCCAATATCACATTCCTCCTTTACCCTCCTTACAACTTTCTCTAGAGCCAGATTGAAGAGTAGCGGCGATAGTGCATCACCCTGTTTCAAGCCAGATGTTATTTGGAAAGGGTCTGATTTCCTGCCTTTATATGTTACTATATTATAAGTATCTTCCATGCATAGTCTGGTCATGTTGATTAACTTCCTTGGTATTCCAAATTCCTGCATAGCATTCCATAGACTATTCCTATGGACACTATCATAAGCCTTTTTAAAATCCACAAAAATGTTATGGAGATCTCTTTTATATTCCCAATTTTTCTCGGCTATTTGTGGTAAGATAAATATCTGATCTATTGTTGATCTGTTTTGTCTAAAACCCGCCTGGAAGTCACCTAATATGTATTCTGAATATGGTTTTAGTCTATTTAGTAGTACTGCGGATAGTATCTCATAGCTTATGGACAGTAGTGATATTCCTATATAATTCTCACACTGGAACTTGTCTCCTTTCTTAAAGATAGGTATCAATGATGACTCTTTCCAGTCATGGGGTAATTCTTCAGTCCTCCAGATTTTTATTATTAGTTCGTATAGCTTTAGATGTAATGCATGGCCACCCGCCTTTATAAATTCAGCAGCAATTCCATCAGCCCCAGTTGCCTTATTGTTTTTAAGTCGTGTGATTACATATAGGATTTCTTCAAATGCAGGTTCTTCAATTTGTGGTTCACACGTTAGAACCTCTTCCTGTGGGAAAGTGTTACTTGGAGCTTCACAATTTAGTAATTCAACAAAGTATTCTTTCCATGTGTTGCACATTTCCTCATTGGTATTTATCATATTCCCATTTTTGTCTTTTAAACCATATGTGTTGTGTTGGTGCCCTCGTTTCATTGACTTCAGTTCTTTAAAAAACTTTCTGGATTCGTTTTTCTGGTGATTAGTTTCCATATCTTTGATTATATTACTCATATATTCTCGCTTCTGCTGTCGAACTATTTTTGTAGCCTCTTTACATTCATTTCTATATTGCTCTTCCTTTTGGATGTTGTTGATGTCATTTAGCCATAGCTGTCTGGCATTCTTTTTCCTAATTGCTTCTTCACATTTTGGATTGAACCATCTGTTCTTTCTATGCGTGGTTAACACACCGAGACATTCTTCTGCGGTAGATTGAATTGTATTCTTGATGTTCAACCAAGTTTGGTCAACGCTTTCCTCCAACGGGTTTTGTAGAATTTCAAGTTTACATTTTATTTCATCTGCAAATTTCTCTTTGACTGTAATTTCTTGTAGTTTTTCTCTGTTATATGTTGGGTGTAACCTTTGTAGTTTAGCATAGAAAGCTCTCTTAAGTTTTATTTTAAATTTTGCCCCAACGAGGAAGTGGTCGCTGTGGCACTCAGCTCCTCTATAGCTTCTAACTTGTTGTATGTTTGATGCATTTTTGTTGTTAATTAAAATGTGATCTATTTGATTATAGGTTCTCTTGTCACATGATTTCCAAGTTTGTTTATGTATATCCTTTCCTTGCAGTCTGGTACTGCTGATCTGCAGTCCTCTGGCTTCTGCTAGGTTGATGACTCTCCATCCATTATCATTTGAAGTTGTATGTAGGCTTTCCATACCGGCAACTTTTTTATGAGTTTGCTCTCTACCTATTTTTGCGTTGAAGTCTCCCAGCACAATCAGGATGTCCTGTTTGGGGGTTTCTTCTATGACATCTTCCAGATCATTATAAAAGTATTCTTTAATATCATCTTCTTTCTCTTCAGTAGGTGCATGTACATTAATCATCGTTATATTTTTCCATTTACCTTTTATTCGTAATTTACTAATCCTATCATTAACAGCTTTAAAGTTTAGAACATTCCCCCATAACTCTTTTTTGATGACAAATCCTGTTCCTAATTCATGTTTATTTTGGGTGTTTCCTCCATATATTATAATCATTCCATTTTGCTCTAAAGTACCCTCTCCTGGCCACCTACTTTCTTGAATTGCTGTTATATCCATTTTATACTCAACCAGCTCCCGAGTTAATTCTTCGGCCGCTCCAGCTCGATATAGTGTCCGTACATTCCATGTTCCAAATCTCAAAAGTCCTTTAACGTTCCAAGGTCGATGTCCAAATAAGTCAGTCCGAATTCGAGGCTCATGTATCTGTTTCGTAACAAAATGGTTTTTACAAAGGTGGGGATGTTAACCCCACGCTTCAACTCCCAACGTGGAGGACCAGGGTGTTTCTCTTTGTCTGTTCTTTACCCTTTGACCTGTCCGGCTTGCGAGGCCCTGCTGGTAGCTACGCTACCGCCGGCATAGCTCTCAGGGTCATTGAGAAACTCAAGCTCCCCCACCACGACAAGGTGGAAACACCATTGGAACAGATGAAAAGCAGATACCTACGTGAAATAAGGTAAATGCGCAAAGAAAATTATGATTACGTTTCTTTACTTATTCAGTCAGTAGTCGTGGATATTTGTCCGCAACAGACGAGCAATATCTTCGGCGGCCCTATTCTCGCTGGTCGCGAGATCCGCATATTAGCAGGCAAGGAGATTTGCTCGCAGCAGACGAGCAATATCTCCGGCGGGCCTACTCTCGTTGGTCGCGGGAGCAGCACGAGTCAGGCGGGGAGTCTGACGGTAGTACACGCTTACAAGGTCCAGACACTTGCGTTTGACAGGTGTACGCGCCCAGTGGTCCGGGCGCGTATACGACCCTTACCTGCGGGACTTGGCTGAACGCCTCTAAGTCAAATCCCAAGGGTTTAGGGTCTGGCCATCGCTCGTCTCCTGCTCGTGGAGGCGAGGTCTCGGAGGTTTGACGCTGAGCCGCCAGCGTCTGCAGCCTACCTTGTTCCAGACGTATTGGTTATCCATTCCTCTGGATCAAACAAGGCAAGGCCGAGAGAGGGAACATGTCGTTTTGGCACCACATGTTCTCTGAAGCTCTGCCCAGGCACTGTGATGGAATTTTGGCCAAATTCCAACTCACATACTTTGGTCTGTCAAGACTGCAAGGTGCCACTCACTATGTATTACCTGATCGCGAAGTGTCATACATCAATTGTTACACTTTCCATTCTGTGCAGCCTGCCGGCCAATCTCTGCACCCCTAAAAATTTGACAATTAAAGGTCTACGAAGAGAAAATGTCAGAAAGATCATATTCGTGTCTTTAAATTAAAACATAAAAAAAAAAAAAAAGGCGTAACATTATTTTTGTTTCGTTGTGAAAACTGAAGGCAACTGTTTTTACTGCTAGTTCAATATTTGAAAAAATCGAACCGAAAACAACATGGCGAGCCCCTGCAGGTTGCTGAGCTCATTCGTTCTGTCAGTGGTCGTTTGGTGCGCCTCTGGTTTGTACGAAGACCAGGCTGGCCTGTTCGACTGGTAAGCGAAACCGCCGAGTTATTAGAAGATATGGATATTATCAGTTGACGCTGCTGGATTATTTATTTACGAACAGAACCAAACACTTTCGTGTACCGGACCGGTTTTGACTTTTTCAGTGTCTAGTGTCTGACGTCCAAATCTAAGTGTGACGAAACCATTTCGGGCACTCTTCGCCATGGTGCATTTGACAAATTACAGATGTATTCAGTAATAGATTGGAGACATATCATTAGAAAATAAATAGCTGGTCAGAGGTAGACACGGGACACATGTAGAAATAAGTGTGTGGGGGAAAAAAAAGGGGGGGGGGGTGTTGTGGGATGGATAGCGAGAAGGGGGTGGGGTTCCAACGACCTTATTTAACAAAAAAGATAAAATTTAGTATAGAAAAAATAGGAGGGAGGACTGCTGCCAAGCTGATACCATAAAATGAATGAATGTAAAATGAAAGTATAACTAGAAAGCTTGATGAATATACAGATACATTGTGTAAGAAGATATATATAGCTTCATTGTGAGTCATTGTCTGGATAGAATGCTGTGGCAGGGGTCAGAGGGGAATTAGATCTAGCCGACACTCAGGTCACCGAGGAAAGGCCAGATGGACATATAATCAACTGGTACCACTAATACTGGGACTATTGGCTGGTTGCTGAAGATAATTATGGAGTGTGTAAGGGAATATGATGCCAGTTCTTGACTCAACTCAAATATGAAACATTCCAATGTATCTGTATATTCATCAAGCTTACTAGTTATACTTTCATTTTGCATTCATTCATTTTATGGTATCAGCTTGGCAGCAGTCCTCCCTCCTATTTTTTCTATACTAAATTTTATCTTTTTTGTTAAATAAGGTCGTTGGAACCCCACCCCCTTCTCGCTATCCATCCCACAACACCCCCCCCCCCCCCTTTTTTTCCCCCACACACTTATTTCTACATGTGTCCTGTGTCTACCTCTGACCAGCTATTTATTTTCTAATGATATGTCTCCAATCTATTACTGAATGCATCTGTAATTTGTCAAATGCACCATGGCGAAGAGTGCCCGAAATGGTTTCGTCACACTTAGATTCGGACGTCAGACAGACACTATACACATGATCCTTAAGGGCCTGACCACATATGCCTTATTATGCACCAATACCCCATCCAGCAGTGCAGATCCAGCCAATCTGTCTACCTGCTCATTTCCCAATACACCAGCATACCTGGGGTAAGGATCCAACAGATACTTCCTATATTTTAATTGAAACATGCCACTCTGGTCTTAGATATGTCTGAGCTACCATATAACAGTAGATGGTACTGCCCGATTTCTGTTAGCGCCAAATGTTGGGTGGCTGTCACCAAACCCAACACCCCAAACTGTGCCAACGGCTTTGGGCAGAGGAGAGTAGTTGGGAGGGTACAAGCCTTAACCCTAGTGCAATGAAATGCTTAAAGACTAAATGTCATGGCAGGGTAGACCAGGCCCTAAGTCTTGGTTGGCAGCTGGTCTAGGATGGAAGCCTTAAATCTTGGTCAGCAACTGTCTAGGAAGCTCTAACAGGCAGGCAGTTAGAACATTGCTTTGCTGATCCGGCAGCTTCTGCAGCTTGTTTTTATTCCATACACATTGGTGTTACCTTTCCTCTGGAGTAAACTAGGCAGGCCAAGAGATGGATCATGCTACATAGGCAAAACACGGTCTCTACAATTCGGCCCAGGCTTTGTGCTATGGAGAGGTATAACTCCATCCCTGGTCCCCGTCATGGGTTGTAGTAATTATGCCTTTTTGAAGCATGATGTAACAAACTATCGTCTGTCATGATGGCATGGTGCCAGCAGAAAAGACTGAACATAATTCAGGCCCCACACTCCACCCCACACACACAAATGCAGAGAGAGAGAGATTTAGTGAATAAGGGTTATGAAAATTATTGCCCAAAAATAAACTTATCATTTTACTGTCTATAGTACCTTGCAATGTAGGGCAGGTGGGCCTTGAGCTTGAGGAATTAAGGCCACCTGGCTAGTGCAGTCACCATGAACTGTGCAGGTTAGGATTTTCTTTTTGCCCCTGACAGAAAAAAATCCTCGCCATAACTAGGATTCAAACCCGGGTCTCCTGAATGAGAACCCGGCATTCTTAGCCACTCGGCCAGCCTCTCCTCATGAAAATTATTACCAGGTAAAAATTGCCAGTTACCATGCTGACTACCGACCTGGATTTTTCTGCCCTTGATTATAACAGTCTACAAGATCTAAACATCAAGGAAAATTAACCCATGAACAGCATCATTCATGTTTTAAAAACGGAAATACTTTAGCTATATTAAACATCACAGGGGTTTATAAAGAATAGTCATGAAAAACATTGTCCCCAGAAAGAAGAAGCAAGGGTTGATCAGTACAGCAGTAGACACAGGACTTTAGATGTCCTAGGCTTGGAAATGTATGAGACAGGTTGACCAGTACAGCAGTAGACACGGGACTTTAGATGTCCTAGGCTTGGAAATGTATGAGTCAGGTTGACCAGTGCAGCAGTAGACACAGGACTTTAGATGTCTTAGGCTTGGAAATGTATGAGACAGGTTGACCAGCACAGCAGTAGACACGGGACTTTAGATGTCCTAGGCTTGGAAATGTATGAGACGGGTTGACTAGTACAGCAGTAGACACAGGACTTTAGATGTCCTAGGCTTGGAAATGTATGAAAAGGGTTGACCAGTACAGCAGTAGACATGGGACTTTAGATGTCCTAGGCTTGGAAATGTATGAGATGGGTTGACTAGTACAGCAGTAGACACAGGACTTTAGATGTCCTAGGCTTGGAAATGTATGAAACGGGTTGACCAGTACAGCAGTAGACACAGGACTTTAGATGTCCTAGGCTTGGAAATGTATGAGACGGGTCGACCAGTACAGCAGTAGACACAGGACTTTAGATGTCCTAGGCTTGGAAATGTATGAGACGGGTCGACCAGTACAGCAGTAGACATGGGACTATAGATGTCCTAGGCTTGGAAATGTATGAGACGGGTTGACCAGCACAGCAGTAGACACGGGACTTTAGATGTCCTAGGCTTGGAAATGTATGAGACAGGAGAACTGATGAATGATTATCTTTCTGGCAGCTTGTGATGAGAGCTTCCTCATTGTTTTCTGCCATTTACCCCCATTGTTAGTCATTAGTCACGGTTCTAACTTCACGGCAAAGAGTTACCCCATAATGCTCCATTCCTGTGCCAGTAGATATCTAACAAAATGCTCCCCACTGAAAAGTGGAACAGACAGCAGGCCCGACAAACCAGCAGCATACCCAGGCATAGAAGCATAGGGTCCCATTGGGGTATAGGTCCTCAACCAAACCATGCTAAGCCATCCTATCTGTTGCTATCTCCTGCGGCCCCCTCCATGTCCTCCAGTATTATTAATTTCTATAATTCTCTTCTCCATGTGTTGTTAGGTCTCCCACTATTTCATTCACCGTATGGGTTCCAGACAAGAGAATGTCTAGTTATATTGTCCTCAGGTTTTCTCTGTGTGTCCTACCCAGCGCCAGCATCTTGTCCTTGCCTCTTGCTTCACTGGGAACGAACGAATAAACTGTATTTTCTAAGGGTCACAAATTAGGCACGCAGGCCCATCTTACATTCAGCCTTTCCAATCACTCATCTTTTGTCCATCATTATGCATGTTACATTCACATAGGAAAACACCATTGTAACATGAATTTGTAATGGGATTTGTGATGAGAGCTTCATTTTCCCAATTACGGAATGATGATGAGTTGTAGCTGGTTTTATCACATTAGAGGCAGGTGCCATACCTCTGCCTGTCTTCATCTTGCCTGTTGGTATCTCTACATTAATGAATTTTTTAACCACACACAGATTAAGAGAAATTGGATGACGATTTAGTCAAGATTTTTTAAGAATGTTACGAGGGTGAGTCAATGAGTAAGTCACACAGTTCTGTGGGATGGCAGGTAAATGTAGTTGGTGTTTTCTACAGGTTCATTAGGTGACAGCAACATCAAACTTTATATTCCCGTTCGTCAGGTGGCGCTAGGTGTCTCATGCACACGTGCAGCGCATAAACAAAATGGCAACTGTACTTACGGAGTGTACAACCAAAGAGCAACGTGCTGTTGTGTGTTTTTTGTGGGCAAAAGGACTGCCTGCGAAGGACATTCATAAGGAAATGCTTCCTGTTTATGCTGACAAATGTTTGTCCCGTAAAGCGGTGCATAGCTGAGTAGAAAAATTGTCTCAAGCCTGTGAATGACGCAGAAGTTGATTGTGAAGTGAAAACATGGTTTAGAAAACAGAGCACACAGTTCTATGCAGCCAGTTTGGGAGGACTGATAAAACGATGGGATAAGTGCATTAATATTGGTGGAAATTATGTTGAGAAATAAAGGGACAATGTATGTATAAAAATAAACTGGTTTCAAGTTGTCATATTTAGTTATTTTTTCTACAGCCATTTGTGACTTACTTATTGACTTCCCCTCATATGAAAGATAAACCTGAAAACTTAGTGATAACAGGCATATATTTGATGAGAGCTACAATCTCCAAATTATGTTTTACATGGTGATAATGATTCGTACCTGGTTTTTCTCAAATCAGAGGCAGGTGCCATACTTTTAGACCTGTCCTCTGCATTGCCAGGTGGTATTTCTACATTAATTAATATATCTTTTAACCACATAGGGATTAAGAGAAATTGAAGACTGTCAAGATTTTGTGAGAATTGTATGATACATAAACCTGAAAACTTAGTGATAACTGCTAAACTTGATGGGAACATTGCGAAAAGAAAAAAAGACAGCAATAATGAATTGGTCAGATTGCATAATAGGGAAATGAATAGACGTGATTCGAGACCCTGGAAATCATGTGAAATAGTGAGGCATGATCGCTCCAGCTGACTGGCATGATATATGATGATGATGAATTTCTGCAAATTATTCATACCCCATAATTTGTCCACAGGAAGCAAGACTATGTTGGTAAAGTGCAGCAGTTTTACTGGGAGCAGTCGCATTCCTCTGGCAAACGAGTGCTAGTTGCAACAGAGAAGAATGTTATTGCCTCTTTGAATGCACATGATGGGAGCATAGGTATGTGGTAATGATAGAGTGTGTGTCTGGTAATTTTAGAGTGTATGTCTGGTAATTTTAGAGTGTATGTCTGTGGTAATCTTAGAGTGTGTCTGTGGTAATTTTAGAGTTATGTCTGTGGTAATTTTTGAGTATGTATGTGGTAATATTAGGGTTTATGTATGTGGTAATGATAGGGTGTATGTCTGTGGTAATGACAGAGTTTATCTCTGTGCTAATTAGATTATAGCTATGAGACAGCCAAGGCAATGGTTTGTGGTAATTAGATTATAGCTATGAGACAGCCAAGGCAATGGTTTGTGGTAATTAGATTATAGCTATGAGACAGCCAAGGCAATGGTTTGTGGTAATTAGATTATAGCTATGAGACAGCCAAGGCAATGGTTTGTGGTAATTAGATTATAGCTATGAGACAGCCAAGGCAATGGTTTGTGGTAATTAGATTATAGCTATGAGACAGCCAAGGCAATGGTTTGTGGTAATTAGATTATAGCTATGAGACAGCCAAGGCAATGGTTTGTGGTAATTAGATTATAGCTATGAGACAGCCAAGGCAATGGTTTGTGGTAATTAGATTATAGCTATGAGACAGCCAAGGCAATGGTTTGTGGTAATTAGATTATAGCTATGAGACAGCCAAGGCAATGGTTTGTGGTAATTAGATTATAGCTATGAGACAGCCAAGGCAATGGTTTGTGGTAATTAGATTATAGCTATGAGACAGCCAAGGCAATGGTTTGTGGTAATTAGATTATAGCTATGAGACAGCCAAGGCAATGGTTTGTGGTAATTAGATTATAGCTATGAGACAGCCAAGGCAATGGTTTGTGGTAATTAGATTATAGCTATGAGACAGCCAAGGCAATGGTTTGTGGTAATTAGATTATAGCTATGAGACAGCCAAGGCAATGGTTTGTGGTAATTAGATTATAGCTATGAGACAGCCAAGGCAATGGTTTGTGGTAATTAGATTATAGCTATGAGACAGCCAAGGCAATGGTTTGTGGTAATTAGATTATAGCTATGAGACAGCCAAGGCAATGGTTTGTGGTAATTAGATTATAGCTATGAGACAGCCAAGGCAATGGTTTGTGGTAATTAGATTATAGCTATGAGACAGCCAAGGCAATGGTTTGTGGTAATTAAATTATAGCTATGAGACAGCCAAGGCAATGGTTTGTGGTAATTAGATTATAGCTATGAGACAGCTAAGACAATGGTTTGTGGTAATTAAATTATAGCTATGAGACAGCCAGGATAATGGTTTATGGCAGTTGGATTATAGCTATGAGACAACTGGGATAACTGTGTGTGGTAATTAGATTATAGCTATGAGACAACTGGTATAATGGTTTGTGGTAATTATATTATAGCTATGAGACAACTGGGATAATGGTTTGTGTAATTAGATTATAGCTATGAGACAACTGGGATAATGGTTTGTGGTAATTAGATTATAGCTATGAGACAACTGGGATAATGGTTTGTGGTAATTAGATTATAGCTATGAGACAGCTGGGACAATGGTTTGTGGTGATTAGATTATAGCTATGAGACAATTAGGACAATGGTTTGTGGTAATTAGATTATAGCTATGAGACAGCTGGGATAATGGTATGTGATGTTGATAGAAGTTATCTCTGTGGTAATTAGATTACAACTGTGAGACAACTGTGATAATGATGTGTGGTAATGATAAAGCTTATCAGTCCAAACCCTACTAATATTGGACTATAATGTTGACTTCTTGTCCTTGAGTTGGGGGAATACATTTTAAGTACCTGAAGTGAGGGATACTGGTAACAGGGAAAGCCAATCCACATGTAAAAATAAGTCCAGTGCATTAGAAGTGGTAGCATGTGCTTGAGTTCAAAGCGAGCGAATGAGATTATAGCTATGAGACAGCTAGGACAATGGCCTGTGGTAATTAGTTTATAGCTGTGAGACAACTGGGATAATGGTATGTTGTAATGACAGAGGTTATCTTTTTGTGGTAATTGGATTATAGCTGTGAGACAACTGGGATAATTGTATGTTGTAATGACGGAGGTGATCTCTTTGTGATAATTAGATTTTAGCCGTGGGACAAATGTGATAATGGTATGTGGTAATTAGATTATAGCTATCCCCGGGAAGGTTAACCCGATCAACAAATGCACTTAGAAGTCAGATGTGTCGGCCTAGCGGCACAAGAACACAGCTCTGCTGACAACAGAGATCATGGGTTCGATCCGCAACTGAGCAAATTAGGATTTTTCAAAATTGACCTGGGCTCCTAGGTCGGTCCAGTCTAAAATGGATACCAAGAATGTCTAGGGACGTAAAGTACTGACCACATCAGCCACTGAGTGCTGACTGGTCCATACAAATATGACGTTTGTACATCAAATATGATGATGACCATTCATTTCATCCAGTGGGGTTGGAAGTTTGGATCCGTGAGTCCTAAGATGGCCGGCGTTTGTACATCAAGAATGATGATGGTCATTCATTTCATCCAGTGGGGTTGGAAGTTTGGATCCGTGAGTTCTAAGATGGCATGCATTTGTACATCAAGAATGATGATGACCATCCATTTCATCCAGTGGGGTTGGAAGTTTAGAGCCATGAGCTCTAAGATGGCTGGCGTTGTCCATCAAGAATGATGATGACCATTCATTCCATCCGGTGGGGTTGAAAGTTTGCAGCCTTGAGCTCTAAGATGGCTGGTAAGGCCTATTTTGACTCAAAATGATCTTTGACAATGTGGACAAAGAATGCTTGATGTTCCGGGAGGAAGAACGCCTGCAGTGGTTTTTCTGTCCAGTCTTTTTTTCGCAGCTCTTGTAGTCCTGTTTGCTTCACAAGTGATTACTCCCTTGCTTAATAATGTACACCACAAATTTCAGTCTTTGGCAGCAGTCTCCCAAGTGTCGTGATGAATTCCAAAAGCTTTCAGTGAGATTTTCAGTGTCTTTAAAGTGTTTCCTCTGGCCGCCTTGGGAGCGTTTACCATAGCACAGCTTGCCGTAAAAAATTTGTTTAGGGAGCCTGTGATCTGGCATGCGAGTCAAGTGACCAGCCCAGTGAAGTTGATTCTTCATTAGTAGAGCATGGATGCTCTTTTTAGGACTTCAGTGTCTGGGATCTTGTCTTGCCATTTAATCATCAATAGCTTCCTAAGGCAGACTGTATGGAAGTGGTTTAATTTCCTAGCATGTCGCTGGTAAACAGTCTAGGTTTCACAAGCATATAGCAGTGTTGATAATACGACTGCTTTATAGACTTTCAACTTTGTTTGCAGGCTTATTCCATTCCTGTCCCACACATTCTTGTACAATCTGCCAAAGGCCGTGATAAAAATATGGGTCAAGCACCGTATGCCTGACATGACTTAAGGCATGAAAAAGCGTCCTATTTTCAGATAAAGCCTATAACTTTGAATGGGATCTGTTGTAGAGGAGGGGAACCTGGCATATGTGCACGTCAAAGTCGGACAAACTGACCTTTCAGGTGTATAACTGAGTGTAACACATTTCCCTCAAACGAGGAACGAAGGAACACTACACATTTCTTCTTCTTCTTCTTCGTTCATCCGGAGTTTTTTTTCCGGATGTGATTGCGTTGTGCCTGTTTACAGCAGAGCTGCGTTCTTGCGCCGTTAGGCCGACACATCCGACTTCTGCGGGCATTTGTTGACCAGGTTAACCTTCCCGGGGGTTTCTTATGACGTTTGACTCTCACTGTTGTGGTGTTATCCCCCATCCCAACTGGTCCATATAGAACAGCCAAAGATCCTGGTCAGCCCTCAAGGGAAGGCAGGGGCAGACCATGGGCATTCCCCGCCATCCAAGGAGGCTTCCATACTTGCAGAGCCGATACATAGCGCTCTGGTACTGGGCTCACCCAAGGAATCGTCACGTCCTGCACATGGCTGCTTAGCCTCACTTCCGTATATTGGGCCTTCCATTCACCATAGGCTGTTCTTTCGGAAACCAGAAGTATGCAGTTTGCAGATGACATCCACACAGTGAGCTTTCGATTCAGACTTTCCATGTAATGGATTTGCTATCCAAGCAATATTCCATTTCGTGCCACTAGGACACTTTTCCACCTTTTATGAAGTCCACACAGTGGGCTTTTGATTAGGACTTTCCACGTAATGGATTTGCTATCCAAGCAATATTCCATTTCATGCCACTAGGACACTTTTCCACCTTTTATGAAGCCCACACAATGGGCTTTTGATTCGGACTTTCCACGTAATGGATTTGCTATCCAAGCAATATTCTATTTCGTGCCACTAGAACACTTTTCCACCTTTTATGAAGCCCACACAGCAAGCTTTCGATTTGGACTTTCCACATAATGGATTTGCTATCCAAGCAATATTCCATTTCATGCCTGTGGGTCTTCATGCACCTTTAAATGTCAACCTGTATGCAGTTAAAGTAAGCTGCGGTCAACTTGAGCTTGTTGATATCTCCATAGAGCTTGTCCTCAAATGAAGCAGGTGTGGGCCAAAATATCTTTCTCTGTTCTGCATACGTTGGGTCTTAGGTCAGTTAGTTCTGTGCTGTTATTGCTCTTCAGTATTGAGACAACTGACTTTGCATCTGTGAAGATAGCTATTTGCTTGTCTTTATTTTCCTCCATCAGGAGCATTTCTGCTGCAGTTTTCAAAGCCTCTACCTCCGCTTTGAAGTTACTTGAAAATTTTCCAGTTGCCATTGAATGTGTTTTTTTCACTCCATTTTTTAAATTTAGGAGAATTCCTCCTCCTCCATTCTCTATTGAATTTTTGGCTGATCCATCTGTATATGCATGGGTCCAATTGCTGCTTGGGTAATGTTCTTTTATGTAGTTTAGGGTTATTTCTCTTCTTTCGGTTTCATGCTGAGTGTTCTTTTTCTCAATACCAGGAATGTTTTCTATCATCTCAGGCAGTTGCTGCTGTCTCCAAGCTGGGAACTTGTGTGCATTGTGTATGGGCTTGACTGTTGATATGTTAAGTATAGGATCTGCCCTAATCCTTCGTTTTGCAGTTTCTACAAAGTTGCTACGCTTCAGTCTTCCCTTTCCAAAACCATTAAATCTGTTGTACATAGGGTGGTCTGTCAATCTTCTAAATTTTTCTGCTTGTTGCTGGGCTCTGCTATCTCTTCTATCCTGCATTGGTTGTAAACAAGTGATCTTTTCTAGTTCATTAATAGGCGTTGTCTTCAGGCTTCCAGTTATGATTCGCATTCCTTGGTTTTGGACTCTACTTATTTTGTTAAAGTTTGACTTAGCTGCTGTTGCCCAAGCTGCAATGCCATATTCCAGTACTGGCCTCACCCGTCCAGTATATAACTTCTTGAGAACTTTCTCATCTGCTCCCCACGTTGTACCAGCAAGCTTTTTCATGATTGCCATTCTCAGCCTTGCTCTTGTTCGATTTTTCTCAACCTGTGTCTTCCATGTCAGGCGACGATCAAAGGTGACTCCTAGATAGTTTGGATTTTCTTCATGGCGCAATATTTTTCCATTCAATACCAGCTTAGGTTGCTGAGTTTTATTTGAGAGGGAGAATACTGTGCATGTTGTTTTCTCCTCACTTATCTTCACTAGCCATGATTTTGACCAGTCCTCTAGCGCTAATAAGGCTTGCTGTATTCTGCTGTTAGCTGTACTAATATATTCTTCAGATGTCCATATGGCTAGGTCATCTGCAAAGGAGGATGTGTGTACTCTGGCTGGAAAATTTTCTGTGATGTCATTTATATATGCTAGGAATAATGTTAGTGAAAGAACTCCTCCTTGGGGGACACCTTGCTCCAGCAGCATCATTTTGCTTGTTTGTCCTTGTACTTTTGTCCTGGCAGTTCTGTTCTCAAGGTAGTGGCTGATCCATTTATACATTTTTCCACAAACATGCATGTTTTGCAGTTTTACTTTCAGTCCTTCCTTCTATACTTTATCAAATGCTTTTTCTAAATCTATCCAGACTGCTAGTGTGTGCTTTTTCTCTTAGAAGGCATCCTCTATTTCCTGAGCTATATAGGTTATTTGATCTTCAGTGGATCTGTACTTTCTGAATCCTGCTTGGTGTGGTGTTAAGAGTTTGTTTTCTTCCAGATGCCATGTTAGCCTGCCATTGATAATGTGTTCCATTAATTTTCATAGGTCGATAGCCATTTGGTTCTTCCAGGTCTTTTCCTTTCTTTGGGACTGGTATTAGTATAGCTTCCTTCCATGCCTGTGGGACTATTCCTCTCTTCCAGCTGTTATTTAGGACTGCTAGTAGTTTCTTTTTTGCCTTGTTGCCTAGTCCTATTAGCATTTCATTTGTGATTCCATCCTTTCCTGGTGATTTCTTCTTTTTTAGGGTATTCATTGCCTGTTCCATTTCTTCCATTGTTAGATTTGCCATCATATATTCTGCTGCTGTCTCTGTATTTCTATGATGTATCTGTTTGTCTTTGATTGCTTTCTTCTGTTTGGTTGTAATATCAATGTGGTTTGCATTTGCATAGTGTTCCATTAGTGCATTTGCAGCCTTTTTTCCTGTAAGCAAGGCATTTCCTTGTTTAATTGTTATTTGTTTGTTTCTAGGTCCTTCATTGTTCATGGCTTTCACTAGTTTCCATAGTTTGTTTCCATCCCTGTCAAAATTCAGGTTTTCTGTTTTTTCCCTCCAACAATCTCTTGTTGTTTGATTTACTGTTCTTTTATATTTTGCTGAGATGGCTTTGAGAGAGATATTCGCTTCAATTGTTTGTTCTCTCTCTGCTGTCTTCCTGGCATCTTCAACTTTGTCCTCCAAACTTTGTAGTTCTTCAGTCCAGTATGGTTTGTAATTTTTCCTCGCTCCTCTAGGAATGGACTCAGTGGCTGCTGTATTATCGCTCTGTTTAGACTTTCCACCATTTGCTTTATGTTGCCATATCGTGTATTTATGTTTTCACAATATTTGTCTGTTAGTATGGCAAATCTGTCCCAATCTGCTCGTTTGTAATTCCAGCGGGGCAAGGGCTTTTGCTCCTGTGGAACATACTCCATATTCATTACAAGCTTGATTGGTCTGTGGTCACTACCTGCTAATTGGTCCAGCACATGGCGATCGATTTTGTGGAGGATGTCTCCTGTGCAGAAAGCTAAGTCTGGAGTAGAAGTGGTAAGCCATCTTCTGGAGTAGAAGCTCGGTGTGTCATCCGCTTTGTTGAGTAGATGGAGATTTTAGTCTATTTCCCAGTCCTCCAATTCATCTCCTCTTTTGTCAGTATCTGGGTATCCCCATCTTTCTGAACGGCTATTAAAGTCTCCAACAATAATGCAGTTTGTGTCAGTTATTTTCATGTTTGAGAGTGTAAGGTCCTTATCTGCTGGGCTATACAGATTGTAGATTCTTATTTTCACGTCCTTTATCATTATATCAACACCTATAATTTCTGTTTGGTTGTCAGAGATCACAGATACTTCGCTGCAAGGTATTGTATTTCGTGTAAGTATTAGAACTCCTCCTTTATGTCCTTCGCGGTCGAAACGTGTGGCCTGATATCCTCTGACTGAAAATTTGCGATTGGCATTGAGGTGTGTCTCTTGAATGCATGCCACATCTATTCTATCTTTATGAAGACGCTGTGTCAGGGATTCTTTCTTGTTATAAACTCCTTCGGCATTCCACTGTAGTATGTTGAGTGTCCTTGGTATTTGGTCAATAGCTCTTAACCTACTCCTCTGTGCCTTGACTCCACAGCACAGGGGAAGGTGACCACCAGTAGTCATGGGTGGACCCCCTCGAGGCAGGGGGCCCGGCACTATCACCACCTGATGGGACTTCACGGGATTAGCACCATAACGATTAATTTTCATCTGTGGCATCATGAAATGATAAAGTTACGTTGCACTTCTTTGTCAAGCTTGTGGCTCAGTACATCCGATTTCGACAAGCACTTTTCGGGATGCTTTCCCTAGCCTTTGACTGTCCCCAGTCTACCTACAAGGCAGCAGGTTTGTGCGTCACTTCGTCTGGTCCCTCTCCCTTGACCTGTCCGACATGGGTGACCCTACCAGTAGCAGTGCTACCGTCGGCATAGCTCTTGGGGTCATTGGAACGCGCAAGCCCCTCTACCTCGTCAAGGTGGACGCACGGCAGAGGGGACTACACATTTTATTTGTAAAGGGTTAAGAATTGGGCACACAGGCCCGTCTAACATTCTGCCCGTCTAACATTCTGCCCTTCTTACTTCTCTCCTTTCATACGTTATTCTATTCATAATCACTAATGAGGTTAATCGTAGACAACAATAACACTATATGTAATTGTAATCGCATGGAAAATATATTAAAATCGTTACGACCTAACTCGTTAAGATTAATTAGTGACATTGGAGGTCAGCATGGCCGAATGGAAAAGAACATGTGTTCTTAAACATCCTGTGTGCTGGTGCCGAGGTAAAGGGTTCAACCCTTACACTGGACAGTTGGACTAAAATGTTGACTTTTCGTCCTTGACTTGGGGATGTAAATTATAAGTACCTCCGAAGTCAAAAATGGTCGCCTGATGGTGAGGGACACTGGTAATAGGGAAAATTATTCCATATGCAAAATTCATTCGAGTGCTGCTAGAAGTAGTGTGTGTGGACTACGCTCGAGTTCAAAGTGAGCAACCACACAGTTTCTGAATAACATAGCTGTTATTAGCTCTGGGAGATACGCTGTATGACAGTTAAGAGAATGATTAGCATACTAGGATTTTTATTAATTTTAATGGGGCACGTAGTCTATACTGGGTTAGTGTTCAAATAGGTTGTAACTTTGTATAGGGGTTGGTTGTAATTTAAGTTTGGGTTTACCTGGGAGGACAGGTCTGTGGTTTAAAAATCTGCCTTGAGCAAGAAGAAGGTGATAAATTCGGACATATATGTGAAAATTACCATACAATAATATTTTGAACAATCTTTTCTGATTCAGTGTGGAGAAGACTATTTGAAACATCAGTGAGAGGACGCATCGACCAGTTTTTACACAAGGACAGTGGTGAGTGTTTTATTTCCAATCAGCAATTCTACTATACTCACTAAACAAGCTGAACAGCTCACAAACGCCTTTGAATATAAATGTTATAGACAGGCTCTAAGAATATCTTGGATACAGACAAGAACAAATGCATCCATACTTCAGGAGCTGAATATTGAAGAAGGTTCGCTATTAACAATGATAAAACAAAGAAAATTGAAATATTTTGGTCACTTGAAATGTCATGAAAGTTTGGAGAGAACAGTAATGGAGGGGTATATGCCTGGGAAGAGAGGAAGAAGAAGAGGCGCTCCTGACTGGGAAATTGCCAGTATTAAGGACACTACTTTCTGAACTTACCATTCCACTGTAGAGTACCCGGAAACGACAGAGCTGATCGATTGGCTAAGGAAGGTGCAAAAGAAGAACAGCCTAATGTGCCCGTTACATACCACCAAATGAAAAAGAAAAGAATGATCAAATCAGTCAGAAAGCCACCAAGACCTGCTCAAGATGACTACCACGTTATGTAAGACCAGAACAAGTCATTATTCTGTGCCTCAGAACAGGACACAATAGATTACACAACCCCCGGGAAGGTTAACCTGGTCAACTAATGCCAGCAGAAGTTGGATGTGTCAGCCTAACGGCGCAAGAACGCAGCTCTGCTGTAAACAGGCACAACACAATCACGTCCGGAAAAAAAAGCTCCGGATGAACGCAGAAGAAGAAGAAGATTACACAACCACATGTATACAAAATTCAAGATTGGTGAATCAGCCATATGCACGTGTGGACTGGCATAGCAGACAGCAGAGCACATACTCCAAAACTGCCCAAAATACAACATATCTAGGCAGACCTTCTGGCCTAGAGAGATGACAGTGGAGGATAAACTCTATGTACCGGTGAGTGAACTAAAAAAGACACTTAAATTCATACAAGAGACAACATTGCAGTTATAGACATATTTCAAGCGAATGAAAGAAGAAGAAGAAGCTCTTATCATGCTAAACTTTAGCTCTTATCATGGTAAACTTTAACTTCTATCATGGTAAACATTAGTTCAAATCATATTAACCTTAGTTCTTATCATGGTAAACTTGAGCTCATATCATGGTAAACTTGAGCTCCTATCATGGTAAACATTAGCTCTCATCATAGTAAGCTTAGTTCTTATCATGGCAAACTTTAGCTCCTATAATGGCAAACTTTAGCTCTTATAATGGTAAACTTTAGCTCTTATAATGGTAAACTTTAGCTCTTATCATGGTAAACTTTAGCTCCTATCATGATAAATTGTAGCTCTCATCAAGGTAAACTTTATCTCTTATCATGCTAAACTTTAGCTCTTATCTTAGTAAACTTCATTTCTTATCATGGTAAACTTTAGCTCTATCGTGATAAAGTATAGCTCTTATCATGATAAACTTTAGCTCTTATCATGATAAACTTTAGCTCTTATCATGCTAAACTTTAGCTCTTATGTTAAGCTTTAGCTCTTATGTTAAGCTTTAGCTCTTATCACGGTAAATTTTAGCTTTATCTTGATAAACTTTAGCTTTATCATGATAAACTTTAGTTTTTATCATGGTAAACTGTAGCTCCTATCATGGTAAACTTTTATCTCTTATCAAGGTAAATTTTATTTCTTAGCAAGGTAAACTGTCTCTTATCATGATAAACTATCTCTTATCAAGGTAAACCTTATCTCTTATCATGGTCAACTTTAGCTCTTATAGTGCTAACCTTTAGCTCTCATCATGCAAAACTTAAATTTGGTCTCTTATCATGCTAAACTTTAGCTCTTATGGTAAACTTTAGCTCTCAACATGTTAATTCCTAGCTCTTATCATGGTAAACTTTAGCTCTTATGGTAAACCTCAGCTCTTATCATGGTAAACTTTAGCTCTTATGGTAAACCTTAGCCCTTATCATGCTAAACTTTAGCTCTCATCATTTTATTATGCTTTCTTTTGAACATTAGTTCTTATCAGCGTTCATGCCGGTGGACAGTTTGTACGCAGCTGGCAAGTGGAGTCTGGCAGCCTCAGTTGGGAGAAAAGTCTGTCCAATGACGTCAATAGCTGGTAAGTATTCTTTCTTAAAATGTTAATATTTATAAGATGAGCCATAGTAATGTTAGTGGATAGAGCATCAGCCTGCCAGCACAGTCATCTAGGTTCAGCCCCAGATGAATCATGTAGGTCAGTGACTCTGGCAGGCTGAAGAGTGAACCATCCTGTTTGCAACCCATGCCAGAATAGACAGTTTGCAAACGTTGATCACTGTAGAAGAACATGAATCATGTACCAGGTCCTTCGCAGAACATCGCTCTCATTACAACGAATGAATCACCAAAGAAATGAGAAGTAGGCGGTAAGTTACTTTATCTGCCTCCTTGTTGTGGAGTGGACACGTCTTTCATTGGATCTGCATGTATGATTCAAAGTGAATGAACTGGATGTGTGGTTAAGGTCAACAATGTCAAGAGTCCAGGGATTGCCCTAGCAACCCGAGAGCAGTACACCGGCTTGGTAAGGGAAGAGAGGGGGAATGTTGGATGTTAAATTAAACTGTTGGACATTGACGCCTTGAGGAGAAGTGGTGAGCTGTGAAGTTCATCATCGTTGTCATTACAGCATGCTGCAAAGTCTCCCAACCCGTTGCTGGTTCCCCTGCCTTATCTGCATGCCTAAGTTGTCTGCAGTGTTTTGTGTCCCTCTTCGTGCTGGTTGGCTTCAGTCTCTTCTCCTGGGCACCATGCCTTCAGTCATGGTTCTCTCCATATCACTGTGATTTTTCAAATGGCTAAAGTATTTCAGTTTTCTAAAAGGA
Organism: Cepaea nemoralis; assembly: GCA_014155875.1. NCBI lineage: Eukaryota > Metazoa > Mollusca > Gastropoda > Stylommatophora > Helicidae > Cepaea > Cepaea nemoralis. The sequence goes on from JACEFZ010010096.1 coordinate 435,276, forward strand.
AGGAATTTTAGAATGTGCTTCATCACAACATCCAGCAAATTAAAAAAAAAAAACATTGTAGGTGCATGACACTTTATAGAAACAACCTTTTCTGAAGCAGGTTTCTGCTTTGGGTCTGAAGCATGGTTGCCATGACCCAAAATAAGACATGGAGTACTGAGAGTAAAGAGTACTGAGCTTCACGCAGTTTAGTGTGAAGATAGACTCTGTTCATAGATTCACACTTTGCAGGGAAAGAGCAAGCGAGTCGCTTGGCAAGGGACGGTGTCTCCTCCAACCGTGATTCAGGTCTTGACCAAGTTTCGGTTTGGAATGGTCGAAGACGAATAATGGTCATGGCAGATTTTCACCCTGCCACCACTTAGAGTTTGAATGTATACGTCGTTTGCAAGTATTTTACATTGACATTGTTTTAATATAATCAAGAAGTGTATGAAGTGTTGTGAATAGATGACAATATAAAGTTTAAAAAACGGCATCGACGTTATGTTATTGTGAAGTTGTGTTAATCGTTGTTGAGTCTGTGAAATGAAAAAGTTATATTCAGTCAGTCTCTCAGGCTCAACCAGTAATGGGTTAAGTTACTCTACAACTACAGGGTGCGATCCTTATGTTTTATGGTGGTACAATCAATAAGTGAAGACGCATGGCTAAACACAACTATATGTGTCCTACAAATAGGAACGAGCCAAAACAATAAATAAACCTACAAATAGAAATGAGCCAAAACAATAAATAAACCTACAAATAGGAACAAGCCAAAACAATAAATAAACCTACAAATAGGAACAAGCCAAAACAATAAATAAACCATGGCATGAACAACCAATAAACATAACCACACATAACCATAAATCACGCCGTGGAAATGATACCCGTTTGTAGGTCCTAATGTACGGAGGGTTAGGTGGTCAGTCTCTTCCACTTATAGAGAACGACAAATGCCAGCATTGAGTTTTCAACGTTTTGTGCTCGCTCGCTTTGAACTCAAGCGTAATCCATACACAAGCTGCTAATTCTGGTGCACTGGACCGATTTTTGCATGTGGATTAGCTTTTCCTATTAAGCAGTGTCCCTCGCAATCAAGCAAACCCACTCCGACTTATGAGGTATTTGCAATTTACTTCTCCAAGTCAAGGACGAGAAGTCAACATTTTAGTCCAACTGACCAGTGTAGGGGTTGAACCCGCTACCTTGGCATGAGCACACTTGATGTTTAAGAATGAATGCTCTTATCCATTTAGCCATGCTGAGCTCCACATTATCGTTTATATTCTCATCTCATCTTGTTTCTCTTGTACCTTGTGTCGAGGTGAAGCATAAACATCGTTTATAGTTGCTTGTCTAATTTAATTTTTATTATTTTTTATTTCTCTTTTTAGGGCAGCGGCTTTCTTTGTTGGAAAAGAGGAAAATAGTAAGTATTTCTGTTAGTTACATATCCTTTGCAGGATGTCGCAGTCAACCCCAGCATTTTTTTATGCTGTTTGCGATCTCTTGGCAAGTTTACATTCATTAGTTTGCCATTGCTTTCTAAATGACTGGCACTCATACAATTTCATTTTTTTAAAAAATGGTCTGCTGCTAAATCTCCTGCGGCTGTGTTTTGAACGCGGTATGCGTGATTACGAACTGCGCCCGTAGCCCCTTTACCGCAATGTTTTATTGTTTCAGTTCTTCAAACACAGGGAGTCATGGTAGCGTGGCTACTACACTTGCCAGGTGGCCTTGTGTTTGATTCCCTTGTTGAGGCAGGAATTTGTAAAATATTGACCCAGGCTACCAGGTCTGGCCAGCCTAAAATGGGCATGAGGAAATGTTGTTGGAAGTGAAGACGGCCGGTGTGCTGTTGACGGCCGGTGTGCTGTTGATGGCCGGTGTGCTGTTGACGGCCGGTGTGCTGTTGACGGCCGGTGTGCTGTTGATGGCCGGTTGACGGCGTCACCCACCCAGTGGTGGTTGGCCTGTGCATATACGGGACTAGCACCATATACACAGTACGTTTCATGATCCGGAAAAGTGTGCTTTAACTTGTTCTCATCTGTTCTCCATGTACCTGATGGCTTCATGGTGTGACTAGGAATCTGTTTCCTCTTAATGTAACATGAGGTTATGGAGATAGTTGTGGCAGCTGGGACGATCGATGCACCTGCAGTCACAGGGTCATAGATATACACTCTAGGAAACATATATAGACACACTGTCACTCACATCTCTGTCTGTCTCTGTCTCTTTCTGACTGTTTCTCTCTCTGTCTGTCTGTCTGTCTGTCTGTCTGTCTCTCTCTCTCTCTCTCTCTCTCTCTCTCTCTCTCTCTCTCTCTTACTCTCTCTGTCTCTTTATCAGGCTTTCTCTCTGTCTGTCTCTTGTTGTCTGAGGTGAGCCCCATAAGTGATGTTTGAATGAAATAATGTAAAAGAGCAGAGAGATAAGAAGTGCATAATGTCAGATGGGCCTGCGTGCCCAATTCTTAATCCTTTGAAAATAAAGTTTGGTTGATCGTTCTCTCTCTCTCTCTCTCTCTCTCTCTCTCTCTCTCTCTCTCTCTCTCTCTCTCTCTCTCTCTCTCTCTCTCTCTCTCTCTCTCTCTCTCTCTCTCTCTCTCTCTCTCTCTCTCTCACACACACACACACACAAACACACACTCTCTCTCTCTCTGTCTCTCTCTCTCTCACACACACACACACTCTCTCACACACACTCACACACACCCCTTCCTCTGTAACGTCATGGTCACACATGCTAATTTTTATACACACGCTCCTACCATCATTTTACTGAAATCATTTCGTCATGACTTACAGGAGAAGAAATTATTGTCACCACATCCAGCACACTGCACTGCCTGAAAGTATCCGATGGAAGCGAACAGTGGAAGGCCGAACTGCCAAACAGGTATCCCATGGTTTTACATATTTTTCAGTGTTTTTTTGTAAATCCCAACTGAGCCTCCCAGTGGTAGAGGGTGGAAACATCTTACGGTGTGGCAAACGTAGCTTTGGGGACCGAGCATCCACCGGGATAAGTGGGCAACGCTGGAGCTGAGCAGAGCAGGGTACCCACTTGTCCTGACAGTTGGAAATTGCTGTCAAAGGCTGAGGTAAAATATCTCAATGTGAATGTGGAATTCAAGGGGATACCATCACATTATCTTTCTGTAAATGAGCAGAGCAAGTCATTCGTTTGTTCTGATGGTCAAAAATGGCTGTCAAAGGCAGAGGTAAAATGCCCTCATCTGGATGTGGAGGTCAAGGGAAGGGAAAATTACCACCATTACCTTCCCAAGAATTGATGCATAACTTTCCTTGAATATCAAGAAAATATCACAAAAGAAGATGACACCAAAATGTAAGATAAGAATAGTAACATGTTTTGGGATCTTGGTCATGCAAAAAAGTAGCAGTTAATGCTAGAAAGTGTATTTTCCTTGTGGTTTCTGTAAGCTTCTTGTAACACAAATGTTAACAATGCTGTATTTATCCACGGTTTGAAGGATCCTGACGTACATGACTAAGCCTATTAGGAGTTTCATCATCCTTGTAGAGTGAGCTGTGTTGCATTGTTTCTTCAAGCATTTGGCTACACACATCTGACTTTGACAAGCATTTTTTCAGGTTCAAGCATTTTTTCAGGTTCGCAGTCCCCAACCTTTAACTGTCCCCAATCTAATGACAAGACAGCAGGTTTGTGTATCAAGTAACAAATCGTCAAGTTCCTGTCACTTTTATTTTTGTTCACTCACTTTGAACTCAAGCGCAGGCCATACCCATGCTACTAGTTCTAATGTACTGGACTGATATCCAACCAACCTACATACCTACCTGCCTACTTACCTACCTACATACCTTCCTAGCTACCTGCCTATCGTCACCCATAGAATGATGCGGCAGGGAGTGACCAGAGGATCTGGTTGATAATCAGTACCCTGATGAAAGGCCAGACAGATACATAGTGAGGCTGCAAATGGTACCATTAGTATTGAAACTCTTTGCCGGCTATTGGGTGCCTCCATAGCAAAGTGGTCAAGCCATCTGCCCCGAGCTCTGAAGGTTGTGGATTCAATTCTGGGCTAGGTCTTTCGGTTCACGAGTGCATTTTTCTCTGAGACTCCTGGGGGTTGTCGCTGGAGCTATGGAGTTTGTGCTTTGTGCGACGCTTTCGGCAGACTGCCCTGCAGAAAAAGACTGAGCCCTATGAGATAAAACCCAATTGCAATGGAGTCGATCCTCTCAACTTTTAAGACTCTTTAAGGCTGGCTATTGAAAATAAGGACAGCACATGTGGGAATGTCGGTTCTTGACTCAGCTCTCAAGCTAATGCACATGAATGTTTTTGTATGCCAGTGATACGGTCAATCGGTGGCACGTTCAAGAGCGACCTGATGGCTACATCGCTGTGGGCATCACACCTGGTCAGAGGGTCACCGTGGCACTGGTCAGCCTGAATGGTGCAGTCAAGCAGCACAAAAATGTTCCTGCCCCTTGGATTGCTAAGGACACGAGGTGAGAGATCCTTCCTTCCTTCCTTCCTTCCTTCCTTCCTTCCTTCCTTCCTTCCTTCCTTCCTTCCTTCCTTCCTTCCTTCCTTCCTTCCTTCCTTCCTTCCTTCCTTCCTTCCTTCCTTCCTTCCTTCCTTCCTTCCTGCCTTCTTTCCTTCCTTCCTTCCTTCCTTCCTTCCTGCCTGTCTTCTTTCCTTCCTTCCTTCCTGCCTGTCTTTGTTCAATCATCACTCTCTTCCTTCCTGTCTCATGCCAGGATTTAAAGTTTCTGTTTACATTGTTCTGTTTTAAATTGTTCTATCTAAATTCTACTGTTATAATTGTTCTGTTAAACTGTTCTCTCTGCATTGTTCTATCTAAATTTTTCTGTTTAAATTGTTTAAATTCATCTGTTTAAATTGTTCTGTCTAAATTGTTGTTAAAATTATGTCGAAATTGTTGTTTAAATTATGCTTTGTAAATTGTTCTGTTTAAATTCACCTGTTAAAATTGTTCTGTCTAAATTGTTGTTTAAATTCTGCTTCTAAATTGTTCTGTTTAAATTAATCTATTCAAATTGTCCTGTTTAAATTCATCTTTCCAAATTGTCATGTCTAAATTGTTCTGTCAAAATTGTTCTGTTTAAATTCTGTTTACATTGCTTCTGGACAAGACACAAAGTCATGTCTTGGCTGGACTTTTCCTTTTTATTAAAAAAATAAGCTTTCTTTCTTCCCTACTTCTTCCAAAACTGTGAAGATGTTTGTGACACTATCATATGCTGCATTCTGATGACTTGTGTAACATAACTAGGTGTGACGCACTGCCTTTGACAAAGGAAGGAAGAATAGGAGGAACACTCACTTCATACCCCATTTTTAATAATGATGTACTCATCATTCTGTCAAATCTGACTTGTGATTATTCATGTCTTTTTTGCAACTGTGTCATTTGTTACTGTTTTTTGTTGCAGCCGTGTCATTTTGTTCCTGCTTTTGTTGCAGCCGTGTCATTTTGTTCATATTTTTGTTGCAACTGTGTCAGTTTGTTCCTGTTATTGTTGCAGCCGTGTCATTTTGTCCATGTTTTTGTTGCAGCTGTGTCATTTTGGAGGACGGCAAGCACTTTGTCTGTTACTCACCACAGACGAGCTCCCTCCAGCTGCTCTCTCTGGACAACATTAACGTGTTTATACCCATGGACCTCAAGGTAACCAGTCACTGTGCCCTGAAATTTTTTTTTTTACATTCACTTGCTTTGAACTTAAGCGTAGTCTATACACGTGCTACTACTAGGGAGTGCACTGGACTAATTTTTACGTGTGGATTAGCTTTGCGAATTACCAGTGTCCCTCGCCATCAGGCGAACCCACTTCGACTTCTGAGGTAGTCCTGTACATTATTTTTATTATCTGCTCATCTCGAGATAAGGAAACGCTGCCTGTTTAATTAACATTGTGTACATACATGCTGACTCGTGGTAAGATGACACATTTTTCTGTACGTCTTTTTCATGTATACAGGATAATATGATTATGAAGGGAGGGGGTGGGGTGTTGTGTGGCTGAGAGGGTATGGTATCCAGCTCAGGTCCAGAAGGTACAGAGCTTGATCCCACACAGGACTAGGAATTTAAAAATAAAATAAAAAACTACTGGTATATATTTTTATTTTCATTCATGAGTCACCATAAAAGCCATCTTCCAATAATTTGCATTGCTCAGAATAATAAATTATGTTATTTATTGATGAAGAAATATGAGAAGTTGTTTTTTATTCGCTCGCTTTTTTAAGCATTAAGTGACAAGATAAAATCACAAATGCTGAAGAATTGGAAAGATCAGGTGGTGTGATGGTTTTTTCCATGCTCAGTCTTCATAGACTTAGATGGATAGGACACATTAGGTTGGTGAATGATGGTAGAATACCAGAGGAAGTCTTTTTTTGGTGAATTACAGTTGAGTAAAAGATCTCGGGGTCAACCTTGACTATGGTACAAAGATGTGTGTAGGACGGACATGATTGATACAGGCTGTGATATAGCACCTTGGGAGCAAGTCACTGCTGATCACGTTGCAAGAAGGGAAAAGATCAGAAATTAATAAAAGCAAAGGAGAAAATGATTGCAGATAGGTCACACTGAGCATGTGAGACGTCATATGGTGTGTGATGGTGGAAATGACCATGTATTCACATGCATCATTGTGGACGAACGTTTACTGCTAAAATTGATATGATCAGTCACATTCGCTATCACCATAAGTTTTAGTTATTTTGCCTTTTTTGAAGCACGTCACAAACTATCATCTGTCATGATGGCCAGGTGCCAGTAATAGAACAGAATATTGTGTACATTTCTGTATATAGTTTCACATTTGAGTTGGCATCAACTCCATTATTTTAAATGAAACCTCATATGAAAGATTTAAACTTATTCACAGGCAGCTGATATCGAGACTTCGCCAGAATCACAGATTGAAACCGTGTTGCCAGAAGCGGGGTCGTCCATTTTGTTCCGATCAACGCCTGATAAGCTTATCATTCTGTCCTTGACCTCACAGCAATCCTTCAGTGTACAGAAGACCCTTGACAAGGTGAGTCTGTGCAAGGAAGGTTGAGCAGGGTAGGTTGTGATCCTACAGAGATTATTTGATGGATGTGGTTCAGGGATCATCTTTATCCCACTGTGAAACTGTCCATTTGTATTAAGATTTCTACCTTAACAAAATGTAGGTTTGGATCCAACAAAAATGAATGGCGGCAAATGGAAAGTAGTGACGTGCCACAGTTAAAACTTAAAAGTTATTAATTAATATGGTAGCAGACATGTTGTATTGCAATGCAATGACAACGTGTCTGCGATATATAAGCCCATGGCAGATACAGGAAGTGGCTTCAGGCGATGAATCGTCCAATGGGACTTAATCAGTTACAATCACATTAAAGGGAAATAACACAGTACAATTGTATTGCAGAGTTCTGCTTCCCCTCTCCAAATTTGGAAACAGAGTTTGAGTTGTTGAGCTTCACATATTTAGAGATAGAAGTCTATCAGGATGTAGTCAGGTGGTGATTTAACTCATCAGATATGAACTAGCTGCGATTAAGCCTGGATTGGTGATTTTTCAGCGGCATCGTTCGTGTAATCATTGATAATGTCATGGGCGTGGCGGACAAGGCTTCGGTGCTAAGAGAGATAAAAACTGGCCACTTATTCTTCCGTGCATTCAGGCCTACAAAATGTGATAGTGCTGTCACTTCACAGACCCCTGGCTAGTTCCTGCTTTGGGACTCTGGCTAGTTCCTGCTTCGTGGCTCTGGCTAGTTCCTGCTTCGGGGCTCTGGCTAGTTCCTGCTTCAGAGGTCTGGCTAGTTCCTGCTTCGGAGGTCTGGCTAGTTCCTGCTTCAGGGCTCTGGCTAGTTCCTGCTTCAGGGCTCTGGCTAGTTCCTGCTTCGGAGGTCTAGCTAGTTCCTGCTTCGGAAGTCTGGCTAGTTCCTGCTTCGGAGGTCTGGCTAGTTCCTGCTTCGGGGCTCTGGCTAGTTCCTGCTTCGCGGCTCTGGCTAGTTCCTGCTTGGGGCTCTGGCTAGTTCCTGCCACTTGTTGTGGTTTGAGAAAGAGAAAGTGGACATGTATGTACCAGTAAACTTTTGTTTGTGATTGTGAGTGAGTATATGTGTATGCGAAGGGGCGTATATTTATGACTTATTGATTGGATGCATTGAGTTTGTGTAAATGATGTAAGTATGTATGCAGCTATGTATGTATGTGTTGTGCTCATGCTGTGTATGTGTGTCTGGCTACCTGCCTGTCTCATAACATAGTAATATGTATTGTTTATACTCACAACATTCATTTGACAATGTTTTTTCTGTATGTGAATGTAACATGCACAATAGTTAATTGATGTACGAAATATGAGTGATTGGAAGGGCCAAATGTAAAACAGGCCTGAGTGACCTTTCAAAAATAAAGTTTGTTCGTTCGTTTTTTTCCTCTGCTTCGGGGCTTGTTGTGGTGTTTCCTCAGTAGACTTGAGGTATTTCATTGTCAACAGGCTTCAACACAATGTCCAGAGGGAATGTTATATACAACTGTTTGCGTGTTGTTGTTTTTTTTTGCACTCAAGCGTAGTCTATACACACTACTTCTAATTGCACTTCACTGAATTTTGCATATGGATTAGCTTTCCCGATTACCAGTGTCCTTCGCCATCAGATGAATACACTCCGACTTCAGAGGTACAAGAAGTCATTTTAGTTTAGCTGTCCGATGAAGGGGTTGAACCTCTTAACTCGCCATCAGCACACCTGATGTTTAAGAATGCACGTTCTTATCCATTTGCCCATGCTGACCTCCTGGTTATGGTTTGATCAGAAATATTTGATAACAAGACCAAAACATGCGTCAGTTGTGCAATTGGTTAGCGCGTTCGACTGTTAACTGAAAGGTTGGTGGTTCAAGCCCACCCAGGGACATATTTTTTTTGCAGGTCAGCACAGCTGAATGGATAAGCGCGCTTGCTCTAAAACATCTGGTGTGCTGATGCCGAGGTTGTGGGTTCAACTCGTACACCGGTCAGGTGGATTAAAATGTTGGTTTCTCATCCTTGATTTGGGGACGTAAATTACAAGTGCCTCAGAAGTCGGAGTCGGTTCGCCTGATGACGAGAGATACTGGTAATAGGGAAAGCTAATCCACACGCAAAAATCAGTCCAGTGCACTAGAAGTGTTTGTCCATCAAATATGATGATGACCATTCATTTCATCCAGTGGGGTTGAATGTTTGGAAGAATGACTTGCGCGATGAATTGGATTAAAGTCAGGAAGAGTTGTACAATTTGTCGACCTCACTCTATCTCCTGAGTCCATTTGAATCCAGTGACAAGTCAAGTCAAGATGACTGGAGATGAATACTGATGCTTTGGATTACCAGGGCTCTGTACGTGCCTTGCCGTGCCGTACTCATTACTTCCACAAGGCTTTGCAGGCCGAATCCTGTCTTTATATGCTGGGTAGGCATACCCTAGTTCACCGATTGGTTTGATGCTGAATCGGTTACCCTCGCCTGAGTTTTCTGGCCTTTCACAACCATTGCCCGGGGGGTGGCCGCTGTTGAATGATGTCAGCTACTAGAAGCACAGGTGTGAGCTAGATGTCAGGCTTGGACCAGTGGGGGATGTGCCCTGAGAAGGATGTGACAGCCATCCTTACCAAAGGTACTACCAATGCCTGTCACCCTCCCCCCCCCCCCCCCCCCCCCCCACACTGGACGTAGTAACATGTGTATGGACTACGCCTGAGTTCAAAGCAAGCGAACAAACAATAAAGACGAAGACACTTCCTGATATGATGTTATTTACTGCCTGAAATAAGAAAAAATTTCTGTTTGTCAACATTTTGTTTCTTTTTTGTCATATAGACCTATGCTGCTGAGGTGGTGATTTTTGGCGACAAACCCATCTTGTTGGCTCTGACTCGAGCTGATGCAGAGGTAGTGTGTATTCTAGAATCTTCTCCAACTCTCCTCATCTATCTCATCATCTTCCTGGCTTTACCTTGAACTGATGCAGATGTAGTATGTGAATTCTAGAATCTTCTCCATCTCTCCTCATCTTTCTCACCCTCATCCTCAGATTTCTTGTTACCTGGTGGTAGCCAAACTGTTTATATGTTATCTAGTGCTTGTTATATGCAAGATCCACGAAGATCCACTATTAGGATGGGAATGGCAGTTGAATGCCAGAATCTGAAAGATCTGAGTCTAGACTAAATCTGTAGAAGAACACTGAGTAGAATTTCAAAGCTAGTGTATGCTAGGTGTTTGCTATTCAAAAGTTGAGGGATAATGAATAAGAAAGAAAAAATATTGATGTGTGGGTGATGAAAAGTGACTGCAACAGGACCAGCGATGAAAGTTTGAAACTAGGGTAAAATAAAAATGTTGACTAAAGAACGAAATGATAGAAAAGAAAACTGAGGTATTGGTGTTGTAGAAATAGCTTATTAAAGAGACTGATTACAGTCTACCACCTTTGTTGAACTGTTTTGTTTTAAGTTATCTTATGATCATAATCTGTTTACTTGAACGTCTTTTGTCTCAGTTGATTGTGGAATGTTTTGTTTTAAGTTATCTTCTGTCCATAATCTACTTATTTGAACGTCTTTTGTCTCAGCTGATTGTAGTATTAACCCATTATGTGCACTGGAAGGACACACACATTGAGAAAACATGGGGATAGTGTAACTAGATAGTCCCTTATCTGGAGCCCAGAGGGCAGCAGAAATAGAGGGAGACCTAAGAACACCTGTAGAGAAGAATTACAGACAGAGATGAATGATACAGGGAGGACACGGTCAGAGCTCCAGGAGATAGCCAAGGATAGGACAGCTTGGTGTGCTTTGGTTGTGGATCTATTCTTTATTGGGGAAAAGGGACAGAAGAAGAAGAACCTGTTATGCTTTAGTTAATTACTTTAAATTCTGCTTGGTTCCCCCACATGGACCCAGCCTAAACTAGGTACTGTGAAATATTTTGGGAAGTAAAGGCAGCTGGTGGTGTACTGGTCACATGACTCCTGAGTGCTTGTGGATCTATACAAACATGGACCCATCACCATATACCAAGTGTGCCTACAGACAAGTACAAGAGCCCTCTACTTTTACTTTAATGGTGTGATGATTTCAGAACATGAAGAGTATCTTATGCAATAAGTCTCTATCATTGAATGTAAGAAAGAGAGTGCTGAAGTGCTGTATAACCTGTTTTGCTGTATGGCTGTGAATCTTGGAATGTAAATGAACAAATTAGGAAGAGATTGGAAGCAACAGAGATGTGGTTCCTGAGACGAATGTTGCAATTTCCTTGGACTGTCAAAGTAACTTAACAACGACTGCCTGAAAGAGGCTGAATGAAAATAGAACAATATATATAACAATAAAGAGACAAACAGCTTTCTTCGGTAATGTGATGAGAAGAGAGGCATTGGAGAACATCGTAACAACTGGACAGATCGAGGGGAAGAGAGGCAGAGGCAGACCAAGAGAAATGATGCTGGATGGATTGAGACGGTGGCATGGAGGAATATCATCAGTGGAGTTGATCCAAAAAACCAAGGACTGAGATCTGTGGAGAGTCATGAACGTCTATGCCAGCCGGCATGGCACTTGATGATGATGATGATGAATGGTATGGTGATCATTGGAAAGTTAGTCACACGGGCGACCCAGTCTGCATATATGCCGAACCAGGTAGAGGTGCTTCAAAGCCTTGACAAGTGGGAGACTGATTCTGTTTTGTGACTACAGCAGTGCAAGCATCACTTTCAAGTGGAAACTTGGAGGTCAGCATGGCTCAATGGATAAGACCATTTGTTCTTAAAATATCCAGCATGCTGATGAGGTGGTTAGAGGTTTAACCTCTCCACTGGACAGTTGGACTAAAATGTTGCCTTCTTGTCCTTGGCTTGGGGACATAAATTACAAGTGCCTCTGAAGTCAGAGTGGTGGTGGCGAAGGACACTAGTCCAGTGCTAAAAAAACAACAAAAGTGGTAACTTGCTAGGGAGGGAGGCTTCTTTGAGTCATGTGACTTGCCAGATATTTTAGTCATCATTTTAAAATGTTCTGTCCTATGATTAGAACTTAGCACTAACTGGCACCGATTTACAAGATGGCTTCGAGATTGCCGACTTGTCACAGAAGATTCCGTTTGCTCATTACCATGGATATCCTACAAAGGTGAGACTGTATTGTGTGTGTGTGTGCATGTGTCCGTGTGCGTGTGTGCTTGCGTTCGTGCGTGTGTGCATGCGTTCATGCTTGGGGGTGGATGGGGGGATTTGAGTAATTGTGTGTAGAGAAATATTTTGTTATATTGTGTGTGTAAGTTTATTATGTGTGGGGTTTGATTAACTGTGTGAGGAGGAATATTTTGTTAAATTGTTTGTGTGTGTGGGGTTTGATTAATTGTTTGTGGAGGAATATTTTCTTTCCTGGCATGTTCTTTTTGACAACTGTCTGTTTTTGGTCTTTCTTTCAAATATAACAAAAAGTTAGTTGGTTGCATATCCTTTACAGGACGTGGCAGTCAACCCCAGCATTCTTTGGTTGTTTGTGATTTCTTGGAAAGTTTATGTTCAGTAGTTTGCCATTGCTTTCTGAACGACCAGGACTCTTACCTTTGTATGGAAACCAATGCAAAGTGGTCTGCTTCCAAATCGTCAGCTGTTTTTTCTAATGCAGTATGCAGGATAACAATTTGCATTTGTAACCCCTTTGCCACAGAGCCGGTTCAGATATTAATGCCAGTCTTTATTCTTTCTCTGATTGTTAGCTATGTAGATCTTCATACATGTTTTGTAGACTACAGAAAAGCTTTCAACTGTGCTCAACATGAGAAATTGTGGAACATCATGAGAGATGTGGGAATTACAGCACAGCTGATTAACTTAATTGAATCATATGGGCCATGATGACAATGATGGTATGCATAGAATCTGCTACTTGATGATTAAAGGTTACGGTTGGAAGTCAACGGCATCAACGTCATCGCACCAGATTTTACTGGCTGAGTTTCTCTCCACAGACAGTCTTCCGAGAGCATTGCAAAAAGCATGAACTTTGTAGCTGCAGCAATGACCTTGGTGTCTCCATACAAATTGCGCTCATCGTCTGAAGCTTTAGTCTGAGAATGAACCCCTATACATCAGAGCTCGAGGCTGATGGCTTAAGTACTTCACCATCGAGAGCTTCTAAGAAACACATGGACAAGCTTCTAAAAACACAAGGATAAGCTTCTAAGAAACATGGACAAGCTTCTAAAAACACAGGGATAAGCTTCTAAGAAACACAAGGAAAAGCTTCTAAAATACATTGTTAAACTTCTGAGAAATGTGGATAAGTTTCTGAGAAATACATGGATAAGCTTCAAAGATTCACATTAGGTAAGCCTTGTCTGTCAGCACTCTGCATGTGTGGACTAAGCTAGCAAACTGTTGGACATATTCTGCAGGACTGTCCTGTTTGTAAGTTGAGAAAGATATACTAGCTCACTGAATCAAATTATAACTAAAGACAAACTCTTTTAAACCGGTACAAATTTGTTATAAGAACTCACTCGATGGTCTTATCATCAAAGATGTGATTGTAAGAAGATGAAGAACAATCTTCTAGCAAAACTGCCTCTCCCAAACTAGCAAGTCCAATGCAACATCTTCACATAGTGTTCTTGTGTTCACAATTTTCTGTGAGGCAACCAGGTGTCCGGCTGTTAACTAGAACGAGAGTTGTTTAAGGCGTCCATCAGATAAAAGACAATACCCACTGGTTGCTGGACTGGATTTTATATCTTGAAATTAAGTAAATAAATTTATTTGAAAATATTTTGCAGATGTATCCCTTCGTGTTTTCAAAGAAGAAAGATTCAAGTAATCGCCCTGGATGCAAGCTAGTGTTCTCAGCCCAGGACTACTCACTTCACTTTGCTCAGAAAAGTAAGCTTGCAGTCATGTTAGGTAGTTAGGCTAACCAAATAAATGTTAAGTATTCAGACAAACCACTTGTGTAGTGTAAATACCAATACACAGTCATATTTGGTAGTTAGACAAACCGAGTGTATAATAGTAAATACAAAACCACAGTCATGTTTGGTAGTTGGGCAAACCAAATATGTAGTCAACATCACAGTCAACCCCTGTATTTTGGCAATTTGTGCAAGACGGATGATTGCTGGTGAGGCTTTTGTGAAGTTAGGTATCTGTAGATTAGATTATTATATTGGTTACATGCCTGTAGATTAAATTATTATAATGCTTATGTTTCTAAATTAGATGATTGTATTGGTTAGGTGTTAGTAGATTGCAGATTATATTGTTTAGGTGTTTGTAGATTAGATTTTTATATCGGTTAAGTGTCTGTAGATTATATGATTATGTTGGTTTGGTGTTTCTAAATTAGATTATTATATCAGGTGTTTCTAAATTAGATGATTATATTGGTTAGGTGTCTGTAGATTAAATTATTATATTGCTTAGGTGTTTCTAAATTAAATGATTATATTGGTTAGGTGTTTGTAGATTAGATGATTATATTGGCTAGGTGCCTGCAGATTAGATGTTTATATTAGCTAGGTGCCTGTAAGTTAGGTTTTTATGCTGGTTAGATTTGTTTGTGACAGATTACAACATAAGTTATGTTGGTTAGATTGGTTTGTGATAGATTACAGCATTGATTATATTAGATATGTTTGTGACAGAAAACAACTTAGATTATGTTGGTTAGATTTGTTTGTGACAGATTGCAGCATAGATTATGTTGGTTAGATTTGTTTGTGACAGATTACAGCATAGATTATGTTGGTTAGATTTGTTTGTGACAGATTACAGCATAGATTATGTTGGTTAGAGTTGTTTGTGATAGATTATGTTGAATAAGATCATCACAAGATATGAGCTAATACTTTTAATTATCAGGTGACATTTACAAAGTGTCTGTGGTTTCTGTAGTAATACATAGCTTGCCATGGCTGTTTTCCTTCTCTAGACAAAGTCTCCTGGAGAAGAGAAGAGGCCTTGCCGTACATCCTGTCCGTACAGATGGTTGACCTGCCTGTCTCAGAGAACCAAGCCAAGTTTGAGGATGAGTTTGGTGCCAAAGAAGGTGTGTGCTGAACTTTTTCTTTCAAGCAGAATTGTCTTATGGGCTGGGTTCTTTTGAAGTAGCCAACATGGTATCAAAAGACAAGGTTGGCTGCTACAAAGCTGATACAGGAGTCGGAATAAAAACGCGAGATATGACTAGGAAACTCAAATAAGGGGACACACCGAAGTCTTTTTAACGAACAAACACTAAACCCCCCAAAAAACAAAATTGAACAAAAGAATACATATCTGGACATCTAGCTGTAGACCAATTTTATCAAAACTGTTGGAGGTGTGGTTTATATGGCATTAAATAACCCGTACTACTGTATGACTGTGAAATATGGATTCTGAACATTGACTGATTGATTCAAGGGTTGATTGATTGATTGATTAAAGAATCGACATGATAACATTCCAGGCAAACCAGTAGATGCTTCATCTCAGGCAGTAGATGTCGAAAGGTGTAGATGCTAATCGCTCCACGTTGACTTTGTCCACGTATACAATCCTCTCTACAAACACAGCATACAGCTCCGAATTATGTTGTTTCACCTGTTACGATGGCTATAACTACGAGGGGGCTTCAAATGAATACCTTAAATGTGTGATATAAATTACAATAACCATGTCTTGTAACCTGTCAATATTGTTGTTAAGGATGTCAGGAGTGTTAAACATGTGACATCATGGTGCAGATGAGCACAGTGATGTCATGACAGTTTTAAGATGGCTGCCCCACTTTTGACATGCACCAAAGAGGAGCAGCATTTTGTTATATGTTTTTTGATCAGTGAAGGGGTGAAAAATATAGAAATTCATCGGTGAATGAAGGTCCAGCATGGTAATGCATGCCTGTCAGTCCAACAAGTGTACGAGTGGAGTAGGAAGTTTCAAAACGGCGTGCCCAAGAGAATTTTTTTCTACAGGAATCCAAGCACTTTATTGGTGCTGGAGGACTCACATTGAATGCAGTGGTGACTACATCAAAAAATGATACATTTGTTCTTTACTTTTTCAGAATATATTCACCCCCAAAAAAAGCATTTCAGGTTTTTATTTGGTACCCCCTCGTTCATAAATAGTCTTCAGTATGTCTGCCTTGTCCACGATGAGTATTTCAACCACTGTGGCTTTTGGTGGATGCTAAAGAAAGAAATTAGAAGCCACAGTTTGGTTTTTCTATGGAATGCTAAGAATGGTATGGGTGGCTTTTTGTGGATGCTGAATAGAGGAACTAGAAGCAGCAGTTGAGTTGTCTACTCTTGTGTTGATGATGAAGTAGGCAGTTCAATCCCTACACTGGTCAGTTGGACTAAAATGTTGACTTCTCATTCTTGACTTGGGGACGTAAATTACAAGTACCTTGGATTGGCAGTCACTCTAACAACAATTGCCTGGAAGAGGCTAATGAAATTAGAACATTATGTACAACTGTAAGAAAAAGACCAATAGCATTCTATGGGATGATAATTGCATTTCCCTTTTTTTTTTACAGAGGACATCCTGGCAATGTTTGTCAAGCGACTCAAGGCCCAGTTTTCACAGATAAATGTATGTCAGTTTGTGCTGTCATTTTTGTAACATATGCCAGTTTGTCTTGTCTCATTTTCGCAACATATACTAATTTCTTATTCTTCTGTGTGTTGTTTTTCTTTTTATTGCTGGATACGATCAGCTACCAACACTGAGAAGATCTGATATGAGAACAAGAGGACGCCTGAGAAGAAAATGGATTGATAACATCAAAGACATTGTACAATCACATGGAATGACACTATCCAGTGCCACCCATCAGGCACTGGAATGTCATCTATTCCTCCCCGTGTTGCATGACGGCAAAATTTTAAGTTGATGATGATGGACAGAATTTTTGCTAGTTCGGTTTACAGCAAACCTACAAAATGTACATTGTTTGGTGGCACATTCAACTTCTTTCTGATGTTTGTTGAATGAGTTTGTCTGGGTGGTTTCTTAGAATTACAATTAAAATAACCAAGAAACTACAATTATTGATTAATATATGAGCTACCGTATGACAGTAGACAGTATTGCCTGCTTTCTGTTGGCGCTGAATGTTGACCTGACACCCCACATTGTGCCAATGACTTCGGGCAGAGGAGTGCAATTGGGATGTGCCAACGACTTCGGGCAGAGGAGTGCAATTGGGAGGATACAAGCCTTATCTAGTGGGAGGAAATGCAACCTAAAGACTCAATGTCATGGCAGGGCAAACCAGGCCCTAAGCCTTGATCGGCAACTGGTCTAGGATGGAAGCTCCAACAGGCGGACAGATAGAGTATTGCTTTGCTGATTCAGCAGCTTCTGCAGTTTGTCTTGTTCCAGACATATTGGTGTTACCTTTCCTCTGGAGTAAACTAGGCAGGTCGAGAGAGGGATCATGCTGCATGGGCAACACATGGTCTCTAAATTCAGCCCAGGCTTTGTGTTATGGAGAGGTATAAGTCCATTTTACAAACTATCAGACAGCAAGGTGCCAGTCAGTCAGTCAGTTAGTACATGAGCAGAATAGAAGGAATAAAATGGTATGACGGAGTTACCAACAAGGAAGAGAGGTGAGAAACAAACATCTATGAATCTAAAAGTTAAGAAAAGACTCTGGTGCTGAATAGAAGACACACTGAGAAAACCTTAGGATATTATAGCTAGAAGGAGCTTTGTCTTGATTCCACATCATCATCATCAAGTGCTCAGCTAGAGTAGGCGTTCATGGCTCTCCACAGATCTCGGTCCTTTGTGTTCTGGATCAACTCTGCTGATGATATTCCTCCATGCCACCATCTCAATCCATCCAGCATCATTTCTCTTGGTCTTCTTCTCCCTCTCTTTGCCTCGATCTTTCCAGTTGTAACGATGTTTTCCAATGCCTCTCTTCTCATCACATGACCGAAGAAAGCTGTTTGTCTCTGTCTTATTGTTGTATGTAATGTTCTAGTTTCATTAGCCTGTTTCAGACAATCGTTATTAGTTACTCTTGCAGTCCAAGGAATTCGCAATATTCGTCTCAGGAATCACAACTCTGTTGCTTCTGATTTCTTCTTAATTTATTCATTTACATTCCAATTTTGCCATGAAGTCTTGGGAAGATAATGTGGTGGTTTCCCTTTGCCTTCCACATCCACATGGTGGTCTGTTAACTCTGCCTTTGACAGCTATTTCCGACTGTAAGGACAGAATCCACAGGGCTAACAAAATAGAGGGAGACTTAAAAACACATGGAGAAGAGAGTTAGAGACGGGTGAATAATATGGGGGAGGGGGGACTTGGAGAGAGCTGCATGAGGAGAAGAGAATTAGAGACGGGTGAATAATATGGGGGAGAACTTGGAGAGAGCTGCATGAGGAGAAGAGAATTAGAGATGGGTGAATAATATAGGGGAGAACTTAGAGCTGCATGAGGAAAAGAGAATTAGAGACGGGTGAATAATATGGGGGGGGGGGGGGAAACATGGAGAGAGCTGCATGAGGAGAAGAGAATTAGAGATGGGTGAATAATATGGGGGAGAACTTGGAGAGAGCTGCATGAGGAGAAGAGAATTAGAGACGGGTGAATAATATGGGGGAGAACTTGGAGAGGGCTGCATGAGCCAGCAAAAGATAGGTCGGCTTGGAGTGAGTTGGTTGAGGGCCAATCCTCCAATGGGGAGATAAAAGGGCAGAAGAGAGAGAAAGATGTACTAAGTCCTTGCACTGTCTGTTGTCTCTTGTTGTTTCCTCTGAATTGTCCATTTCTTTATTGTCTGCAGCTCGTCTTATGCGTTGAGAGTCATCCAGACTTGCTCCTCGCATCCCTGGCTGTATCAGCCTCTCTAGATAGGGATATCTGTTTTTTGTTTCCACTCAGTTCCAGAGAGCTTTCACCACATCAATCTTGTCATAGTATAGCTCATTGCACCAAGAAGCGGCAGCCAGTCTAACAGCCTGTTCATTTCCTCGCACACCTGCATGTCCGGGGTAGAAAATCCATGATATGATTTTGATCTTTGTCTTTTCAAGCGATGCAATCCACACCGCAAGGAACATACGATTTCTATTTTACGTAGCATGCTTTGTGAATTCAATACAGACACAACATGCTGTTGTTCGTTTAGTTGGTAGTTGCGATCCAACTTCACGGCAAAGGGTCACTCCATAATGCTCCATTCATGTGCCAGTGAATAGCACACAGACTGCTGTCCCATGTGAAAAGTGGAACAGACAGCAGTCCCGACAAAAGAAACTGCATGCACAGGCATACATGCATAAGGAATGCCAACACAACAGTCTGCCACTGAAATTACAGTTCACCGCTAAAATTACAGTTCACCATCAATGGAAGTTGCAGCCACTAGAAAACCAGCAGTTTCACACACATTACTGCATAAGGCAAAACCAGCTAGTTCAGTACTGGCTGTCCACCATTTTTATTAACATGCAGTTCACAATACAAACAACCATGGATAGGTGTAATAGCATTGTGCATGAAATCCAATGCTCATAGTGTCGCTCCATGCACTTAACTCAGTAGCTGAGCGATGGAACCATGTACTACCTGTCCAACTTGAGGAAAATGTGTAATGAAGCTGTAGCCAGAAGCAAAAACACTCCAGTGACCATACAGCTTAACAGCCTACCCACCATATTGGACAGGAAGTCCTCACTGTTCTGTACTAATCAGCCATCGGAACACTGTTGTTACAGCCTCCACCTCAATGCTTGTGCTGGAAATTATGATCATGTTGATGACTATTTTGATTCCGTCTAGGCATTGCTTTCTTTGTCTTTCTTTAGCTCTTTATGCAGATCTTTGTAGGTATCTCATGCTTCCTGGCCATTGCTTTCTTTGTCTTCCTTTAGCTCTGTATGCAGATCTTTGTAGGTTTCTTGATGCCAGTTGGCCATTGCTTTCTTTGTCTTTGTTTAACTTTTTGTGCATATCCTTGTAGGTTGTATTCTCATTTTCAGCAGGTGATCAGAACATTGCATGACTCAATCTTCTCCTTGATCTACCTTCTAGGGAATGACCCTGGCACTTGTGAGCCACATCACGGGCCACCATCCTCACCACTCCAAAGCACTGGAGGCTATAGAAGAGGAGGAACCCGAGGAGGAGGATCTCATCAGGGATGACTTCAACTTGCATAAGATCATTGTGGTGGCCACTTCGGTTGGGAAGGTGAGAGCAGTTGCAGCTTTATTTAGGGGGAGATGGCATGGTTGGGAATGTGCTGCTATGGTTTGAAATGTGCTACTAAGGTTTGAAATGTGCTACCATGGTTGGGAATGTGCTACTATAGTTTGAAATGTGCTACCATCGTTGGGAATGTGCTACCATGGCTAGAAATGTCCTACCATGGTTGGGAATGTGCTGCTGTGGTTGAGAATGTGTTACCATGGTGGGGAATGTACTACCATGGTTGGAAATGTGCTACCATGGTGGGGAATGTGCTACCATGGTGGGGAATGTGTTACTATGGTTTGAAATGTGCTACTATGGTTGGGAATGTGCTACCATGGTTGGGAATGTGCTACCATGGCTGGGAATGTGCTACCATGGCTGGAAATGTCCTACCATGGCTGGAAATGTCCTACCATGGTTGAGAATGTGCTACCATGGTTGAGAATGTGCTACCATGGTTGGGAATGTGCTACCATGGTTAGGAATGTGCTACTATGGTTGGGAATGTGCTACTATGGTTGGGAATGTGCTACCAGTAGTTGGAAATGTGCTACCGTGGTTGGGAATGTGCTATCATGGTTGGGATTGGGCTACCAGGGTTGGGATTTGGTCACCAGGGTTGGGATTTGGTCACCAGGGTTGGGAATGAGCTACCATTGTTGGGAAAGTGCTACCATGGTTGGTAATGTGCTCCCATGATTGGGAATGTGCTACCATGAATAGGAATGTGCTACCTTAGTTGGTAAAGTGCTACCTTGGATGAGAATGTGCGTGTTAATACTATTGTACTTAGGAGAGATGAATGATTTGATTGTGTCTTCAGTTGGGAAGATGAAGGTTCAATCAGTCAGGTGCCATCTCCACAAATGAAGGTTGGCAACAATGAATCTCCAACACTGTTTGTCTTTCATCTTGATTCTACTTTCTGTCAGACTTGTTTGTCCATATCTTAATGTTATCTTCCCACGTGTATCGTATGGTACTACCTCCTTGCTTGCCTTCAACCTTACCCTCCAGTCTGGTTTTTATATGGATGTTGGTTATTGCTACTTTATTTAGGGTAAATGAATGGTTGGAATGTGTCTTTGGATGGGAGTGTGGGTGTGATTGCTACTTCTTCTTCTTTTGTTCGCTTGAAATGTGTCTATAACTGCAATGTTGTCCCTTGTATGAATGTCACTATCTTGTTTAGTTCACTCAGTGGTCCATAGAGTTTTTCTTCCGCTATTGTTTCTCTAGGCCAGAAGGTTTGCCTAGATATGTCATATTTTCTGTAGTCTTGAAGTATGTGATCCATGTGTGCGCATGGCTGATTCGCCAATCATGAATATTGTATTCATGTGATTGTGTAATCTATTGTGTATTGTTACTTTATTTAAATTAAATGAATGGTTTGAATGTGTCTTCATTTGGGAAGATGATTTGTGTGTGGGCTATGTTATTTAGTGTTGGGAGTCAAGTAGCATTGAGGTGAGATGCTGGCCTGCCATCCCAATCATTTTGGGTTCGATTCCCTATCAGGACAATTTTAAAATACCGGATGTTTAAGAACGTTTGTTCTTATCCACTTGGTCATGCTGACCTCCTGGGTGGATCGTTTGAATGCTACTTCGTCATCAAGTACCAGTATGGGTGAGAGGTCATGGTTTGCTGTCACCCAGTCACCAGTATCTCGGATCAGGTCTGGTCTTGTCCCGATTTTA
Organism: Cepaea nemoralis; assembly: GCA_014155875.1. Lineage (NCBI taxonomy): Eukaryota > Metazoa > Mollusca > Gastropoda > Stylommatophora > Helicidae > Cepaea > Cepaea nemoralis. The sequence continues at coordinate 457,271 of JACEFZ010010096.1, forward strand.
ATGTCATCTGGCCAAGCTGTCATTTGTATTTGCCAACTTTGTCTTCTTCTTCATCTTTTTTCATCCAATTTTTTCAGCTTGAGTAAACATTTCTTGATCTGGGTGTTCCAGATTTATGGTATCCGCAGCCACACGGGTAAGATAGCCTGGCAGCAGTTCGTGCCGGACCTGGTCCCGTTCAGCCGCTATGGGACGGAGAAGCTGCTGCTGGTGGTTCAGAGGACCACTGCCCACTTCCCTCATGAGCCCCAGTGTACGGTGCTTGGTGTTAGCAAGGTAGGTGGTAGTGTTCCTGGTGTCTGTCTGTCTGTCTGTCTGTCTGTCTGTCTGTCTCTTTATTTCTCTCTCTGTATCTGTCTGTCTCTATTTCTCTCTCTCTCTCTCTCCGAGCCTGTCTCTTCGTGTGTATATATCTCTCCATCTCTCTTTGTTTCTGACTCTCTCCCTCTCTCTCTCTGACTCTGCCTTTATCAGTCTCTGACTGTCTGTCTCTTACTCTCTCTGTCTTCTCAATCTCTCTCTCTCTCTCGCTCACCGAGTGATAGAGCTAACCTATAAATTTACTTTATTTTCAGAGTTACGATTTGGAAATGCAGACTCATATAGCAACCTGCCTTATCTTTCTTCTTTCACGCATTCTTTCATTCATACAGCTCTTGTTAAGTTAATCTTATACAACAAGAATTATAAATGCATGGGTAATGTGCACAAATCAATCATCACATGACTAATTAATGCTAATTATTATAGTAAAGAAGGCAAGCACGTTTGTATATTTTTGTGTGTGTTTTCTTCGTTCCCTGACTTTGAGCTCCAGCATGGTCCATGCGTGACTGATTTTTGCAAGTGGGCCACTGTTCTCTATTATAACCAGTGTCCCTTGCCAACAGGTAAACCCACTCCGACTTTAGAGGTTCTTGTAATTTATACCACCATGTCCAGGACGAGAAGTCAACATTGTAGAACTAACCGGTGTGGGGGTTTTAAGAGCGAGTGCTCTTATCTATTCAGCCATGCTGGCCTCCATTAATGTAGTTGATAGGGTGCTACACTGCTAAGGTCATGAGCGCTGTCAGACGAGGCTTTATCGCTTGCATTCATCGGCCGTCAACACAGGAAAAAACTTGACCACTTATTCTTCGTGCACTCAGGCCTACATGTGACGGAGCATGTCTGGGAATGTCCCGAGAGCTGGGATGTCGGTTCTTGACTCAACTCAGTTCATCTCAACTCAACACCACTCAACTCAACTCCGCTCTGCTCAGCCCAGCTCAACTCAACTCAACTCATTTCATCTCATCTCGACTCGACTCAGCTCAACTCATCTCAACTCTTAACTCAACTCAAGAGAAGAGAAGTAGAGGCAGGAATAAAAGATATGGGGAAGACATGAGCTGCATGGGATAACTAAGGATAGAACAGCTCAGAGTGGGTGGGTCAGACTGGGTTGGTCAGAGTGGATGGGTTAGAGTGGTTTGGATCAGAGTGGGTTGGTCAGAGTGGGTGGGAAAGAGAGAGTGGGTTGAGAACCTATGCCCCAAATTAGGATAAAGTGCTTAAGAAGAAGAAGAGTTACTTGCATATCTTTACAGGATGTCACAGTCAACCCCAGCATTCTTTCTGGCTGTTTGTGATCTCTTAGGCAAGTTTACTGTTCAGTAGTTTGCCATTGCTTTCTGAACGACTGGTACCCATACCTTAACAAAAAACACAACACAAGGTGGTCTGCTGCCAAATAGCCTGCTGCTGTGTTTTGAAAAGAAGATAAAAACATAAAAAGCAAAGTTCTTCTTTTCTTGTCTTTCTGTAACAACCGTTAGGCACATAATTACATTTTGCTATTGCTGTCACATTTCATTGTTACCAAATTTGCATGTCCTCAGAAAACAGGCAACGGCCTCCTTGTGTCCTTCAACCCAGTTAGTGGTGCCTTGGTCAAGGGTCATCAGGGTCAAGGCTATGACCTTGGCATCAAGGTGATTCAAGCAGAAATGCTGAGCGAGATGGACGCAGAGTTTCTCAAGGGCATTGTTGTCATCGATGAGAATATCAAGGTTTGTCTTATTATATCTGGGGCTGGTTTTGTACAGGTGGTGTGTTATAAATGATCCCTTTTGTCGAGGTCTTTGGGCTACATAGGTCACTGGACCACAGAGGTCACATGATTGCAGAGGTTGCAGGACTGCGGAGGTCACAGGACCACATAGATCACAGGATAGGACTGCAGAGGTCACAGGACAACAGAGGTCATAGGACAGCAGAGGTCACAGAAAGCAGGTAGTGCCAGCTAATGTTATAGGTTACAGGACAGCATAGGTCACAGGACAGCATAGGTCACAGGACAACAGAGGTCACAGGACAACAGAGGTCACAAAAAGCAGGTAGTATCATCTAATGTTATATGGTAGCTGTAATATCTGCCTAAGACCTGACAGTCATATAAACTATATCCTGGATGTATATGAATATACGTATTGTTCACTCAGTGACCTGGATTACTGTGATAATTGTCACTTATAAACTATATCCGTATATATGTGATTATAATTATCATGTACCCTGCATCCTAGATGTGTGCTATATTAAGTGTCATTCATTCATTGCATCCTAGATGTGTTATATTAAGTGTCATTCATAAATTGCATCCTAGATGTGTGTTATATTAAGTGTCATTCATAAATTGCATCCTAGATGTGTGTTATATTAGGTGTCATTCATAAATTGCATCCTAGATGTGTGTTATATAAAGTGTCATTCATAAATTGCATCCTAAATGTGTCTTATATCAAGTGTCATTCATAAATTGCATCCTAGATGTGTTATATTAAGTGTCATTCATAAATTGCATCCTAGATGTGTTGTATAGTGTTATTCATAAATTACATCCTAGATGTGTTATATTAAGTGTCTTTCATAAATTGCACCCTAAATTTGTGTTATATTAAGTGTCTTTCATAAATTGCATCCTAGATGTGTTATATTAAGTGTCATTCATAAATTGCATCCTAGATGTGTTATATTAAGTTTCATTCATAAATTGCATCCTAGATGTGTTATATTAAGTGTCATTCATAAATTGCATCCTAGATGTGTTATATTAAGTGTCATTCATAAATTGCATCCTAGATGTGTGTTATATTAAGTGTCATTCATAAATTGCATCCTAGATGTGTGTTATATTAAGCGTCATTCATAAATTCTGTGTCAGGTCTTAGTCAGATATGACTGAGCTACCATATGACTGTCAGATTCTCACCCGGAGTTGCAACGCGTTGTCTGTACTAACGCCAGGCAATGCAACCGAGCTCAACGCTGAGCTATGTTAAACACTACAGTTATAACGCGGCGTCTTCAACAGCGCTAGAGAAGCCCAGCCGGGCTCAACACTGAGCGACGCTAAACAGTCGTGGGTCAGCGGGAACACAGCGTGAACATTGTGGGTCACGCAAGGTGACTCGACCCCAACTAACGTGTGTGCTGAACAGCTGGTCAGACAGGGCTTGGGAGCCGTACTGGACGGACGAGATTGAATGAAGCCTGAGTGTTTGAGCATGCATCGAGAGCTAGCCTGTATGACTGTTGGAGGTTGAACGCCTGTGTGTTTGACTTGTAAGTGGATTGCATTGATGTATTCTTTGACTGATTGTATTTATGATATAATGATATTGTGAATTATGATTGCGCGATGCCTGTATTGTTTCTGATGAGTGCATTGCGCGAATAAAGAGTGCGAATTATATCATCGGGTATTTACGTCGAGTTATTCAGTAGTAATATTTAGTATCTCACTTGTCAGTAAACGAGCTACATTTCTTGCCTTACGCAAGACCCTGACAAGTGCGAACGTGATCCCGGACGAGCCTCCACGTTCGCACTTGTCAGGGTCTTGCGTAAGGCAAGAAATGTAGCTCGTTTACTGACAAGTGAGATACTAAATATTACTACTGAATAACTCGACGTGAATATCCGATGATATAATTAGCACTCTTTATTTGCGCAATGCACTCATCAGAAACAATACAGGCATCGCGCAATCATAATTCACAATATCATTATATCATAAATACAATCAGTCAAAGAATACATCAATGCAATCCACTTACAAGTCAAACACACAGGCGTTCAACCTCCAACAGTCATACAGGCTAGCTCTCGATGCATGCTCAAACACTCAGGCTTCATTCAATCTCGTCCGTCCAGTACGGCTCCCAAGCCCTGTCTGACCAGCCGTTCAGCACACACGTTAGTTGGGGTCGAGTCACCTTGCGTGACCCACAATGTTCACACTGTGTTCCCGCTGACCCCCGACTGCTAATGTCGCTCAGTGTTGAGCCCGGCTGGGCTTCTCTGGCACTGTTGAAGACGCCGCCTTATAACTGTAGTGTTTAACATAGCTCAGCTTTGAGCTCGGTTGCATTGCCTGGCGTTGGTACAGACAACGCGTTGCAACTCCGGGTGAGAATCTGACAATTGTCATAGATGATACTACCTGCTTTCTGTTAGTGCTGAATGTTGGGCGGTGCTCACCAACCTGACACCCCACATTGTGCCACCGGCTTCGGGTGGAGAAGTGTAATTGAGAGGGTACAAGCCTTACCTTAGTGTGAGGAAATGCAGCATAAAGACTAAATGTCATGGCAGGGCAGACAAGGCCCTAAGCCTTGGTCTGCAACTGGTCTAGGAGGGAAGCTCCGCCAGGCGGACAGAGTATTGCTTTGCTGATCCAGCAGTTCCTGCAGTTTGTCTTATTCCAGACGTATTGGTGTTACCTTTCCTCTGGAGTAAACTAGGCAGACTGAGAGAGGGATCATGCTGCATGGGGAACACATGATCTCTAAATTTAGCCAAGGCTTTACGTTACAAATAATTTTGTAACTTTGTAATTTTGCTTTATGTTACAAATAATCTCCATTTTACAAATTATCGTCTGTCAAGACGGCACGATGCCAGTCAATCATTCATAAATTGCATTCTAGATGTGTGTTGAATAAGTGTCATTCATAAATTGCATCCTAGATGTGTGCTATATTAAGTGTCATTCATAAATTTCATCCTAGATTTATATGATAAGTGTCATTCATAAATTGTATCCTAGATTTGTATGATAAGTGTTATTCATAAATTGTATCCTAGATTATTTATATGATTAGTGTCATTTATAAATTGTATCCTGGATTTATATGATAAATGTCATTCATAAATTGTATCCTAGATTTATATGATTAGTGTCATTTATAAGCTGCATTCTAGATCTATATGACGTTAAGTATCATTTGTAAGCTGCATCCAGGAAATGTGTAATATTAATTGCCATTTATAAACTGGACCCTAGAGTTATGTGATGTTAAGTGTCATTTATAAACTACACCCTACAGTTATGTGATGTTAAATGCCATTTATAAACTGGACCTTAGAGTTATGTGATATTAGGTGTCATTTATAAACTACACCCTAGAGTTATGTGATGTTAAGTGTGATTTATAACAACACCCTACAGTTATGTGATGTTAAATGCCATTTATAAACCACACCCTAGAGTTTTGTGATGTTAGGTGTCACTTATAAACTACACCCTAGAGGTATGTGATGTTAGGTGTCACTTATAAACTACACCCTAGAGGTATGTGATGTTAGGTGTCACTTATAAACTACACCCTAGAGTTATGTGATGTTAGGTGTCACTTATAAACTACACCCTAGAGTTATGTGATGTTAGGTGTCATTTGTAAACTACACCCTAGAGTTATGTGATGTTAGGTGTCACTTATAAACTACACCCTAGAGTTATGTGATGTTAGGTGTCACTTATAAACTACACCCTAGAGTTATGTGATATTAGGTGTCACTTATAAACTACACCCTAGAGTTATGTGATGTTAGGTGTCATTTGTAAACTACACCCTAGAGTTATGTGATGTTAAGTGTGATTTATAACAACACCCTACAGTTATGTGATGTTAAATGCCATTTATAAACTACACCCTAGAGTTATGTGATATTAGGTGTCACTTATAAACTACACCCTAGAGTTATGTGATGTTAGGTGTCATTTGTAAACTACACCCTAGAGTTATGTGATGTTAAGTGTGATTTATAACAACACCCTACAGTTATGTGATGTTAAGTGTGATTTATAACAACACCCTACAGTTATGTGATGTTAAATGCCATTTATAAACCACACCCTAGAGTTTTGTGATGTTAGGTGTCACTTATAAACTACACCCTAAAGTTATGTGATGTTAGGTGTCACTTATAAACTACACCTTAGAGTTATGTGATGTTAGGTGTCACTTATAAACTACACCCTAGAGTTATGTGATGTTAGGTGTCACTTATAAACTACACCTTAGAGTTATGTGATGTTAGGTGTCACTTATAAACTACACCCTAGAGGTATGTGATGTTAGGTGTCACTTATAAACTACACCCTACAGTTATGTGATGTTAAATGCCATTTATAAACTACACCCTAGAGTTATGTGATGTTAGGTGTCATTTGTAAACTACACCCTAGAGTTATGTGATGTTAGGTGTCACTTATAAACTACACCCTAGAGTTATGTGATGTTAGGTGTCACTTATAAACTACACCCTAGAGTTATGTGATGTTAGGTGTCACTTATAAACTACACCCTAGAGTTATGTGATGTTAGGTGTCATTTGTAAACTACACCCTAGAGTTATGTGATGTTAGGTGTCACTTATAAACTATTATGTGATGTTAGGTGTCACTTATAAACTACACCTTAGAGTTATGTGATGTTATCTGTCATTTGTAAACTACACCCTAGAGTTATGTGATGTTAGGTGTCACTTATAAACTATTATGTGATGTTAGGTGTCACTTATAAACTACACCCTAGAGTTATGTGATGTTAGGTGTCACTTATAAACTACACCCTAGAGTTATGTGATGTTAGGTGTCACTTATAAACATACACCCTAGAGTTATGTGATGTTAGGTGTCACTTATAAACTACACCCTAGAGTATGTGATGTTAGGTGTCACTTAGTAAACTACAACCCTAGAGTTATGTGATATTAGGTGTCACTTATAAACTACACCCTAGAGTTATGTGATGTTAGGTGTCATTTGTAAACTACACCCTAGAGTTATGTGATGTTAAGTAGTGATTTATAACACACCCCTACAGTTATGTGATGTTTAAATGCCATTTATAAACTACACCCCTAGAGTTATGTGATATTAGGTGTCACTTATAAACTACACCCTAGAGTTATGTGAGTTAGGTGTCATTTGTAAACTACACCCTAGAGTTATGTGATGTTAAGTGTGATTTATAACAACACCCTACAGTTATGTGATGTTAAGTGTGATTTATAACAACACCCTACAGTTATGTGATGTTAAATGCCATTTATAAACCACACCCTAGAGTTTTGTGATGTTAGGTGTCACTTATAAACTACACCCTAAAGTTAATGTGATGTTAGGTGTCACTTATAAACTACACCTTAGAGTTATGTGATGTTAGGTGTCACTTATAAACTACACCCTAGAGTTATGTGATGTTAGGTGTCACTTATAAACTACACCTTAGAGTTATGTGATGTTAAGTGTGATTTATAACAACACCCTACAGTTATGTGATGTTAAATGCCATTTATAAACCACACCCTAGAGTTTTGTGATGTTAGGTGTCACTTATAAACTACACCCTAGAGGTAGTGTGATGTTAGGTGTCACTTATAAAACTACACCCTAGAGGTATGTGATTGTTAGGTGTCACTTATAAACTACACCCTAGATTATGTGATGTTAGGTGTCACTTATAAACTACACCCTAGAGTTATGTGATGTTAGTGTCATTTGTAACTACACCTAGAGTTATGTGATTTAGTGTCACTTATAAACTACACCTAGAGTTATGTGATGTTAGGTGTCACTTATAAACTACACCCAGAGTTATGTGATATTAGGTGTCACTTATAAACTACACCCTAGAGTTATGTGATGTTAGGTGTCATTTGTAAACTACACCCTAGAGTTATGTGATGTTAAGTGTGATTTATAACAACACCCTACAGTTATGTGATGTTAAATGCCATTTATAAACTACACCCTAGAGTTATGTGATATTAGGTGTCACTTATAAACTACACCCTAGAGTTATGTGATGTTAGGTGTCATTTGTAACTACACCCTAGAGTTATGTGATGTTAAGTGTGATTATAACAACACCCTACAGTTTATGTGATGTTAATGCCATTTATAAACCACACCCTAGAGTTTTGTGATGTTAGGTGTCACTTATAACTACACCCTAGAGTATGTGATGTTAGGTGTCACTTATAAACTACACCCTAGAGGTATGTGATGTTAAGGTGTCACTTATAAACTACACCTAGAGTTATGTGATGTTATCTGTCCTTTGTAAACTACACCCTAGAGTTATGTGATGTTAGGTGTCACTTATAAACTATTATTTGATGTTAGGTGCACTATTTAAACTACACCCTAGAGTGTATGTGATGTTAGGTTCACTTATAAACTACACCCTAGAGTTATGTGATGTTAGGTGTCACTTATAAACTACCACCTAGAGTTATGTGATGTTAGGTGTCACTTATAAACTACACCCTAGAGTTATGGTGATGTTAGGTGTCACTTATAAACTACACCCTAAGAGTTATGTGATATTAGGTGTCACTTATAAACTACACCCTAGAGTTATGTGATGTTAGGTGTCATTGTAAACTACACCCTAGAGTTATGTGATGTTAAGTGTGATTTATAACAACAACCCTACAGTTATGTGATGTTAAGTGTGAGTTATAACAACACCCTACAGTTATGTGATGTTACATGCCATTTATAAACCACACCCTAGAGTTTTGTGATGTTAGGTGTCACTTATAAACTACACCCTAAAGTTATGTGATGTTAGGTGTCACTTATAAACTACACCTTAGAGTTATGTGATGTTAGGTGTCACTTATAAACTACACCCTAGAGTTATGTGATGTTAGGTGTCACTTATAAACTACACCTTAGAGTTATGTGATGTTAGGTGTCACTTATAAACTACACCCTAGAGGTATGTGATGTTAGGTGTCACTTATAAACTACACCCTAGAGTTATGTGATGTTAGATGTCACTTATAAACTACACCCTAGAGTTATGTGATGTTAGGTGTCATTTGTAAACTACACCCTAGAGTTATGTGATGTAGGTGTCACTTATAAACTACACCCTAGAGTTATGTGATGTTAGGTGTCACTTATAACTACACCCTAGAGTTATGTGATGTTAGGTGTCACTTATAAACTACACCCTAGAGTTATAGTGATGTTAGGTTGTCATTTGTAAACTACACCCTAGAGTTATGTGATGTTAGGTGTCACTTATAAACTATTATGTGAATGTTAGGTGGCACTTGAGAACATACGACCTTAGAGTTTATGTGATGTTAATCTGTCATTTGAATAAACTACACCCTAGAGTTATGTGATGTTAGTGTCACTTATAACTATTATGTGAGTTTAGGTGTACACTTATAAACTACACCCTAGAGTTATGTGATTTAGGTGTCACTTATAAACTACACCCTAGAGTTATGTGATGTTAGGTGTCACTTATAAACTACACCCTAGAGTTATGTGATGTTAGGTGTCACTTATAAACTACACCCTAGAGTTATGTGATGTTAGGTGTCACTTATAAACTACACCCTAGAGTTATGTGATGTTAGGTGTCACTTATAAACTACACCCTAGGAGTTATGTGATGTTAGTGTCACTTATAAACTACACCCTAGAGTTATGTGATGTTAGGTGTCACTTATAAAACTACACCCTAGAGTTATGTGATGTTAGGTGTCATTTGTAAACTACACCCTAGAGTTATGTGATGTTAGGTGTCACTTATAAACTATTATGTGATGTTAGGTGTCACTTATAAACTACACCCTAGAGTTATGTGATGTTAGGTGTCACTTATAAACTACACCCTAGAGTTATGTGATGTTAGGTGTCATTTGTAAACTACACCCTAGAGTTATGTGATGTTAGGTGTCACTTATAAACTATTATGTGATGTTAGGTGTCACTTATAAACTACACCCTAGAGTTATGTGATGTTAGGTGTCACTTATAAACTACACCCTAGAGTTATGTGATGTTAGGTGTCACTTATAAACTACACCCTAGAGTTATGTGATGTTAGGTGTCACTTATAAACTACACCCTAGAGTTATGTGATGTTAGGTGTCACTTATAAACTACACCCTAGAGTTATGTGATGTTAGGTGTCACTTATAAACTACCCCTAGAGTTATGTGATGTTAGGTGTCTTATGTGATGTTAGGTGTCACTTATAAACTATTATGTGATGTTAGGTGTCACTTATAAACTACACCTTAGAGTTATGTGATGTTATCTGTCATTTGTAAACTACACCCTAGAGTTATGTGATGTTAGGTGTCACTTATAAACTATTATGTGATGTTAGGTGTCACTTATAAACTACACCTTAGAGTTATGTGATGTTATCTGTCATTTGTAAACTACACCCTAGAGTTATGTGATGTTAGGTGTCACTTATAAACTACACCCTAGAGTTATGTGATGTTAGGTGTCACTTATAAACTATTATGTGATGTTAGGTGACATTTATAAACTACACCTTAGAGTTATGTGATGTTATCTGTCATTTGTAAACTACACCCTAGAGTTATGTGATGTTAGGTGTCACTTATAAACTATTATGTGATGTTAGGTGTCACTTATAAACTACACCTTAGAGTTATGTGATGTTAGGTGTCACTTATAAACTACACCCTAGAGTTATGTGATGTTAGGTGTCACTTATAAACTACACCCTAGAGTTATGTGATGTTAGGTGTCATTTGTAAACTACACCCTAGAGTTATGTGATGTTAGGTGTCACTTATAAACTACACCCTAGAGTTATGTGATGTTAGGTGTCACTTATAAACTACACCCTAGAGTTATGTGATGTTAGGTGACATTTATAAACTACACCCTAGCGTTATGTGATGTTATCTGTCATTTGTAAACTACACCCTAGCGTTACGTGATGTTGAGTGCCATTTATAAACTACACCCTAGAGTTATGTAATGTTAACTAAACTTCATCCTAGGTTTATGTGATGTGAATGGTCATATATAAACTATACCTTAGCTATCCATGATGAGAAGTGTCATGTAAACTATATCCCGGACGATTCACGTAACGGGAAGTGTCATTGTCTTCCCCAGCCACATGTCTACCCACCATCCAGTGTGTCGGCTATTCTGGACACCCCCATGCAGTTCTACTTGTACCTGGTTCTCCCTGAGACAGGCTTTATGACTGGCTACAAGTAACCTACATTGTGCTGTCCCTGTTGCTTTATGTTTACTTATTGTGTGATAAAAGCCGCTGTCCTATAAATTGACTTGTGTGGTGACAGCTACTTTACTATAAATTGACTTATGTGATGGCAGCTGCCTTTCTATAAATTGAAATTGAGTCACATTCCTGTACTTTTGTTTCTGTTGTGAAAGCTAATTTTCTATAAATTGACTTGTGTGACAAAAGCCACTTTCCTATACATTGACTTGTATGACAAAAGCCACTTTCCTATACATTGACTTGTGTGACAAAAGCCACTTTCCTATACATTGACTTGTGTGACAAAAGCCACTTTCCTATACATTGCCTCGTGGTGGACTGGAGGAAGCTAATACATGTGCATCATGGTGAGACACAGTACTGAGGGCTTTGAAGATCTATCACTGAAGTCCAGTATTAGAAGACCTACCCAAAATATGCCAGCTCTGTGGCGAAGAGCTTTCGAACACAATTCGTAATCCCACATATGGCGTCCGAAACACAGCCACGGGTGATTTGGCAGTAGACCGCCTTGCGTTGGTTTTCATCCAATGGTATGAGTACGGGTCGTTCAGACAGCAATGGCAAAATATTGAACGTAAACTTGCCACAAAATCACAAACAATCAAAACTTGCTGGGGCTGACTGCAACGTCCAGTAAAGGATATGCAACTAACTTTTAACCCACAACATAATATGTATGGCATGGGTAGTACTTGAGCACACACATTGGAATCCTTGTTGGAGCTGTGGAGTTTGTGGTGTGAGCTGCGGGGTTTGTGGTGTGAGCTGCGATTCTTCTACTGTGCTCTACACACAGAGGGTTGGGAAAATGAACAATTTCAAATGTGGTATCCTCCGAAGTCGGAGAGTATCTGCCTGCACGGCAAGGAACCACCAGTCTGCACACCGATAAGCCAGACATGGGACAACGGATACCCACGCAAACCTCAGTCTGGTATGACATCACATTGATGTTGGACAACAGGATGTCACCATCCGACATACAGGACTTCACGCTGGAGTTCACAGCCAGCGAACACAAGCAAGCAAGCAAATGTTGTAAAAATGATTCATTAATGCAGTCAGTTAATCAATAAATAAATCATTTAATCAATGAATAAATGAATCATTCAGGCAATGAAAGCAACCGATTAATGAATGAATGAATAATTCAGGCAATAAATCAACCAATCAATGAATAAATGAATCATTCAGGCAATGAATCAACAGATTACTGAATAAATGAATCATTCAGGCAATATAATGTAATTAATGAATAAAGGAATCATTCAGGCAATGAATCAACTGATCACTGAATAAATGAATCATTCAGGCAATGAATCAACTGATCACTGAATAAATGAATCATTCAGGCAATAAATCAACCGATATATGGATTAATGAATCATTCAGGCCATAAATCAGTTAAGCAGTCAGTGAATCAATTTTCCAATCAGTAAATAAATTATTCAGTCTAAATCAACCAACCAATCACTGAATTGATTAATTAATCAGTAAATCAATCTCAGACAACTTATCAGTGACTCAGTCAACAAATAAATGAATCAATCAGTCACTCAGTAAATAATTCAATCAATCAGTCAATCAGATAGTCAGATAATTAATCAGGCAACCAACTAATCATTGACTCAACCAGTCAACGAATTAGTCAGGCAGTGAATCAGCCATACACCCAACAATCAATGACTCAACCAGTAAATGACTCAGTCAGCCAGTCTATGAGTCACTCTGTAGGTTATTGAATTAATCAGTCAGGTCAATAATTGAATCAGTCTATGAATCAGTCACTCTGTTAGTGAATCAGTCAGTCAACCAACCATTCACTCAGTCAAAGATTTAATAAGTCAATAAACAAAAATTAATGACTCAATCAGCTATTTGATTATTTAGTCAACTAGCCAATGAATCAATCAACCTATTAGTGAATCAATCAGCCAACCAATCATTCAGTCAGTCATTAAATTAACAAACCAGTCAGTAAATTAACAAACCAACCTGTCAGTAAATTAACAAAGCAATCAGTTAGAGGTTTTGTTGCTGCATTTCTCCAGACTGGTGGCCAGTAATGGAGGAATAGACTTGGAGCAGGTGTGGAACCTGGACCTGCAGAAATCCCAGCAGACCATCACAGGAGTATACAGCAAGAGGGCCATTGGTAAGGGGTGTGAGTGTTACAAGGCTTTTCTTTACTAACCACTGTCCTGGTAAAATGTCAAAATGGGGAAGACCAGCCCAATGCAGAAAAGGGATGTGTGCATTCTGATGTAGATGTATTGTGACCCTCATTAGTACAGCTGAGTGTGTGCACTGAACTGAGATATCCCCAGTGTGATTTGAAGGAGTAGGTCAGAGTCCTGAGCACAGTTTTATAGTATGATAAATATGGTGGAAAAAAATAGTATAACACTCTTTTACATACATTAAGATGCATTTGGTACTGGGCCCATATTTGTGTAGATCAATCAGCACTTGGCGGTGGATGTGGCCAGGTTCACGCCAGCACCAGTTGTTTGAAGCTGTGTAAGTGATGGGTTAATGTCAGTTTAGGGAGGGAACCAGTGATTGTTGTGTTATCTGTGGGCACGAATGTTTGAAGCTGTGTAAGTGATGGGTTAATGTCAGTTTAGGGAGGGAACCAGCAATGGATGTGTCGTCTGTGGGCACGAGTGAGGTATTAAGAATACCTGGGGGATAGGTATGAGATGGTGACCAGGCTTGTTCATGAGGTTCATGAATTAAGGTGGCTAGGGAACCAAGAGCTGAGCTGTAAGAAAGAGGAACTCTAGAGAGTGGTAGAGTTCATCGGCTGAGGAAACTAAGGCCTGGGATCATTTGAGGAGGCAATCAAAAGCTGACTTGTATGAAAGGAACTAGAAAGTGGTCGAGTTCATCAGCTGAGGAAATGAAGGCCAGGGATAATTTGAGGAAGCAATGAAATGCTAAGCTGTATGAAAGAGGAACTCCAGAAAGCAGTTGAGTTCATCGGCTGAGGAAACCAAGGTCTGTAATAACTTGAAGAAACAATCAAATGGTAAGCTGTATGAAAGAGGTGAATCAGTACAACTGTCTCAGAACAGTTGTAACATCTTATGGAAGATCCCCTGCAGAGATTAGATCAAGAATTGCCATGGCAAAGGTAGCCTTCTGCAAAATGGAAAACATACTTACTGACAAAAAGATGACAATTGCATTGAGAAAAAGAGTGTTTAAGTGCTATATAGAACATATACTATTGTATGCGTGAGAAACAGACAAGCTGAGAAACATCTAATGGTGGTGGAAATGTGGTTTTTGAGAAACATACAAAGAATACCATGGACGGACAGAAAATCAAATGAGACAATTCTTCAAGAGACAAATGAAAAACGGAGGTTGATTGGAGAAATTAGACGTAGACAGTCAAGATTTCTTGGACATGTTATGAGGAGAAATGGTCTTGAAAATTTGGTGACATCTGGCAAGCTTGATGGGAAGAGAGCAGAGGAAGACAGAGGCATAAATACCTTGATTGTTTGGCAGTATGGTATGGTCGGGACAAGAACACAGACCTGATTCGAGACTCTGGTGACTGTATGAGAAGACGAACCATGACCACCCACACTTTGAAAGAGGAAAATGAGGAAAAGAAAAAAAGAGTAACCCCAGAAAGTGGTCATGTTCATCAGCTGAGGAAATTAAGGCCTGGGATAATTTGAGGAGGCAATCAAAAGCTGAGGTGTATGAAAGAGGAACTCCAGAAAGCGATCGAGTTCATTGTCAGAGGACGCCAAAGCTCGGAATAATTTGAGGAGGCAATTAAATGCCAAGCTGGATGAAAGAGGAACTCCAGAAAGTGGTTGAGTTCATCGGCTGAAGAAACCAAGTTCTGAAATAACTCCAAGAAACAGTCAAAAGCTAAGCTTATGAAAGAGGAGCCCCAGAAAGCATTCAAGTTCATCATGTAAACTTACCTGTTTGTTAATCAATAAAGAGTCGTAACTATAAAAAAGAAAATCAACATGAATATGATCCAGTGTTACACACCAACAAATGATAAAGAGGATTTGACATGAAGCTTCCAAACATAACTGACAGTCCAATAAAGGGCAATATCAAAATGTTGATGGGTGACCTAAATGTCACAGTAGGATTGGATAACACTTGTTACAAAGAGATCATGGGGAAACATGGACTAAGGTAATGAATGAAATTGGAGAATTATTTACCAAGTTTTGCGCAGTGGATCAATATATCGTAGGCGAGAGTGTTTTTCCTCACAAAAGAATCCATGAAATCAGTTCAGTGACAATAATGTAATATTCTTGTTGGAGTAAGGCAGTTTTTAGGTGTGAGATTTACTTCTGAAGATGATCTTAATGGTACTTTCATCTCTTCCTCTTTCGTTCGCTTGAAATGTGTCTATATCCTGCAATTTTGTCTCTTCTATGAATTTATCTGTATTTTCTTTTAGTTTACGCAGTGGTCCATAGAGTTTATCTTTCGCTGTTGTTTCTCTAGGCCAGAAGGTTTGCCTAGATATGTCTATTGTGGGCAGTCTTGGAGTATGTGCTCCACTGTCTGCAACGCCAGTCCACATGTGCATACGGCTGATTCACCAATCTTGAATTGTGTATACATCTGGTTGTGTAATCCATTGTGTCCTATTCTGAGGCACAGAATAATGATTTTCCAGGAGGGTTAAACTGTTCAACAAATGCCCGAAGAAGTTGAATGTGTCGGCCGAAAGATGTAAATATTGC
Organism: Cepaea nemoralis; assembly: GCA_014155875.1. Lineage (NCBI taxonomy): Eukaryota > Metazoa > Mollusca > Gastropoda > Stylommatophora > Helicidae > Cepaea > Cepaea nemoralis. The sequence continues at coordinate 473,394 of JACEFZ010010096.1, forward strand.
AGCTCTGCTGTAAACAGGCGCGATTACATCCAAAACAAACATCATCTTGATCTGGTGTTGGTGGCTTTGCTGAAGAAGAAGAAGAATTATTTGCTCTGGTCTGTCCTTAAGATGGTAATCGTCTTGAGCTAGTGTTGGTAACTTTCTGACTGATTTGGTCATTCTCTTCTTTTGGTGGTGTGTAACAACTTTTATCTCTTTTGTCCAATCAGAACATGTACATTCCCAAGGCCGAGTTCTGGGTGACCGTAGTGTGCTCTACAAGTACTTGAACCCAAACCTGGTGGCTGTGGTGGCCGAGGGAGAGGAGCAACCACAGGCAGCAGTCAGCAAAGGTGAATGTTTGCGTCAAATAAGAGATAATTCACTTGTTTTGTTTTAGTGTTGTTGTTGTTGTTGTTGTTACCGATCCAGGAATGTTGTGCTGACTCCCATCTGCTCAATACCATGTAGTATTCTGTGAGAATGCAGACTTGTGTGAGAAAAGCCACTTTCCGATAAATTGAGTTGTGTGACAAAAGCCACTTTCGTTTAAATTAAATTGTATGATATAAACCACTTTCCTTTACACTGATTGGTGTGACTAATGCCACTTTCCTATGCATTAATTTGTGTAATGAATGTTACTTTCCTGAACATTGACTTATGTGACAAAAGTTACTTTTCTATTCATTCACTTGTGTGACAAAAGCCACTTTCCTATTCATTCACTTGTGTGACAAAAGCCACTTTCCTGTACATTGACTTGTGTGATGACAGTTATCTTCCTCTAAACTAACTTTTATGACAAAAGCCACTTTCCTATTCACTCACTTATGTGACAAAAGCCACTTTCCCAAAACATAGTGTGATGAAAGCCACCTTCCTATACATAGTGTGATGAAGCCACCTTCCTATACATAGTGTGATGAAAGTCATTTTCCCATACATTGTATGATGAAAGCCACCTTCCTATACATAGTGTGATGAAATTCACTTTCCCATACAGTGTGATGACATCCACTTTCTGCTCGATGCCATACAATCAAAAAGTCAAGGACCCTTTTGTACGCCTGAAGGTCCATTGGTCATGTGGTGCTAGAGCCATGTTGTTATAAACAGGCTGGCCTTCTAGTTGAGTGAGGTGGTCAGTCTTACACAAGCTGCCTTTACTTGCCAAGACATTCAGTACCCACGTCTTGCACTCCCCGTAGTACTGAGACGCCAAGTTTCATAATTCTCTGACACACCATGTCTAATACCCTGCATACCATGTCATGGCCAGCCTGTGGATCATGCTGATGTTATTAACGCCCTTAGAGAGATGTCGAGAGTGGGGGATTTTGACGCCAGTGAGTCCACTTTCTTGTCTATAATGAGAGACTTGGGAATAAGAATTGGCACGGCCAGACATGAGAGGCACATCATTCAACACAGAACTGGCACTATTTGCCACCGGACGCTGTGGCATATGTTGGAGGGGGGAAGAGAAGAGGATCTGAGTACCTATGGACGTTTCCGGAGTGCAAGGATGATACCCCAAAAGATAACTAACTAACTACCTACCTACCTACCTACCTATCTATCTAATTACCTAACTAACTACTTAACTAACAATGTCGTATGTTCAAAATCAGCTGCAGGAGATACCAAAGAAAACCTGTTTGTGTTGTTTTCCATGGTATGATGCACCAGCCATTCAGAAAGCAATGGCAAACTACACAACAATATTGCCTAGTAAATAAGCAACAGCCAATGAGTTGAGTCAAGAACCAACATCACAGCACTCGGGACATTCCCATAATGCTCCATCCTCATCTTCAACAGCCAGCAAAGAGTTCCAGTACTGTTGGTACCAGTAGTAACAGTCAAGAAATGTTGGGGTTCATTACAACATCCTGTAAAGGACATTCAACTAACTTTAACCAAAATATGTGAATTTCTTTCAGGTCCCACACCGTTCTTCTCACTCTACCTGGTGGACGGGGTCACGGGACACATTGTGTACCACCAGACACACAAGAGGGCCGGTGGGCCGGTCAAGGTTATCCATTCAGAGAACTGGATCGTGGTAAGTATTTTGGGGGAGTTCTGGTAACAGCAAGGGGAACTCACTCCCAACTCAGAACATTGTCGCCTTTTATTAGTCATGGAGCATTGTCTGTCAGCCATTTATTAGTTAATGAAGCATTGTCTGTCAGCCTTTCATTGATCAGTGGAGCATTGTTTGTCAGCCTTTTACTAGTCAGTGAAGCATTGTCTGTCAGCTTTTCATTGGTCAGTGAAGCATTGTCTGTCAGCCTTTCATTAGTCAGTGAAGCATTGTCTGTCAGCTTTTCATTAGTCAGTGAAGCATTGTCTGTCAGCTTTTCATTGGTCAATGAAGCATTGTCTGTCAGCTTTTCATTGGTCAATGAAGCATTGTCTGTCAGCCTTTCATTAGTCAGTGAAGCATTGTCTGTCAGCTTTTAATTGGTCAATGAAGCATTGTCTGTCAGCTTTTCATTGGTCAATGAAGCATTGTCTGTCAGCTTTTCATTGGTCAATGAAGCATTGTCTGTCAGCCTTTCATTAGTCAGTGAAGCATTGTCTGTCAGCTTTTCATTAGTCAATGAAGCATTGTCTGCCAGCCTTTCATTTGTTAATTAAGCATTGTCTGTCACCCAACACTCAGTTCATGATTTATTGGATTTTTTTGCAAAACTAGATGCAACTCACCTTCATTGAAAGAGGAACAAAGAAGAATATACTGTGTGAACATATGTGCTATATATTCCAGCTTGAAGGATTTCTCTAATTATTTTAGTTTATGTTGTGTGATTTCTGCAGTATGTACCTGATGAGATGCAGCGAAATATGCCCAGCAATAAATCATGCAATCTATTGTTTGTGTCTTCATTATTCATAGAAGAATACATTGGATCTTGCAGCTAAAGTGTTCTATGGGATGAGGTAGCCAGTCTCATGCCAATCCTCCTTAATGGCATCTTATGACATGTATAGTGAGTTACAATGTGAATTTGCTTCCCTTCTGGGTCCTGGTAATGCATGAGAATATTTTTCTGTATAAATTAATTAACATAGGCTTTAGTTTGATGATCTCATGTTTTGTCCATTTTGCAGTCTCTGGACTTTCTTCTACTTCTTCTTCTTCTTCTTCTTCTTCTTCTTCTTCTTCTTCTTCTTCTTCTTCTTCTTCTTCTTCTTCTTCTTCTACTCCTCCTCCTCCCCCCCCCCCCCCCCCCCCCCTTCTCCTTCGAGCTGTGATATTTGCACACTTCGGCTGATGACACATCCGACTTTAACGGGTGTTTGCTGACTAAGTTAACCTTCCTGGTTTACTGGTTTGTAAATGACTGTTTGAATGATGTCCTGTTCCATGGATGTGGGTGATAGACACTTCAGAACAGGTTAGGAGACAATAAGATTATCTTCATTGCACCAGGTTTTATCCTGTTGAGCTCAGGCTGTCTTGGCAGGACAGTTAACCACTTGCTGAAAGTGTCGCACAGAGCATGAACTCCATAGCTGCCACAGTAACCTTTGGAGGGGATCTCTGAAAAATGATGGGCACACTTGTTTATGCACGGCCGATCATAGCTTCTTGTTTTGTTAAAATATTGTCAGTATGTACATTGAATGGTTTTAATCTTTTACCAGTATTTTTACTTCAATGAAAAACACCGGCGGCATGAAATTGCTGTGCTGGAGTTGTATGAGGGAAAGGAACAAAGCAACTCAACCGCCTTCTCGTCCTTCTCGCCGCCTTTGCCTCCGCTTGTCATGCGGCAGTCGTACATTTTCCCAATGCCAATTTTTACTATGGAGGCTACAGTTACGGAGAAAGGGATTGCCAGCAAGAGTATTATAAGTAAGTTTATGTGGATGAATGAGAGTGAGAGCTGCAGGGAGAGAAAGAGGTGAGAGATAGTGCAAAAAAGATGCAAGGAGAGATGCTGGGGGGGTAGGGCACAGGGAAAGGTCACAGGGAAAGGTCACAGCGCAGGGAGGGGAGTGAGATGCAGGGAGAGCAAGAGGCACAGGGAAAGATAAAATCAAGGAAAGAAAATGATAGAGAGAAGAGGAGATAGAAAGGTGGGGGTGGGGGGGGGAAATAGAAGTACAGGGAAGTTTATACAGAAGACAGCATTGCAGATATAGACAATAAATTACAAGTGAACAAAAGAAGGAGAAGTAGAAAGTGATGAAGAAGAATATAGAAATAGAGAGATTTGGAAAAAGAGATCAATAGAGAAAAGATCAAAGAGAAATAGTGAGGGCTGGAGACTGTGGTGGAGAGAAATAGATAGACAAGCAAGAAAGGGATGGACATATTGAAGGAAGGAGAGAATTTGAGAAGGATGTGAGAGGGTTTGAGAAGGATAGGAGAGAATTCAGGCAGGATGTGAGAGGTGGATATTCTAACTCTTTAACCACCAGATCAACATTGTCTGTAATTTTTTTTTAAAGTAAAGGACTATTGTATACACACACAGAAGCATGTTAGGTATATGGTGCCTGAACCTTGTTTGTATAGACCAGTCGGTCGGTGCTGGGGAGATGGTGTGGTACCAGGCTGGCCATTTTTACTTGCAGGGACATTTCCTGGTACCCACTTTAGCCTGGGAGGCCGGGTCTCAGTCTTTCTCCCTCCCTCCCTCCAACTTACCAGAATTAAAAATTTCCTTGACGAAAACACAAGAAAGATATTCTATACTTCCCACATACAAACACATATTGACTATTGCTCCACAATCTGGGATGGATGCTCCCAATCAGTAACAAAACGCCTTTATTCACTCCAGAAAAGGACAGTGCGTTTAATTAATGGTGAAAAGCTTACCGACAATTCTGACCTACTTCAGTTACTGCCACACCTCAAATTCCTACTTTTTAATAAGGCTAAACTAATTCACAAAATCCTATTTCAAAATGCTCTGAGCTACATTTGGCCACTGTTCAAATATAACGCAAGAAGACATAGCGAACAGCTAAATATACTTCATGTCCCTAATCCCTAAACATAGGATAGACTTATATAAAACAAGCTTAGCTTACTCTGCCGCTCAATTGTGGAAAAATCTTCCACAAGAAATCAAAGACACCACCAATCATTATACATACAATCACAACCTGTTTGAACACTATCTCAGTACATCCCCCCCCCCCCCCCCCCCCCCCAAAAAAAATAATGGAAAAATAAACATTCCCATATGTATGGTACACCTTCCTTAGGTAATTAATGCCCATGTTAAACATTGCCTCAGTGAGTCATGTATTATTGATTATTTTTCATGCATTTTAATGCTTATTGTTCTTTTGTTGTCTAAGATTAGCTTCATAAGTGATGTTGAATGAAATAATGTATGAGAGGAAATAGAGAAGAAGGGCAGAATGTCAGATGGGCCTGCGAGCCCAATTCTTAACCCTTTGAAAATAAAGTTTGTTTGTTCGTTATCTCCCTCTTCCAGTGACAGCCATCAACAACAGTACCTGTGACTTACTTAATTGTAACTCTTCCCCCCCCCCTCTCTCTCTCTCTCTCTCTCTCCTTGTCTCTTCCCTCTCCCCCTCTTACAATGACAGCCACCAACCACAGTGCCTGTGACTTACTTAATTGTAACTTTTCCTCCCTTGTGCCACCACCCCCCCCCCCCCCCCCATCCTTTCCACTGTTCCCCCTCTCAATATTCCAGTGACAGCCAGGGTGACCAGATTGGCTTTTTAAAAGCCAAATTTGACAAATTTGGCTTTTTATAACAGTTTTGGCGTCAGAAAATCAGTTTGGCTATTTGGCTTTTTAACAAATTGTAATGGTATATGCCTCTTTTTTGAATTTTTACAGTTAATTGTTGTCTTGTGTTACTATTTTTAAGCAAAAACAAATGCAAAATGATAAGCTTATCTGGCCATGTTCTATACGCACTGAAGCACTGCGCAGCTTACTGTTTAGTAGTTACGTTTTCAAATTAATTATACCTTCATAGCAATCGCGAGTCGCAACTCGCAAGTATTTCTTATTAATGTTATTGACTGAACCTATTATCATGCCAAAGTGGAAACCATCTTATGATACTAATCGGAAATATAATGATCAATGGGAAAAGACATTTGTGTGGCTCAAGAAATCCACTGACGGTTCTGAACAGGCATATTGCAAACTGTGCCATTGTAATATTGTTCCAAGATTTTCAAATCTCGCAAATCATGCAACAACAGAAAAACACAAGCGGAGCGCGCCATCTTCTTCACAAAAAACACTTTCAGTGGTGACAATAAGCAAGAAAATTGATGACAAAGTTAAATTAGCTGAAAATTAGGATGAAATTGAAAAATGTAATCAATCATTAAAAAATTGCATTGGTTTTGCATCCGATGGTGCTTCCAGTATGGTTGGATGCAACAATTCAGTTTGGTCCAGAATGACAGATGTATCTCCTTCATGTGTTCAGTATAAGTGTGTTTGCCATTCATTAGCATTGTGCATCAAATATACAGTGTCAAAACTACCTTAAAACATTGGACTTTTGCTGACAGAAATACCAAATTGGTTTAGACATAGCAATCTAAGACGAGAAGCATTTAAAGATCTATTCAAAATTATGAACTCATCGACAGAATTTCAGCAAGCTAGAACTGCATCACTTCCTTTGAGATAATTTCTTCTATTCGCTGGCTTGTCCGGGAAAAAGTAATGTTCAACATTCTAATAAATTGGGAAGAACTCAAGGCTTATTTTATTTCTGCTGAATTAGCAAATTATTACACTAAATTTAAGTCACGACTTATAAAGGAAATGCTTCTAGATCAAAGAAACTACCTTTATTTTCATTTCGCAACCCCTATTATGCAGGAATTCGAAAGGTTAAATAGCCTTTTTTCAGAAAAGTAAGGCAGATCCTCACGAATTACATGAAGAACTATTTTTGCATTATAAGCGTCGTAATAGTAGGACTTATGATACCAATAATAAGAAAAAAGATGTTTCTAATGTTGATTTTGGCATCAAATTCCTGTCAGAGTGTGATAACTACATTCAGAAAAGTTCTGATACAAAATTTAATTGCCAACAAGAGGTCTTAGATCTCAAAGAAAGATGCTTATCAGTGCGAGAAGAAGCACTTTATCAAGTTAGAAAGCGGCTTCCTTCAGCAAGAAATATATTTAAAGATCTAACCAATTTTAACCCTGGAATAACCTTAAACCAGGCTTCTAGACCATCTATTTTCGAAATTGCCCTTTTTGAATTTGGCTGAAGAAAACCACACTATTATTGAAGAACAATACAGAAAATTTTATAGATTGGAAGGAAGAAGAACAATTTAAAGAAAATGGACTGCCTATAAAATGCAGAGCAGTTCTGGCAAGGAGTCATGAAACATCCCCAATTTAAAGAGCTTGCTTCTTTTGTTCTTACTTGCTTAATAACACTTATTAGCAATACCGCAGTGGAGAGGATGTTCTCTCTTTTAACATGCATAAAAACCAAAGCAAGGAATAGACTTCAGCTGTCTCTCTTAGAAGCAATTATTAGAATTAGAGCAGAACCATTATCTTCAAACAAGTGCTGTAATGAATTTGTACCTTCATCCAAAATGTTGAATGATTTCAAAGCTGGAATAGTATATTCTAATGAATCCTGTACTGAATTTCAACAATGAAGAGGAATACTTATTTGAAGAAGAGGTCTTCATGTGATATAAGTATATTTTTAATATATCTTTTTACTAGGCAATGTTTGGCTTTATTTTGGCTTTTTTATTTCATGACTTGGCTTCTTTTGATCGCGGCGATCTGGTCACCCTGGTGACAGCCACTAACCACAGTGCCTGTTACTTACTTCCAACTCTCATCCTCCCTCTCTCCCTGTCTCCCTCTTCCAGTAACAACCACCAACCACAGTGCCTGTTACTTACTTCCAACTCTCTCATCCTCCCTCTCTCCCTGTCTCCCTCTTCCAGTAACAACCACCAACCACAGTGCCTGTTACTTACTTAATTGTAGCTCTCTCCCTCCCTCTCTCTTCCTCCTCTTCCAGTGGCAGCCACTAACCACAGCACCTGTCACTGACTCAATTGTTACCCTCTTTCTCCCTCCCTCCCTTCATCCTGTCTCTCACTCCCTCTCTGCCAATGACAGCCACCAACCACAGCACATGTGACTGACTCAATTGTAACCCTCTCTCTCCCTTCCTCTCTTCCACTCCCAATGACAGTCAGTCACCAACCACAGCATACGTGACTGACTCAATTGTAACTCTCTCCCTCCCTCCCCTCCCTCCCTCCCCCTCTTCCACTTCCAATGACAGCCACCAACCACAGCACCTGTGACTGACTTAATTTTAACTCTCTCTCTCCCCCACAGTTGCTCTGAGGCTCGGAGGTATACTCTCCCTACCAAAAGCTTTGCTGGATCCTAGAAGACCGGTGATCCCCACACCAGAAACCATGTAAGTCGAACCACTGGCTGTGTGGGACCACGGTTCTCTTGTCTGTATGTCTTCTATGGCCTTAGTTTTTGTCATTTGTCAGTGGTCACTTTCTTTGTTGTGTGTGTTTGGTTTCTTTACATCACATGCTACGACTAGAACGTTTAACTACATTTCTCTTGTCTGTGTGTTTTCTGTGGCTTTAGTTGTTGCTGCTTGTCAGTGGTCACTTTCATTGTTGTGTGAGTTTGTTTTCTTTACACTGTCAGGGACAACTAGCTTCTATTGACCATGTTTTGCTTGTCTGTGTCTTCTGTGGCTTTAGTTGTTGCTTGTTGTGGTCACTTTCGTTGTTGTGTGAGTTTGTTTTCTGTACAGCATCCATACCTTTGTTGGCATGTGCCTGGAAAGTGTTTGTTTCTAGCCTGAGAAACCAAGTTTACCTGTCTGTGCAGCCATATTATACTTAGGTTAGAATGTTTTAGAATTGTTTAAAATCTAGAGCCTCCTCGGGGGTTGAAGACATCTTCCACATTTTGTGAGATGGACATTCTGACCCCTTGGCCACTAGCTTCCCATTGTACACTCTGAGTTGAGTGCAGTTGTGTAAAGAACCGACACTACAGCACTCAGAACATTCCCATACGTGCTCCGTCCTCATCTTCAACAGCTAGGGAAGAGTCTCAATATTAATGGTACCAGTAGCAGTCTGATTATGTGTCCGCCTGGCTTTTCCGCGGAGTTGTACACTCTGCTTGTCTTCTCCCGTAGATTACCCCCTGAGGAGGCCATAAGTTCAGCACTCTAACTCTGTAGCCTTGGTGCGAACATCTTCAACAAGTGTCTCATCTTGTACAGATCTTTTCTCCAGTCTGGACATTTTCCTCGGATCATAACCCAAATGCCCTGCCTCTGTTGCTGTCACATGTCAATCATAAGCCAGAAGCTCCACTTCTGTTGCTGTCACATGTCAATCATAAGCCAGATGCCCCGCCTCTGTTGCTGTCATATGTCAATCATAAGTCAGATGCTCCACCTCTGTTGCTGTCATATGTCAATCATAAGCCAGATGCTCCACCTCTGTTGCTGTCATGTGTCAATCATAAGTCAGATGCTCCACCTCTGTTGCTGTCATGTGTCAATCATAAGTCAGATGCCTCGCCTCTGTTGCTGTCATGTGTCAATCATAAGTCAGATGCCTCGCCTCTGTTGCTGTCATGTGTCAATCATAAGCCAGATGCAGCACCTCTATTGCTGTCATGTCTACATTGCTTATCCCAGTCTGGATTAATCACATGTCATTACTGGTGGGGAACAAAGGATAATTAACCTCAGTATTTCAGGATTAATCATATGTCATTACTCTCAGGGAAGAAACGATAATTAACCTCAGTACATCATGGATTTTAGGATTAATCAAATGTCATTACTGCCAGGGTACAAACGATAATTAATCTCAGTACATCATGGATTTCAGGATTAATCAAATGTCATTACTGCCAGGGTACAAACAATAATTAACCTCAGTATGTCATGGATTTCAGCATTAATCAAATGTCATTACTGCTGGGGAACAAATGATAATTAACCTCAGTACATCGTGGATTTCAGGGAAGTCCTGATTAACCAAATGTCCTTACTACCAGTGAGGAAATTATAATTAACAGGCGAAGTATCCATTACTGGAAAGAATGGCTCAGAAGGGCATGATGAGAGAGTCTACATGAGACACAAAGTGAAGAGGGAACGCCAGACAGACTTTAAGTCAGATTTCTACTGGTATTATCAGCATGGGAAATCTTCAGTGGCTTTTTAAAGGCGGGGGATGGGGGGTGTGATGATTTCAGAGCATGTGTGGAAGTATCCCGAGGCGCAGTGATGTGGTTACTTACATTCAGTGTTGATGACTCAGTTTGACATCATGAGCTGCAGGGAGGAAAAGTCAGGATTGACTAGCCAGGATTGATGTCAGTATTCTCGGGGGAAGAAATCATGATTCATCTCATTACATCATCAAATTGAGAGAAGTCAGAATTAATTATATGACATAACTGCCCATGGAAGAAATCATAATTGACCTCATTACTTCATGCCCTGCAGGGAAGAAGGCACCATTCCCTACATCCCAGAGATCCCCATCAACACAGATGCCCTCGTCAACTACAACAGAAGTATGTTCAACATCAACGGGATTTTCACCTCTCCAGCAGGCCTGGAGTCCACGTCCCTGGTGTTTGTCTATGGCATAGGTAAGTCAGCCATGGCATAGATAAATCAGCCTTGGCATAGATAAGTAACCCGCGGCATAATTAAGTTAGCTGTGGCATAGGTAAGTCAGCCATTATCTATAAGTAAGTCAGCTGTGTCATAGGTAAGTCAGCCATTATCTATAGGTAAGTCAGCTGTGTCATAGGTAAGTCAGCCACAGCAAAGGTAAGTCAGCCGCAGCATAGGTAAATCAGCCATTACCTTAGGTAAGTCAGCTGCAGCAAAGGAAGTCAGCCATTACCTTAGGTAAGTCAGCCATTACCTATAGGTAAGTCAGCCTTTGCCTATAGGTAAGTCAGCCATGGCATAGGTAAGTCAGCCATGACCTTACATAAGTCAGCTGTAGCATAGGTAAGTCAGTCATTACCTGTAGGTAAGTCAGCCATTACCTATAGCTTAGTCAGCTGTGTCATAGGTAAGTCAGCCATTGCCTATAGGTAAGTCAGCCGTGTCATAGGTAAGTCAGCTGTGGCATAGGTAAGTCAGCCATGTCATAGGTAAGTCAGCTGTGGCATAGGTAAGTCAGCTGTGGCATAGGTAAGTCAGCCTTTGCCTATAGGTAAGTCAGCCATGACATGTAGGTAAGTCAGCCATGACCTGTAGGTAAGTCAGCCATTACCTATAGCTTAGTCAGCTGTGTCATAGGTAAGTCAGCCATTGCCTATAGGTAAGTCAGCCGTGTCATAGGTAAGTCAGCTGTGGCATAGGTAAGTCAGCTGTGGCATAGGTAAGTCAGTCATTACCTATAGGTAAGTCAGCTGTGGCATAGGTAAGTCAGCTGTGGCATAGGTAAGTCAGTCATTACCTATAGGTAAGTCAGCTGTGGCATAGGTAAGTTAGCTGTGGCATAGGTAAGTCAGCTGTGGCATAGGTAAGTCAGCCGTGGCATAGGTAAGTCAGCTGTGGCATAGGTAAGTCAGCCATTACCTATAGCTTAGTCAGCTGTGTCATACGTAATTCAGCCATTGCCTATAGGTAAGTCAGCCGTGTCATAGGTAAGTCAGCCGTGTTATAGGTAAGTCAGCTGTGGCATAGGTAAGTCAGCTGTGGCATAGGTAAGTCAGTCATTACCTATAGGTAAGTCAGCTGTGGCATAGGTAAGTCAGCCGTGTTATAGGTAAGTCAGCTGTGGCATAGGTAAGTCAGCTGTGGCATAGGTAAGTCAGCCGTGTTATAGGTAAGTCAGCTGTGGCATAGGTAAGTCAGCCGTGTTATAGGTAAGTCAGCTGTGGCATAGGTAAGTCAGCTGTGGCATAGGTAAGTCAGCCGTGTTATAGGTAAGTCAGCTGTGGCATAGGTAAGTCAGCCGTGTTATAGGTAAGTCAGCTGTGGCATAGGTAAGTCAGCTGTGGCATAGGTAAGTTAGCCGCCGTGTGTTACCGAGACCCTAAGGGGAAGCAAGGAATAGTACCGCTGCAGCCTAACAGGCACGTTGTAAGAGATGGCTAAGGCAGGGTTGTGCTTAGGGCAGGCTACCCCCATCACAAAGAAAAAATTCAGCCACAAAAACATGGAGATAGTAACAGATAGAATGGCTTGGAGTGGTGTGGTTGAAAGGAGGGGGAATAAAGGGCAGAGGAGAGAGAGATGGGCAAGTCATGTGGTGAGATTGTGTTGTGTGGATTAACAGTGCTAAAGTGGAGAGGTTCAACTTTACTGCACTGGTCCGCAGAATGGCAGACCGCTGGCCGAATGCATCACACAAAGCATGAACTCCATAGATCCATTGGTGACCTCCATGAGTCTCTGGGGAGAATTGCACTTGTGGTTTGAATGATGCAGTCCAGGGAGCGAACCCACCACCTTCAGAACATGAAGCAGACGGTTGGGAGTGGTGGGGTTATAGTTAACTTGTTTGTCTGACATGGTGTGTAGAGAAGTAGGGAAGTAATGATGGATGTTTGTGTGGTATCTGGTAAAAGGGACTGTAATTGTGACTATTTGTGTGTGGTATTTGTTAAAAAGTGTAGTAATAGCAAATGTTTGTGTGTGATATCTGGTATAAAGATATTACAGTTTGTGTGTGGTATCTGGTATAAAGATATTACAGATTGTGTGTGGTATCTGGTATAAAGATATTACAGTTTGTGTGTGGTATCTGGTACAAAGATATCCAGTTCCCTAGATGTATTTATACTCACATGATTCCTTCCTAATGTTTGATGCATGGCGTACCTTCTCTTCGTGTTCTATTTTTGTATATCATCATCATGTGCCATGCCAACAAGCGCGGCCGGTCATGTTTCGCCATCTCACACTATCACCAGTCGTGGATCAGCTCGGTGTTCTTGTCTCAACTATACCACATGGCCCAGCCATCCAGGTATTTACTTCTGTGCCCTACCCTTGTTCTTTTCCCCTCAATCTTGCCAGTTGTCACCAAGTTCTCCAATTTATTTCTTCTAATGTGTCCAACAAATTTTGACCTATCTTCATCTAATGTCTCTAATCAGTTTACGATTTTCATTTGTTTCTTGCAGGACTTGGTCATTGGTTTTTCTGTCTGTCCATGGTATTCTTTGCATTTTCCTTAGAAACCACATTTCCACAGCCATCAGATGTTGTTCGGCTTGTCTAATCATTGCCCATGCTTCACATCCATACAAAAGTAAATGTTCTATGTAGCACTTCAACACTCTTTTTCTCATTTCAATTGATATCTTTTTATTGGTCAGTATGTTTTTCATCTTGCAAATGGCTACCTTTGCCATGGCTATTCTTGTACTATCTCCAACACTATCTGTCTCTCACCTTAACTGTACATTCTGTAGACTGATGTACGTCCATCTATTGATATTATTTCCCACTTGCATTGTTGTCTACCTCTTGCTCGCTTGCCCTCCAGTATGGTTTTTATAAGAGTGTTATATCTTTTAACGTGGCCGAAATATTTCACTTGCCTCTTTTTTATTTATTTCATCAACTCTCTTTTCATTCCCGGTTTTTCTGGAATCTCTGTATTTGATTGTTTCTGTTTCCATGAAATACAACATGTTCTTCTGTATATCCACATCTCCAGGGCATCTATTCGACTTTCTAGTTGCTTGTTCAATGTCCAGGCTTCCGAACCATATATAACATTTGACAATTCTCAGTTTTAATGCGTTGTTAATCTCTCGGGATATTAATACTGATTTCATGCTATTGACAGCATCTTTGCCATTCCTATTGTCTGTTTTAGTTCTATTTCACTTCTGCCATCATCTGTTTTTCATCATCAAGTGCCCTGCCAGCTGGCGTAGGCGTTCATGGCTCTCCACAGATCTCGGTCGTTGGTGTTCTGGATCAACTCTGCTGATGGTATTCCTCTATGCCACTGTTTCAATCCATCCAGCATTATTTCTCTTGGTCTGCTTCTGCCTCTCTTCCCCTCGATCTTTCCAGTTGTCACGATGTTCTCCAATGCCTCTCTTCTCTTCACATGACCGAAGAAAGATGTTTGTCTCTTCCTTATTGTTGTATATAATGTTCTAGTTTCATTAGCCTGTATAAGGCAGCCGCTGTTAGTCACTTTGGCAGTCCAAGGAATTTGCAACATTCGTCTCAGGAACCACATCTCTGTTGCTTCTAATTTCTTCTTAGTTTGTTCATTTACATTCCAAGATTCACTGCCATACAGCAAAACTGGTTCTACATAGCATTTCAGCACTCTCTTTCTTACATTCAGTGATAGTGACTTATTGCATAAGATACTCTTCATTTTCTGAAATGCGGCCTTTGCTTGCCCTATTCTGCTCTTAATCTCTGTTGTACATCTCCCATCTGATGTTATAAATGCCCCTAGGTATCTAAAATTATCTACTTGGTTAAGAATTTTCCCTTTTATTTCTATGTCACATTTTGGTGTCACCATTTTCTTTGATATCACCATTGCTACTGTTTTCTTGATATTCAAGGAGAGTCCTTTCCTTGCACAATGTCCAACAATTTTTGTAGGTCTGTTGAATTATCCACCAACGATACTGTGTCATCCGCATAGCGTATATTATTTATATTATAACCTCCGACTGGTATTCCTGGCATCTCTTTGATCTCTCTCATTATTACTTCGCTATATTATGGAGAAGAGATCTGGTGACAAGACACATCCCTGTCGTACTCCTAACTTTATCTTTTCATAACTACCCTCTTTATTTACATGTTACAGTATTACATGTCCAAGATAGAGAAACTTGTTACTTGTTATTCCCTGTTGACTGCGATGTTCATTGATGACCTTTCCTTTCCATTGCTAATTATCATAGTTTTTGTTTTTAGGATGTTAATATCTAAGCCACATTCTGCACTATGCCTGTTTAATTGTTACTCTAGGTTTTGTAACTCTTGCTCGCTGTCTGCTAGTAACACAGGAATGTTCCCATTTACTTGTATATTACATTGTGGTATTTCCTTCTTCCTAGTGGCGACCATAATCTTCGTCTTTTTTACAATTTAATTCTAACCCTAGTTGTTCACTATGTGCAATAACCACATCTATTAAATGTTGCAGAAAGTTGTTTAATGCCTTCCCAAATGTTTGATTTATAATGTCCCTTCCCCAGATGTGTTCTATGCTCGTGTGATGCCTTCCTACATGTGTGATCTAGAATTTCCCTCTCACATATTTGATGTTCAGTTTGCCTTCCCCAGATTTGTTCTATATTTGTTCCCACATATTTGATCTACAATTTCCCTTCCCAAGATTTGTTCTACACTCATGTGATGCCTTCCTGATTGTTTGATCTACAATTTCCCTCCCACATATTTGATGTTCAGTTTGCCTTCCCCAGATTTGTTCTATATTTGTTCCCACATATTTGATCTACAATTATCCCGTCCCCAGATTTGTTCTACACTCGTGTGATGCCTTCCCGGATGTTTGACGTACTGAAGGAAGACTTTGACTATCTGTTCATCGGCAGTGTCCTGGGCGTCATGCTACTGGTGTCGTTCATCACTCAGAAGCTGGCAGCGAGGAAGGCTCTGAGCCGAGCCTGGAAGTAATCATGGCGTTGTGACCAAGGCACAGAAGGAGGCTGAGAGTTGTTGTGTCTTTTAGTATTGAGTTCTAGTATTGATGTTTGATGTTTTTGCTGTCATTGACAAACGACCATCAAGATTATAATGTGAAATATCATGCATGAAGAAGCACAGAATATAACGTGATAGATGTGAAGCAATGATCAAAAAGCCCAGAATATAACGTGATGGATGAGAAGCTACCATCAATAAGTCGAGAATGTAATGTAATAGATGACAGGCAGCCATTCAGAATGTAATGTAATAGATGATAGTCAGCTATTTTAAAAAAGTCCTATCAAAAAGCTTGAAAAATAATGTAATAACTGCCACAGAGAAGCCTGGGAAATAATGTCATGTGTGGCAATAAACTATCAAGAAGGCCAGAATATAATGTAACAGATTACAGGCAACCATCAAAACAGCCCTGAGCATATGTAAAATATGACAAGAAACTATCAAGAATATAATGTAATAGATGAGCAGCCATCTAGAAGCCTGGAATATAATGTCACAGTGACCATGTGGTTATGGGCCACACTGACCCAGGCTGCCAGGTGGACCCAGCCTAAAATGGGTACCAGGAGTTGGGGGGGGGGGGGGAGTGAAGACAGATGATGTGATGCTGACATCACCCATCAAGTACTGATTGGTCTATTCAAATATGGTGTCAGTACCCTATGTTGAATACACTAAATGCCTGTAGAAGGGTCCTTATCTGATATGCCATGGAAGGACAGAAGTATAGGGGACAGGTGAGCACTTGTTAAACTGGTTAGAGAAATTAAACATACTTGTTCTGTGTAGGATGCTGTCTCAACCCCAGATGTGATTTTCTAGGTAATTTTACATTTAGTAGATTGCCATGGCTATTTTGAACAAGTCAACATTGAAGTCCAACATAATGCTGGTGTAGCGGTTGAACCGCCTACCTCGTCATCAGTGTACCAGAAGTTTAAGAATGAGTGGTCTTGTTCTTTTTGACATCAGCTAAATTAAATGTAGTCCAGGTTTTGTGGGTACGTTACGAGGAAAAATAAACTTGAAATCCTGGTGACACCAAGCTGGCTTCTTTTTCATTTGCCATGCCGGCAAGCATGGGCGGCCATGTCTCGCCAACTTACTCGATCACCAGAGTTGTGGATCAGCTCCGTATTCTTGACTATGTCATGTGACAGACTGGCTGGGTCAGTGGCATAAGTGGAACAAGCGTGCCGATCTGGAGTAAGACCACACTTAAGGCATTTGTTATAAAATTTGCACTTGCTCTTTGAACTCAAGCGTAGTTGATACACATGTGCAACTACTTCTGGTGTGCGGGTCTGATTTTTGCGTGTGAATTAGCTTTCTCTATTACAAGCATCCCTCACCTCAAAGTCGAACCCACTACAACTTCTGAGGTACTTGAAACTTACATCCCCAAGTCAAGGACCGGTCATTTTAGTCCAACTTACCCGTGTAGGGGTTGAACCCACTACCTCGGCATCAGCACACTGGAAGTTTAAGCGTGAATGCTCTTATCCTTTGAGCCGTGCTGACCTGATCATGGCACATGATGATGATATCATCTAAAATCCTTCAAGCAATGCCCATGTATGCCTGCTGTTGGTTTTGACAGGACTGCTGTCTGTCCCATTTTTCACATGGGGCAGTGAAGAGGATTTTATGTGATATATGCTGGCACAGGAACAGAGCATTATCTGGTGACCTGTTGCCGTAAAGTTGGAACAGCGCTTCATAAAGCCATGTCCACTATATGGCGGCTTTATAAAAAATTTTCATGTTGTTTTATGGTTAAGTAGTTTCAATGTCTTTAATTGTAGATTGAATGTTTTTTGTATGCCTTGTTATGTAGGGTTATGGTTTTCCTATTGGTGTTTGGTAAAGGTTCTGTTTCTCCCATAAGTACAACAGTCTCTCCCCACAGATCAAACATGGAGAATCTCAACCCAACACATGAACTCTATAGTGCTGGCAAGCATCCAAGTGTGTTTATGACAAAATCATATGTGCTATAAATGTGATTTTTATGGGTAGGTGTTCACCCATTACCCCCTTTGAACAACAATCACCTTCACCTGCGTTGGTCACAGGATTACTAATCTCAGCCTTCTCAACTTCTCTTCTGAGGTTTAACAGAGTAGGGGTCATGGTAGAATGGAATATGAAAGTATTTAGTAGTAAGCTTATCAGAGTGGATAACTGGATGTGTTAACCATGCTTGGAGTATATACAAGCGTTTATTCCTCTTTAAGAGCTGTATGAATGTTGTAATAACGCATCGGGTATATGCAGTAATTCATTCCTATTTAAGAGCTGTGTGAATGTGATTCATTCATATTCAAGAGCTGTGTGACAGAAAGATTTGTATTGTGAAGCGATGGTGTATTGTGTGAAGTGGCATCTTTATGTGGATATATTGTATTGTTGAATTACAATATTGTGTGAATGGTTTGGCACGGCAGAACAGATGCATCTCGTTTCTTGTATTCCATATTTAACTCATTAAATGTTTCACATTACACAGAGTTTATTGAATTAAATTTCTTTGTCTCCAGCGCAAGTCTTTTGTTGTTTGTAGACTTAACTTAGTGTATTAAGTGCAGGTTTCTTTTATTTGTCTTAAGAATGATTGAGCTGGACATATTTTCATAGACCAGTTGGTACTCCAGGGATGATGTAGTCAATATAACACAGGCAACTTTAATTTCTTAAGACATTCTATGGTACCAACTGGATCAACTTCAGATCCCAGATCCACGTTACACAAATCTGTCTCTGACTACCAGGCAATCATAGCTTCCAGTTTTGTTAAAACATCATGAATATGCATATTTGAATGGTGGTTATCTTTCACCAGTATTTTTACTTCAATGAAGAATATTAGCGGCATGAAATTGCTGTGCTGAAGTTGTATGAGGAAAAGGAACGGAGCAACTAGACCGCTTTTGTAATCCTTGCTGCCTTTGCTTCCACTTGCCATGTGGCAGTCGTAGATTTTCAAATGCCAGGTTTTTTTCATGGAGGCCAGTTACAGAGAAAGGGATTGCCAGCAAACTGTTAAATCTGGCAGGTTATCATCTAACTATTGCAGCTCCAAATTTGGCCTAGTTCGTCACCAAAAAAAATGTTGACGTGGGATGTTAACAACGATCCAACAACATATCCGTTATTATCCTCGAGTAAACGTATTCACTCGCTCGTGATACCAGGGACCAAAAGGGAAGCAAAGAAACAGCCAAAATGTGCTGGGGTTGACTGTGAAGTCCTGTAAAGGGCGTTGCAGGAGTTGCTTGAGGGCCTATGTAGACGGGGGGAAAAAACTAAACAAGACTGTAATGTACATCTACAGGGTAGAAAAGAATATACTAAATAAATAAACCCGTAAATAAAACAAAACAAGAAATAGATACAGAAATATTATTCACATCCATTGCACATTGATCTGTTGCACCACTTTCTGAATTATTGGTTAAAGAAAAACCAAATATAACTGAAAACAAAGCAACAACAAATATCTAAAGTTAAAATGTTTTGCATATCCTTTACAGGACATCGCTGTCAGCATCAGCATCTTTCAGCTGATTGTTGATTTCTTGGCAAGATTATGCTCAGTAGTTTGCCTTTGCTTTCTGACCGGCTGCCTCACATACCCCGTAAGTTACTGACGCGATTCGAACCACTGCTGATTCTCACCGTCGTCACATTACTTATGAGAGTATACAAGATTACGGAGAAAAGTCGCCAACTTCTAGGCCAGGAAGCAGGCTAACAAATATCTACTGAAACAAAATAGTACCACGCAACAAATACAAAAATAGATTCAATAAGGCAAACCAACTCATTGGACAAATGGTACCAATACTAAAGAACTTGTATCAATAACTATTAAAAAAAGCACTTTACAACACAATCTTCCTACCAACTCTGGACAATGACAGAAAAAGAGAAAAGAAAAATCACAATAACAGAAATGAGATTCCTGAGAAGAATACTCAATGTATCAAGAGATAAGATCAGAAATGAAGAAATCAGGACTAAAGTGGGGGTTACAGCAGCACTAGATTTTATTAGAAAGCAGCAAGTCAAATGGTTTGGCCATGCAAGGTTACCAACTAACAGTATACCACAAGCAATGATGTACAGACCAGAGGGAAGCAGAGGAAGAGGCCGACCACGTAAACGATGGACGCAGGGAATAATTGAGTCCAAGGGAATATCGATACATGAAGCCCATAAGCGGGCACTCTCCCGCTGTTTATACTTCACCTCGACACCACAAGGTACAAGAGGAACATGATGAGATGAGCTGAGATGAACAAATACACAACAGGTTTCTGGCAAGAAGACAGCGGGCGGAGTCTCCGAGGAGGTCAAACCTGATCAAAATCAGGTTCATTTTTGTGCCAGGATATGTGGGTGTAAGAGGAAAGAAATAAGCAAACTGGTAGGTATGTGGGCGGGGCTACAGTGGAAAGTAATGAACCGGGCTGATACAGTGAAGGCCGTCTGAGAAGGGGGGGGGGGGCATTAAACAAATCAAGAGATGGTTGTGTATCTGCAACCTTGAACAGACTGCAAGAAGGTCAAGGCAAAAGGGGTGAAGCCGGAAAATAGCACTAACACAGAAATGGTGTCGTCAGCCGCTACACGCTGGGGTAGACATTGAGTTGAGGGTCAGAGCACTTACGGGCTGAATGACTTAATCTACAATGAGGATGATCTGTCAACTGACTGACTAACTAATGAACTTAACGACTGACTAACAAACAAACTAACTAAATAGTTAACTGACTAATTAACTAAATAACTAACTAAATAAGTAACAAGCTTACTGACTAACTAAATAACTGACTGACTAATTAACTAAATAATTGACTAACTAAATAAGTAACGAACTCGCTGACTAACTAAACAACTGACTAACAAACGGACTAACCAACTAATTAACCAAATAACTGACTAAATAAATAACAAATAAATTTACTAACTAAATATCTGACTGACTAACCAAATAACTAATGGACTAACTAACTAACTGACTATTTGACTAAACAACTAACTGACTGACTAACTATTAACACAGATCAGTCAACAGAGAATGAAACCGCTAAAAATCCATAACACATATTTCTATTCCAAAAATGATACAAACAGGTGCAATACTAGTTGCAATTTGTACATTAAAAACAATTAGTTACATGGATAAATTATAACAGAACATGTACAAAATACTTGAAACAGCTGTTACAGTGACAACAACGTGCCTATTAAAACATAAATTACACACAACACAAGGAGAAATCAGAATAAATTAGAATAGAACAAATGCAAAACAGCTACTACATGGACAATAATTTCTACATGAAAACATTGATCATGTATCATCATCATGTGCCATGCCAATAAGCATGGGCAGTCAAGGTTGGCCATCTCACATGATCACCAGCCTTGAATCAGATCTGTCTTCTTGTCCCTATTATGCAATGTGACCCAGCTATCCAGATATTTACCCCTTTGTATTCCCCTGGCTCTCTTCCTATCAAGTCTGCCATTTGTCACTACATTTTCAAGTTTATTTTCCCTCAAATTAAACAACAGAATTCTCCTGAAGCAAAAACCTGTAATGGGCCTGTGATGTGACAGATCTGTGAAGCGACAGATCTGTGATGAGACTGATCTGTGATGTGACTGATCTGTGATGTGACAGACCTGTGATGTGACAGAGCCATCACATTTTGTAGGCC
Organism: Cepaea nemoralis; assembly: GCA_014155875.1. NCBI lineage: Eukaryota > Metazoa > Mollusca > Gastropoda > Stylommatophora > Helicidae > Cepaea > Cepaea nemoralis. The sequence continues at coordinate 494,814 of JACEFZ010010096.1, forward strand.
TGGATGCACACAGGATTAGGTGGCCAGTTCTTTCTTCTGTTGGTGGACAATGAACGCATGTGTTGATTTCTCACCCAACCTCGATCACATCAAAACATACCCAACAAATCTTGATTGTCTTTGTCTGCAAAACATACCCAACAAATCTTGATTGTCTTTGTCTGCAAAACATACCCAACAAATCTTGATTGTCTTTGTCTGCAAAACATACCCAACAAATCTTGATTGTCTTTGTCTGCAAAACAAACACTGTCATCTACTGCCTATAGCACCTTGTGGTGTGTGTGTGTGTGTGGGGGGGTGTGTGTGTGTGTGCCTTGAGCCTGAGGAATTAAGGCACCCTGGCTAGTGCAGTCAGTCGCCGCAGACTGCAGGTTAGGGTTTTCTTTTTGTCCCCAACAGAAAAAAAATTCACACTTACCAAGGATTCAAACCCGGCTCTACTGAAGGAGAACCCGAAATACTAGCCTGCTACAGCGACAATAGCCTGAGGAATTAAGGTCACCTGGCTAGTGCAGTCGCCACAAAATGCGCAGATTAGGGCTTTCTTTTTGCGCCCAACAGAACAAAATTCATACTGTACCAAGGATTCAAACCCAGAATTCTAGCCAGCTGGCCAGCCGCTCCTCTAAATCTAATTGTATTCATCTAATTTCTCTGCTTGTCTAATTGTCTTCATCTAATGTCTCTAATTGTCTTCATCTAATTTCTCTAATTCTCTTCATCTAATTTCTCTAATCAGTTAATTGCTTTCATTTGTTTCTTGTAGGACTGCCTCATTATTCTTTCTGTTAGTCCATGGTATTCTTTGCATTCTCCTCAGATTCCACATTTCCACTGCCATTAGAAGTTTTGTATGAATATCAAGGAAAAATAACAATAAATTAACATAGAACGTTTGCTAAAACCACAACAGACAACTGCAATACTGATAATATTATGTCCCTGGTGACATCAATTATACATCAAAGGACAAAGAAGAATAAACTAAAATACAACATTTAAAACGGTGATAATTTATACGTTTACAATCATTATTTACAAAAATGCATAAGTAGTCTTTTAAATGCACAAAGCATTGTCGCAACCAAATATGACAATGTTTACATTCAAAAGAAACATTTATACAAACAAATAAAATTTTGTGTCTTAAAAAAAACACAAAAAACTAGTTTTATTATTTCAAAAGACAAAGCTAATAGAAGATGCCTAAATTTAAATTTAAAAAACTAACAAATAATGACAATGTATAAATAATGCACAAAAAAAACAAAAACAAACGAACAACACTGGTGAGGTAACAGCTTATAAATTGGCACAGATGTAATCATTTATTTTTCTAAACACTCACAACAAGCAGCTGTCAGAGTAGCCGGTGAAACATCAAACTGGTTTGAGGTGCAAAAGGAAGTAAGACATGGCTGCATTCTCTCCCCATGTCTATTCAACATGTACACATAAAATGTAAAGAGAAACATAAAAAATGACGAGACCAGAGACAATTTTGATCCATTTGTCATAAACTGTCATTTACTGCCAATATAGTACCTTGCGGTGTATGGCAGAGGGGTCTTTGAGCCTGAGGAATAAAGGCCGCCTGGCTAGTGCAGTCGCCGCGAACTGTGCAGGTTAGGATTTTCTTTTTGCCCCCGACAGAAAAAATCCCACACCTTACCGAGGGATCGAACCCGGGTCTCCCGAATGAGAGTCCGGCGTTCTAGCCTCTCGGCCAGCCGCTCCTCCATTTGTAATTGGTGAAAATCAAATCCTAGAACTCAAGCAGTTCCGGGAAGGTTTACCCGGTCAAGAAATGTCTGAAGAAATTGGATGTGTCGGTCGAAAGGCGCAAACATCGCAGCTCTGCTGTAAACAGGCACAATACAATTACGTCCAAAACAAACATTCCGGACGAACGAAGAAGAAGAAGATAGGCAGATGACAGAGTCCTCCTCTCAAACAGTGCTAAAGGATTAGAAGAGCTGATCCTGTCTGTTACAAGACACAGCGGGAATCCACATCTTGTTCGGACTATAAACAAAGCAAGAATAATGTCCACAAACAAACTACATGCCAGTCAAAGATCACAACCACAAGGAAACGACAAGGTGGTGCTGACTGCAGGAACATGAAATAGAAACTGAAGCTGGAGCTGTATGTCGAATGTAGAAACCAATGTGTTACATGTGCATTCAAGCAGAATGCCACAGGGATAGTTACACAGTACACTTTGACATCTTTTGAAGGAGATGGAACGCTAAATCTGTATATCATTTATTAAACCACATACCCCAATTAAATCTGTACATCATTTGCCTAACCACATACTCCAACTAAACTTGTATATCATTTGTCAAACCACATACCCCAATTAAATATGCATATCCTTTGTGAAACCAAATACCCCACCTAAATCTGTATATCATTTGTTAAACCACATACCCCAACTACATCTGTAAATCATTTGTCAAACACATACCTCACCCACATCTGTATGTCATTTGTTAAACCACATACCCCACCTACATTTGTATATCATTTGTTAATCCACATACCTCAACTACACCTGTATGTCATTTGTTAAATCACATACCCCACCCACATCTATATATAATTTGTTAATCCACATACCCCAACTACATCTGTATATCATTTGTTAAACCACATACCTCACCCACATCTGTATGTCATTTGTTAATCCACATACCCCAACTACACCTGTATAACATTTGTTAAATCACATACACCGCCTACATCTGTATATCATTTGTTAAACAATATACCCCTCCTACATCTGTATATCATTTGTCAAACCACGAACCCCACCTACATCTGTATATCATTTGTCAAATGACATATCTCACCTACATCTGTATATCACTTGTCAAACCACATACCCCACCTTCATCTGTGTATCATTTGAATAACGAAGACACAAACAATAGATTTCACAATTTATTGCCTGGCATATTTCACTGCATCTCGTCAGGTACATACTGCAGACTTCACACAACATAAAGTAAAATAACTAGATACATCCTTCAAGCTGAAATATACACATGTTCACACAGTAATGTCAACTGTCTACCACAGTAATTTTAAACTTACTAACATGTCTTTCTGTCTGAACAAAACTGGCTTGTGTAGATTAATCATTATGGCTTCTGCAAACATGTGTATATTTCAGCTTGAAGGACTTATCTAGTTATTTTACTTTATGTTGTTTGAATTCTGCAGTATATACCTGACGAGATGCAGCGAAATATGCCAGGCAATAAATCATGCAATCTATTGCTTGTTTTCATTATTCAAATTCACTACGGGAAAACAGTTTTGTATATCATTTGTCAAACCACATACCCCACCTACATCTGTATATCATTTGTGATACCACATAACCCAACTAAATATGTATATCATTTGTTAAGCCACATACCCCAACCATTTGTCCTCTTTTTCATATCCCCTATCAACCATCTACCCCAGCACATCACTTCCACACTTCACACACAAACTTCATTAGATTTTGATGTACTTTGACAAACTTTGTTTTTATGAAATGGACCTATTTTGCTGTCTGGTCCACTCAAGTATCTGCCGTCACTTGCTCATTTCTGGCCAGTACTGCAGGCGGACTTTCTTCACTGTCCCATCAAAGACCCGGTCCATCCATATAGACAGCCCAGAGAGAAGCTCATCCTCAAATATGATGTTTTCTTCCCGAGACTTTCCTTCTCCGTCTGAGGAGTCCGTGTCAGAATCTCCGAATCCAACAGCTTTTGTCACATCACGACCTCGTTGATGTCGAATCCACCTATATCAAAAAGTTTGCTTGATTTAACAACAAAGAAAAAACAAAGAAATTTGCAATGAGAAAAGAGAATTTCATACAAATCTATTCTGTAATTTTATGACTTCTCCAGATTTGCTATTAATTGTTAGTCATGTTGACTTGATGGGTTGCTTAGTTGGTTGCCTGGACGGGTGATTGGTGGGTTGCCTGGCTGGGTGATTGGTGGGTTGCCTGGCTGGGTGATTGGTGGATTGCCTGGCTGGGCGATTGGTTGGTTGCCTGGCTGCTGGGTGATTGGTGGGTTGCCTGGCTGGGTGATTGGTTGGTTGCCTGGCTGGGTGATTGGTGGATTGCCTGGCTGGGTGATTGGTTGGTTGCCTGGCTGGGTGATTGGTTGGTTGCCTGGCTGGGTGATTGGTGGGTTGCCTGGCTGGGTGATTGGTGGATTGCCTGGCTGGGTGATTGGTTGGTTGCCTGGCTGGGTGATTGGTTGGTTGCCTGGCTGGGTGATTGCTTGGTTGCCTGGCTGGGTGATTGGTTGGTTGCCTGGCTGGGTGATTGGTGGATTGTGGGTGATTGGTTGGTATTAATTGTTAGTCATGTTGACTTGATGGGTTGCTTAGTTGGTTGCCTGGACGGGTGATTGGTGGGTTGCCTGGCTGGGTGATTGGTGGGTTGCCTGGCTGGGTGATTGGTGGATTGCCTGGCTGGGCGATTGGTTGGTTGCCTGGCTGCTGGGTGATTGGTGGGTTGCCTGGCTGGGTGATTGGTTGGTTGCCTGGCTGGGTAATTGGTGGATTGCCTGGCTGGGTGATTGGTTGGTTGCCTGGCTGGGTGATTGGTTGGTTGCCTGGCTGGGTGATTGGTGGGTTGCCTGGCTGGGTGATTGGTGGATTGCCTGGCTGGGTGATTGGTGGATTGCCTGGCTGGGTGATTGGTTGGTTGCCTGGCTGGGTGATTGGTTGGTTGCCTGGCTGGGTGATTGCTTGGTTGCCTGGCTGGGTGATTGGTTGGTTGCCTGGCTGGGTGATTGGTGGATTGTGGGTGATTGGTTGGTTGCCTGGCTGGGTGATTGGTGGAGTGTGGGTGATTGGTTGGTTGCCTGGCTGAGTGATTAGTTGATTGATTGGTTGCCTGGCTGGGTGACTGATTGGTTTCCTGGCTGGGTGATTGGTTGGTTGTCTGGCTGGGTGACTGGCTGGTTGTCTGGTTGGTTGCCTGGCTGGGTGATTGGTGGATTGCCTGGCTGGGTGATTGGTTGGTTGCCTGGCTGGGTGATTGGTGAATTGCCTGGCTGGGTGATTGGTGGATTGCCTGTCTGGGTGATTGGTGGATTGCCTGGCTGGGTGATTGGTGGATTGCCTGGCTGAGTGATTGGTGGATTGCCTGGCTGGGTGATTGGTTGGTTGCCTGGCTGGGTGATTGGTTGGTTGCCTGGCTGGGTGATTGGTGGGTTGCCTGGCTGGGTGATTGGTGGATTGCCTGGCTGGGTGATTGGTTGGTTGCCTGGCTGGGTGATTGGTTGGTTGCCTGGCTGGGTGATTGCTTGGTTGCCTGGCTGGGTGATTGGTTGGTTGCCTGGCTGGGTGATTGGTGGATTGTGGGTGATTGGTTGGTATTGTTAGTCATGTTGACTTGATGGGTTGCTTAGTTGGTTGCCTGGACGGGTGATTGGTGGGTTGCCTGGCTGGGTGATTGGTGGGTTGCCTGGCTGGGTGATTGGTGGATTGCCTGGCTGGGCGATTGGTTGGTTGCCTGGCTGCTGGGTGATTGGTGGGTTGCCTGGCTGGGTGATTGGTTGGTTGCCTGGCTGGGTAATTGGTGGATTGCCTGGCTGGGTGATTGGTTGGTTGCCTGGCTGGGTGATTGGTTGGTTGCCTGGCTGGGTGATTGGTGGGTTGCCTGGCTGGGTGATTGGTGGATTGCCTGGCTGGGTGATTGGTGGATTGCCTGGCTGGGTGATTGGTTGGTTGCCTGGCTGGGTGATTGGTTGGTTGCCTGGCTGGGTGATTGCTTGGTTGCCTGGCTGGGTGATTGGTTGGTTGCCTGGCTGGGTGATTGGTGGATTGTGGGTGATTGGTTGGTTGCCTGGCTGGGTGATTGGTGGAGTGTGGGTGATTGGTTGGTTGCCTGGCTGAGTGATTAGTTGATTGATTGGTTGCCTGGCTGGGTGACTGATTGGTTTCCTGGCTGGGTGATTGGTTGGTTGTCTGGCTGGGTGACTGGTTGGTTGCCTGGCTGGGTGATTGGTGGATTGCCTGGCTGGGTGATTGGTTGGTTGCCTGGCTGGGTGATTGGTGAATTGCCTGGCTGGGTGATTGGTGGATTGCCTGTCTGGGTGATTGGTGGATTGCCTGGCTGGGTGATTGGTGGATTGCCTGGCTGAGTGATTGGTGGATTGCCTGGCTGGGTGATTGGTTGGTTGCCTGGCTGGGTGATTAGTTGATTGATTGGTTGCCTGGCTGAGTGATTGATTGGTTGCCTGGCTGGGTGATTGATTGGTTGCCTGGCTGGGTGATTGATTGGTTGCCTGGCTGGGTGATTGGTTGGTTGCCTGGCTGGGTGATTAGTTGATTGGTTGGTTGCCTGGCTGGGTGATTGATTGGTTGCCTGGCTGGGTGATTGGTTGGTTGTCTGGCTGGGTGATTGGTGGGTTGCCTGACTGGGTGATTGGTTGATTGTATGGCTGGGTGATTGGTGGATTGCCTGGCTGGGTGATTGGTTGGTTGCCTGGCTGGGTGATTGGTTGGTTGCCTGGCTGGGTGATTGGTTGGTTGCCTGGCTGGGTGATTGGTTGGTTGCCTAGCTGGGTGATTGGTTGGTTGACTGGCTGGGTGATTGGTGGATTGTGGGTGATTGGTTGGTTGCCTGGCTGGGTGATTGGTTGATTGATTGGTTGCCTGGCTGGGTGACTGATTGGTTGCTTGGCTGGGTGATTGGTTGGTTGCCTGGCTGGGTGATTAGTTGATTGGTTGGTTGCCTGGCTGGGTGATTGATTGGTTGCCTGGCTGGGTGATTGGTTGGTTGTCTGGATGGGTGACTGGTTGGTTGATTGGTCGCCTGGCTGGGTGATTAGTTGATTGCCTGGCTGGGTGATTGGTTGGTTGGTTGCCTGGCTGGGTGATTAGTTGGTTGGTTGGTATGCATACATGTTTTTACTGTTTATCCTTTGGATTTAACAAAACAATTTTGTTTAATTAAAAACTGTTACAACCTGCAGCAGTCAACATATGTATTATTAATCGCAAACACGCACATCAAAGGCAACAATATTTGATATTGTGAAGAACTCACTAAGCAAACTAACATACAAGACCTGTCCCAATACACCTGGAACAAGACCAGCAGCAGAAGCTGTCCGCCTGTCGGAGCTTCAATCCTAGACCAGTTGCTGACCAAGGTTTGGGAGTCTGGACAGCCCTGTCATGACATTTAGTCTTTAGGTTGCATTTCCTCGGACCTGGATAAGGCTTGTATCCTCCCAACTGTGCTCCTCCCTCTGAAGTTGTTAGCACAATGTGGCGTTTCGGGTTTGGTTAGCACTGCTCAACATTCAGCGCTAACAGAAAGCAGGTAGTACCATCTACTGTCATATGGTAGCTCAGCCATATCTGACTAAGACCTGACACAACATAATGATTGGTATGACATACAAGACTACCAAGAAAACTATACCACAAACTTACTTCCTTGCCCGCTTTGGGTGGTAGATGTAGTAATATTTGCGGTCGCCATTAATGGCCAACACTGTCCCCACACAATTTCGGTTATTGATGGTCTCCAGAGTGACCTTGAAATCCATGCTCAACTCCAGTAGGTGGCGGTACCAGTCGAGATAGTATTCCAGCTGGAGGAAGGCAAACGTCAGGGCGCTGTATCTGAAACACAAAAGAGACAATGAACTCCATCTGTCCGGCTAGTTGTTGCACTAACCCTCTGAATTCTTACATTTATTTTAACACATCTATGCTGAACAGCTCATTCTTCTTCGTCTTCTTCTTCCTCCTTCTTCTTCCTCCTTCTTCTTCTTCCTCCTCCTTCTTCTTCTCCTTCTTCTTTGTGCAAGTGTGTATTTGTGAGTTATTGAGAGTGTGTATAACTGTGCGAGTTGTGTGTGTGTGTGTGTGCGTGAGTTGTGTGCGTGTGTGTGTGGGTTGTGTGTGTGTGTGCGAGTATGTGTGTGTGAGAGTTGTGTGTGTGGTGCGCGAGTTGTGTGCGTGTGCAAGTTGTGTGTGTGTGCGCGTGTGTGTGTGTGTATGTGTGCGAGTTGTGTGTGTGTGTGTGCAAGTTGTGTGTGTGTGTGTGCGAGAGTTGTGTGTGTGTGCGCGAGTTGTGTGTGTGTGTGTACGCGCGCAAGTTGTGTGTGTGTGTGCGCGAGTTGTGTGTGTGTGTGTGCGCAAGTTGTGTGTGTGTGCGAGTTGTGTGTCTGTCTGTCTGTCTGTCTGTCTGTATGCACGTATGCATGTATGTATGTATGTGTTTATGCATGTGTGGGGTGTCTACTCTCAGTGTGTCTGTGTGTGTGCCTGCTTGTCCCATAACATGGTAATATGCATTATATTCACAACATTTATTTGACAATGTTTTTTTCTATGTGAATGTAACAAGCACAATAGAGAATTGATGTATGAAAGATGAGTGATTGGGTGGGCCAAATGAAAAATGGGTCTGCATACCAGATTTGTGACCCTTTGAAATAAAATGTGTTCTTCATTCTCTCCCCCCTCCCCCACCCACCTCTTTTTTCCCTTCTTCTCCCTCAACTTAATCTTATACCGTGTTCCTCCACCATCCCCTCGTCCACTGACTTTGTCTTCCTTCCAACCTCTACCCTCTGACTTTCGTGACGTGGAATCGAACATACAACCAATGGGCTGCCAGGCCAGCTTGCTGGTCACCGCTCTACCATAGCTCTCTCTGGCCAGATACGTGCAGTGATTATTATGAATCACAACCTGAAATTGACCAATCATGATCTGAGATTGACCAATCATGATCTGAAATTGTCCAACCAGACTGACCAGTCTCGACTGGAAATGGATCCATCATGACCCACAAACTGATCCATCAAGACCCACATTTCATTCCCAAAATTAAACTTGTAAAAAGGCGGATTTTTTATACTAAGAGTTTAGTCATTCTTTCCAAGAAACCTGATACAGAACCTCCTTAACTCTTCAACTACCTCAAACAGCTGGCAGATCCATGAAAGGGGACAGGCAGATACTGCGGCTGAAATGGGGAGTGTTTTGTCTTTCACTCGATGGGTGATGTGGTCAGTGCTACACCACCCGCCTTTCTTCTCAGGGCATTACCTGGTACCAAATTTAGGTCAGGGTCGACCAGGCAGCCCTGGAGAGCAGCTGGAGACTTAACTTATGACCACCAGGACGGCAGACACGCATAGTAGCATTAGGGCTACCGCGTCTCCCCACGCAAATATTAAGAACTAAATTATTTACTAAGACAGAGTGGGTTGACGCTTTCTCAGCGGGTATATTGCTAAAGAAAATCAAGAAGGGCTAGATCAGAAGGCAACAGGTTTGAGTCTCTGAGGAAGTCAAGATTGACTATCTGTGTCATTTGTGTGCCAGGGCATGCGGGTGTAACAGGAAATGAATGAGTAGACAGGTTTGTGGGCTTGGCTCTGTAGGGAACGGATGAACTATGGACCAAGCTGGCATTCTGGATGCCCTTGCAGGACAAGCAAATGATCAAGGGGTGGATGTGATTCTGCAATTTTGACCAGACTGCAAGAATATCAAGTAGAACGGGGTCAAGCTAGACTTGAGCACCATGCGGGAAACCAAAGAAGAACAATCACCTTACACGGAACTGGCATGGTCAGTCGCTACAGGCTGAGGCAGACGCTGAGGAGGGGAATCTGGGCTCTTGTGGACTGAAAGTTCGATGTGCAATAACGATGATTTGTTGACTAAGTAAATAACTTACTAATTAACTAAGGAAATCAACTAACCAAGCAAGAAACCAACTAACTAACTAACCAACCAAGCAATAAACTACCTAACTAACCCACCCATCAACCAAGCAATAAACTACCTAACTCACCAAACAACCAGCCTGCCAACCAACCTATTAATTAAGCAATCAATTAACTAACCAACCATCAACTAACCAACCAAAAAAATCAGCCAGCCAACCAACTAAGCTATCAACCAACCAACCAGCCAGCCAGCCAATGAACTAAGCAATTAACTACCCAACTAACCTACCAACCAAGCAATAAACTACCCAACTAACCCACCCATCAACCAACCAAGCAATAAACTACCTAACTCACCAAACAACCAGCCGCCAACCAACCTATTAATTAAGCGATCAACTAACTTACCAACCAACTAACTAACCAATCAAAAAATCAATCCAGCCAACCAACTAAGCTATCAACCAACCAACCAGCCAATGAACTAAGCAATTAACTACCCAACTAACCCACCTACCAACCAACCAACCAAGTAATAAACTAACTCACCAACCAACCAACAATCTAACCAACCAACCAACCAACAGAGTGGATTAACTGAGTATTCAGTTTAGAAGTCATATGACACCAACCTGGAAAAAGGCTGCATGATTTCGGCAAACCTGCGCATGAGTTTATCCTTTGTGTGCTCGTCCACCAGCAACGTGATCGTCAGACCGGTGTCCGACTCGGACACCAGGTTGTGGAATGTCTCACACCTCAGCTCATACAGATGGATCGTCTGGTTGTCTTGGGAGCTGAAACACACAACATGATCAAATACAGATATTCAGAATTCACAGCCAGCTAGTTTCTTCTTTTCACTTAATATGAAATACAACTCTGTGGTATGCACCACGAGATACAGCGAAATACGCCAGGCAATACATTGTGTAGGGAGCTGCAGTAGCGCAGTGATAATACACTCGCCTGCCGACATGATAGTCAAAGTTCCATCCTCATCGGGGCAGATTCACATTTTTTTAATTGATCAGGGTTCCAAGGTCGACCCAGCCCAAAATGGGCACCAAGAAATGCCTTGGGAAGTAAAAACAGCCCGTATGATACTGTTTCCCCGGAAATACGACCTATCCCTATAATAAGCCCTAGCATGAATTTTCAGGATGCTTTTAATATAAGACCTACCCCTAAAATAAGCCGCAGTTAAGATCGTCAGCTAGAATGAGAGACTTGTTGCCGAATGGCCAGTCGGAGTACAGACGCCACTGGTGCGCACTTGATAATGAACGTGTGAAAAATAGTCACCAATACACTACTAGAAGCATACATAGACAAGAAATGCTCATTTACGGAAAGCTTTATTGTTAGAAATGAGAGACTGGAGCCAATGGCTCCACAGGAAATGGAGTCGCAAGAAATTCAGGCCGGAATTCGGGATTTGGAGTTATGACGATGTTCCCAAAGAAGATGACATGACTGTATTTGAATAAATGTAGACTTTTGTATATATATATATATATATATATATATATATATATATACATATATATACATATATATATATATATATATATATATATATATATATATATATATATATATATATATATATATATATATATATATATATATATATATGTAAGTGGCACCTTGCAGTCTTGACAGACTAAAGTATGTGAGTTGGAATGTGGCCAATAAAAAAGTCGCTTAAAAGTCGACAGGGTCGACTTCATTGCACCGGGTTTTATCCCATATGGCTCGGTCTCTTTCCGTAGCACGGAAAGCGTCGCACAAAGCACGAACTCCGTAGCTTTTAGCGACGGACCCACAGGAGTCTCCGAAACATTTAACTCGTAAACCGAAGGGCGCGGCCCGGAATCGAACCAACAACCTTCGGAACACGAGTCAAACGGCTTGACCACTTCGCCACAGAGACTCCATGTGGCCAATATGTGGTCAATATTCCATCACAATGCCTGGACAGAGCTTCAGAGAAACATGTGGTGCCCAAACATGTTCCCTCTCTCGGCCTAGTCTTGTGTTTTCCAGAGGAATGGGTAACCAATACGTCTGGCACAAGGTAGGCTGCAGACGCTGGCGGCACAGCATCAAACCTCCGAGACCTCGCCACCACGAGCAGGTGGCGAGTGATGGCCAGACCCTGGAACCCAAGGGACCCGGCTTAGAGGCATTCAGCCAAGTCCCACAGGTGAGGGCCTCGTACGCGCCTGGACCATAAGGACGCATACTTCTGTCAATCACAAGTGTCCAGACCTGTCTAAAGCGTACACTATTGTCAGACTCCCCGCCTGTACTTTAGCGGATCCCGCAACCAGTGGGAATAGGCCCGCCGGAGATACTGCAGGAGATATTGCTCGTCTATTGCGAGCACAAATATCCCATCCTTCCACTGTGCGGATCTCACGACCGGCGATCGGAGATATTGTTCGTCTGCTGCGGACAAATCTCTACCGAGATTGACTGAATAAGTGAACAAACGATAAAAGTAGTGGTATTTCAATTGTGCGTGCGCTCCCACCTATGCTACACCCTTCATACTGTGGCAATTCTAGAGCTAATACATGCTAGTCCGACTTTGTGAGAAAAACAAAACAAAAAAGAAAACACCACACACACGCACACAGAGAGAGAGAGAGAGAGAGAGAGAGAGAGAGAGAGAGAGAGAGAGAGAGAGAGAGAGAGAGAGAGAGAGAGAGAGAGAGAGAGAGAGAGAGATAAGACATCCCGAAAATAAGCCCTAGTGCATTTTTTAAGCTAAAATTAATATAAGACCTGGTCTTATTTTCGGGGAAACATGGTACTGACCTGACCATATCATCGAATGCCTATGAGTCTATTGACAGAGCTATCTCATATTTGTAAATAAACACACATGATTTGTTTAGCTTTCACAGAAGAAGAAGAAAGAAATAGAGACCAGAAGATGCACTAACAATATGACAATTAAAAGCTAGTTACCCACCAGATCTGAACATGTCAACTTCAAATGACGACAGCACCTTGCTGGAACAAGTGTACTTCAACGCATGACCTATTAGGAGGTGACAGGTTCGAGGCCTGGTTAGTAACTATAGCTTTCACTTTGTAAGTTGTCTAGTGCGCCTTCTAGTCTCTACTTCTTTCTTCTATTTCTACGAGTGGCAAACAATACATGAGTGTTTATTATTTACGAACTATCTTAACGGGTTTCCCAATTGATATTTCTGTGTAATATTTGTTCCATGTTGTCTGTCTGATGGCGTCCCTCTCCTGTTGTTTGTCTGATGGGATATCTTCTCCCGTTGTCTGTCTGATGAGGTCCCTTGACTTTTTTTTTTGCGCGCTCGCTTTGAACTCAAGCGTAGTCCATAACTATTTATAGTAGTGATGGACAAAATTTTGCGTGTGGATTAGCTTTCCATATTATCAGTGTCCTCGCCAACAGATGTACCCACTCCGACTTCAGAGGTAGGTCCCTTGTCTGTCTCATATCTTATGAGGGTCCATTCTCCTGTTGTCTGTCTGATGGGATCCACTGTCTGTCTCATAGGGTATCATTTAACATTGTCTGTCACATAGGGGCTCCTTGTGTTCCATAACTAAAGGGGAGCTCTTCTCTTGCCACTTGCCTCATGTTATTTGTGAACAGCACAGGTTCAAGCAAGCATGAGCTCATAGCAGCTGATCTATCAGCCGACAGCCCTACAGACACAAGAAACAGACAAAAGACAAATCAAACAAAATCCCTATCATACAAACCAAGACGGAGGCCGCTGCTGGGCCTTCCTTGCCAGGCGTTTCTTCTTCATCTCCTCGGCCTCTGCTGCTGCCAGTCTGTTCATGCTGAGGGTGATTGCCACGATGAAACCAAGTGCTGCCAGAGCTGTCAGGACTGTCATCCCGTCGTAGCTGCCCGGAGAAATGCAGATTTAATTACCTGACATGCAGGGGAAATAATTTTGTCTTCTGACCAACTTTGACATTTTTAAGGAAACAAAGAATAAAATTGCTCTATATTGGAAATGGACTTATCACTGTTGTATGGCCAGAGAGAGTGGGTTCTTTCTTTTCTTCTTTGTTCCTCTTTTGATGGGAGTCTGTTGTTGTGCAACTCAAAAGATCAGTGTGTCAACCTCCGGCATGCATTTGTGTACATCTGCAACCTCTATACCGATTCCATCCAAGGTCATGGGCTCCATTTACCTGTGGGCAGGTTTTCTTTCCCAACAATTTTGCCAAGGCAGTAAGTAGCCTTATTTTGTTTGTTTGAACTAAAGCGTAGTTCATACATATGCTATTACTTCTAGTGCACTGGACTGATTTTTTCAGAGTGGATTAACTTTCCTTATTACCAATGTCCCTCACTATCAGATGAACCCACTCCGACTTCTGAGGTACTTGTAAATTGTAAGAAGACACAGATTATGGTCGCAACTAGGAAGAAAGATATACCACAATGTAATTTACAGGTAAATAGGAATATTCTTCAACAAGTGAATTGATACAACTATCTCAGAACAGTCATAATATCTGATAGGAGATGCCTTGGAGAGATTAGATTAAGAATTGCCATGGCGAAGGTAGCCTTTTGCAAGATGGAAAACATACTGACCAATAAAAAGATGTCAACTGCAACGAGAAAAACAGTGTTTAAGTTCCACATAGAACTTGTACTTTTGTGAAACGTGGATGATGAGTAGACAAGCTGAAAAACATCTAATGGCAGTGGAAATGTGGTTTCTGAGGAAAATGCAAAGAATACCATGGACAGACAGAAAAACCAATGACCAAGTCCTACAAGAACCAATGGAATCTGTAAACTGATCAGAGAAATTAGACGTAGACAGTCACAGTTTTTTGGACACGTAATAAGAAATAAATTGGAGACCTTGGTGACAACTGCAAGACTGAGATGAAAAGAACAAGGGGAAGGCAGAGGAGTAAATATCTGGATGGCTTGGCCACATGGCATGGTCAAGACAAACACTCTGGTGATCATGTGAGATGGAGAAACATGACCACCCATTTCAGCATGACATATGATGATGATGACGAATGAAAGGAAGGGAAACATGACCACCCATTTCAGCATGACATATGATGATGATGACAAATGAAAGGAAGGGAAACATGACCACCCATTTCAGCATGACATATGATGATGATGATGACGAATGAAAGGAAGGGAAACAGAAACCTCACATTGCATGTCATGACCTAGAATATGTGAAGGCCTATTACTTCAAACCACAATGGCAATATCAGCTTTGGGATAACCTTTACTATGATTAGACCCCTGCCTGCCGGCCCTCTGACCACGGGTTCAAATCTGCAAGACGGCAGATTTTGAAAACTGACCTGGATTCAGAATTCTTCTCAAGGGAAAATACGCTGCTGACGAAATCTGCTTCCCCATCAACTTTTTCTCAAACTGCCACCCCAGTATTAGTCTTACTTCCAACATAATCTCATCAATTGTCAATTTTTAGGCCAAAATATCTCCATGTTTCCATAAGTCACCTCCTCTTGGTTGACTCTACACCCAGCCAAACATGGGGACAAGACATGTCTTGGTTGACTCTACACCCAGCCAAACATGGGTACAAGACATGTCTTGGTTGACTCTACACTCAGCCAAACATGGGTACAAGACATGTCTTGGTTGACTCTACACTCAGCCAAACATGGGTACAAGACATGTCTTGGTTGACTCTACACTCAGCCAAACATGGGTACAAGACATATCTTGGTTGACTCTACACCCAGCCAAACATGGGTACAAGACATGTCTTGGTTGACTCTACACTCAGCCAAACATGGGTACAAGACATGTCTTGGTTGACTCTACACTCAGCCAAACATGGTACAAGACATGTCTTGGTTGACTCTACACTCAGCCAAACATGGGTACAAGACATGTCTTGGTTGACTCTACACTCAGCCAAACATGGGTACAAGACATATCTTGGTTGACCCTACACCCAGCCAAACATGGGGACAAGACATGTCTTGGTTGACTCTACACCCAGCCAAACATGGTACAAGACATGTCTTGGTTGACCCTACACCCAGCCAAACATGGGTACAAGACATATCTTGGTTGACCCTACACCCAGCCAAACATGGGGACAAGACATGTCTTGGTTGACTCTACACTCAGCCAAACATGGGTACAAGACATATCTTGGTTGACCCTACACCCAGCCAAACATGGGGACAAGACATGTCTTGGTTGACTCTACACTCAGCCAAACATGGGGACAAGACATGTCTTGGTTGACTCTACACTCAGCCAAACATGGGTACAAGACATATCTTGGTTGACTCTACACTCAGCCAAACATGGGGACAAGACATATCTTGGTTGACTCTACACTCAGCCAAACATGGGGACAAGACATGTCTTGGTTGATTCTACACCCAGCCAAACATGGGGACAAGACATGTCTTGGTTGACTCTACACTCAGCCAAACATGGGGACAAGACATATCTTGGTTGACTCTACACCCAGCCGAACATGGGTACAAGACATGTCTTGGTTGACTCTACACCCAGCCAAACATGGGTACAAGACATGTCTTGGTTGACTCTACACTCAGCCAAACATGGGGACAAGACATATCTTGGTTGACTCTACACCCAGCCAAACATGGGTACAAGACATGTCTTGGTTGACTCTACACTCAGCCAAACATGGGGACAAGACATGTCTTGGTTGACTCTACACTCAGCCAAACATGGGTACAAGACATGTCTTGGTTGACTCTACACTCAGCCAAACATGGGGACAAGACATGTCTTGGTTGACTCTACACTCAGCCAAACATGGGGACAAGACATATCTTGGTTGACTCTACACCCAGCCAAACATGGGTACAAGACATGTCTTGGTTGACTCTACACCCAGCCAAACATGGGGACAAGACATATCTTGGTTGACTCTACACTCAGCCAAACATGGGGACAAGACATGTCTTGGTTGACTCTACACTCAGCCAAACATGGGGACAAGACATATCTTGGTTGACTCTACACCCAGCCAAACATGGGTACAAGACATGTCTTGGTTGACCCTACACCCAGCCAAACATGGGGACAAGACATGTCTTAGGAAATAAATACGGCTTGTGTGATACTGGCCACGGCTTGTGTAATACTGGCCACGGCTTGTGTGATACTGGCCACGGCTTGTGTAATACTAGCCATGGCTTGTGTGATACTGGCCATGGCTTGTGTGATACTGGCCACATGACTCCTGGTTGACATCATTCTGAGGTACTTGTAAATTGTAAGAAGACACAGATTATGGTTGCAACTAGGAAGAAAGATATACCACAATGTAATTTACGGGTATCTGGTGAGTTCATTCCCTGCAGAGCTGACTGGTCTATACAAATATGTGCCTAGCACCATATACCCAATACACCTTGAGGAATGAAACCAGTCCCTTCACCTGTAAGTGGCACCTTGCGGTCTTTACAGACAAAGGTATGTGGATTGGAACTAGAGCTAGAATTCCATCTCACAATGCCTGGGCATGAATTCAGAGAACATGTGTTGCCCATGCAGCATGATCCCTCTCTCGGTCTTGCCTTGTTATCTCCAGAGGAAAGGGGAACCAGCACGTCTGGAACAAGGTAGGCTGCAGATGCTGCCGGCTCAGCATCAAACCTCCAAGAGCAGGAGGTGGGTAGCGGCCAGGCCCTCACATCCGGGAGATTTGACTTAAAGGCGTTAAGCCATATCCCTCAGCTGAGTGCCTCAAACCATGTGTCTGGACCTGTATGAGCGTGTACATCTGTCATTCGTAAGTGTCTAGACCTATGTAAGCATATATACACTGTCAGACTCCGCGCTTGACACTGTCTGCAGTGTGGATCCCACGACCAGCGAGAATCGGCCCGCCGGAGATATTGCTTGTCTATGTTGCGAACAAATCTCCCGTTTGACTAAATAAGTGAAGAAACGATAAAAGTAGTGGAATTTCAATCGCGCTTACGCTCCCACCTATGCTACACCCTTCATGTGTCTTCACAAAGTCGGACCAGAGTCAATCAAAAGAAATATACTGACCTTGTGCAGTACATGTAGATGCGGTCGTACCAGTCATAGAGCTTAAACAAAATTCTGGTCAGCAATCCCTGGAGAACAAAAAAAAGCATAAACACAGTCACCATCTTGTTTCAGAGGTGTACTATTTATGTTAGGGAGTCTCCGTGGTGAACTGGTCCAGCTGTCTGCCTCACGTTCCAAAGATTGTGGGTTCAATTCCGGGCTACGTCTTTCGGTTCACGGGTGCATGTTTCTCAGAGACTCCTGGGGTTTTCGCTGGAGCTACAGAGTTCCTGCTTTGTGCTGCACTCTCGGCAGGCCACCCTGCAGAAAGAGACTGAGCCATATGGGATAAAACCCGGTGCAATGAAGTCGATCCTCTCAACTTTTAAGACTTTTTAAAAAGCCTATTTATCGGTATATTCAGTAGACCAGGAGATCTGCTAACCTGCATTACTTCAGTTTTAGTGTTATTTATATTCATGTTGTAACAGAATTTGTGATTGGTGAAATTCTTCTCATGTGATCTATGGGAGGAAACTGGAGCATTTATGGAAGGATCTATGTGCAACGAAAGAGCTCCTTTAGAAACTTATTTAACAGAAGAGATCACAGAAGACTGAGATGATGAATATAGACTTGGTAAACTGCGCGGACACCGGGGTAGTGAGTTCATTCCCTAAATCGATCTTTCATTCATTCAGTAGCATGTCCTTCGCAGAACC
Source organism: Cepaea nemoralis (assembly GCA_014155875.1). Classification (NCBI taxonomy): domain Eukaryota; kingdom Metazoa; phylum Mollusca; class Gastropoda; order Stylommatophora; family Helicidae; genus Cepaea; species Cepaea nemoralis. The sequence continues at coordinate 513,326 of JACEFZ010010096.1, forward strand.
TCGATCCCATAAAAACCTTCCGGAAAACTTCTCGATCATAAGCAAGATGTCCCGCTTCCGATACACCCATCTGGAGATCATCCGCCACATCCTGCATCCATCTTCTCTTTGGCCTTCCTCTTCCTCTCTTCCCAGGCATATACCCCTCCATTATTGTTCTCTCCAAACTTTTGTGACGTTTCAAGTGACCAAAATATTTCAATTTTATTTGTTTTATCGTCTTTAATAGCCAACCGTCTTCAATATTTAGCTTTTGAATTATGGATGCATTTGTTATTTTCTTTATCCAAGATATTCTTAAAACTCTTTTATAACATTTATATTCAACGGCATTTATGCCTTTTATTTAAATTGATCAGCTCGACCTAAAGATTAACTTCTCGTTAAAATAGTACAGTATTGAACTTGCCTAGAAAATCAAGCTGGAGTTTATTGCAATGTCCTGTGAAGAACACACAACATAAGGTAAAAACATTAATAGTCAAATCTGACATCTTTCACTAAAGAGCTCTAGTCCTGAATATCCGAAGGTCAAGTACAAACAGGGTTCAAGAGGTGAAAACAAATATACGTACCAGCATATGCTCGTTATAGAATTCTGGCACCGTCGCCTTGTATGGCAGCAGATTGTCCCCATTCAGGATGGAAGTCAACCTCTCCTCCAGTTCTCGTCGCGACTGGGGAACCGCCTGGGGATCTAGGCTCCAGCCATGTTCTAGAAACTCATAGTTCAGCTTGTGTGTGTCCACTCTCCAGATGATTACGACCTGCAAGATACACAACCTAGTGAGACTAGCTGAAGTCTAAACATCCATATACCTACAACACACGCATTCATAAACATAATTTGATATCTCATGACAAATATGCGAGACGCTCAGTGGCAAAGTGGTTAATCTGCTTGCATCATGCTTTGAAGGCTGTGGGTTTGTTTCTGGATGGCACTATTCAAACAATGTGTGTATTGTTTTCTGGAGATCCCTGTGGATCATTGCGGCACTACGGAGTTTGCTTTTTGTGATGCTCCTGGCAGGGGGAATTTTCATTCTACAGATAGAGACCGAGCTGCATGGGATCACACCTGGTGCAATGAAGTTGATCCCCTCGATGTTACTTTGACTCTACTTTCATGACAGATGCACTCATCATCATCATCCAGAGCCTTGCCAGCTGGCATGAGCGATCATGCCTCTCCACAAATTACGATCTTTGCCTTCATGGATCAATTTGTGTGTCGACTCCCTTCCATGCTATGGCACAAGAGTGTCAACAATCTTCTTATGCTGTCTTCTTCTATCTCTCTTTCCACAAATCTTTCTGGTTGTCACAATATATTCCAGTTTTTGTCTTTTCATAAAGTGGCCAAAAAAATAATGATTGCCTCTTTCTGATGTTTGTGATAAGTTGTCTTTGCAACTCAGCCTCACTTAAAACATCTTGATTGCTCTTTTTGGTTGTCCAATTAATTTTCAACATTCTTCTATAGAACCACATCTCCAAGGCTTCCTGGGATTTTTTCCCTTGTTTACTAATTGTCCAGGATTCACAGTCATGTGTTAAATCTGGTTCTATGTAACAGGTGCACTTAACCAAGTCAATAAATTCAAATATTTGGGGGAAGTCACAACATGAAATGGAAGACACATGACAAATGCACTTAACAAATTAAAATATAATTTAATTATTTACTTCATAAAATAAAATATTTGGGTGAAATCATAACATGAGAATGAAGATACATGACAGATGCATTCATCCAGCATGTGCCATGCAGATATGCATGGACGGTCATGATTCGCCATCTCACTTGATCACCAGAGTCGTGAATCAGCTCAGTGTTCTTGTCTCGACCATACCACGTGGTCAAGCCATACAGGCATTTACTTCTCTGCCTTCCCCTTGATCTTGCCTGTTGTCATCAAGTTCTCCAATTTATTTCTTCTCATAACGTGACCAAAATATTTGGCTGATGCACTTAACAAATTAAAATATAATTTAATTATTTAATAAAATTATTTACTTCATAAATTAAAATATTGAGGGAAATCATAACACGAGATGGAAGATACATGACACAGACTAAAGTGAAATGAATGAATCACCCAAAATACGAGAAGTACAATCAGTAAGCTTTACTCGAACACAATCACAAGAAACAAAATGGATGTTACGGCTAAAGGCGTTGGCAGCACACAAACAATAAACATGTATCGATACAACTATATGGAAAACTCTACATGAAAATATATACAGTAAAACTTTGATTAACCGTCACCGTCTGGACCAGGGCTGTGACAGATAACCGAATAGATGGATAACAGAAATCCCTTAATACATATGTACAGTAACTTGATTTCATTGCAGACTTTGGACGAAAATGAAAATAAAATCCTTTAAAACTGATTAATACATACATATTGTATTTAATTTTTTTAAAACGATCAATATAAACTTCAATATAAGAGTAGTAATATACAGAAATGTATTGTAATACTATAAACCTACGTTACTTTAAAATAATTTGTCATCTCCTTCTGCGTCTTTGAGGCTCGAACTTTCTGCGCTGCAGTGTTCCGTATCTTACGCAGATGCAAGATCTGTGTTGCATTTACCTTATCTTGCATTTCAAACCAGTCGATACACTTTGATAACATTATTTCTGCTTCTGAGTGGCTAGTTGTAGGTTTTGGTTAAGAACTGATCCTTCGTCGTCATCAATTTCTTCTTCTTCAATGGTAGTCACACTAGAAACAATTTCATCATCATTCAAAATTTCAAAGCCTCCATCCATTTTGTCACATTCCAACCAATTTGTTACTTCTTCTGGCGTAATGTTTTCACTGTTTAGTCCTATATTGTTGCAAAGTTGCACAATTTCGTCAACACTAACAGTCTCAGTTCCTTCAGTTTCGTCAATAGGTTCAGGCAAGAGATTATTCCACCCATTCTTTAGGTTAGACACTGTAAGGTCAGCTCAGACAGTAGCCACATTGAAAATAGCATCCTTTATGTTATATCTCTACCAAAATCTTGTTTTTAGGATGTTGATGGATAACAGAAATTGTCGGTTAAATGAGTGACGGTTAATCAAAGTTTTACTGTACATACATAAAAGCTACTCATCTGTATCCTTGTTATGGATGTGATACTTTGTGGTCGAATCATATTTAGAACAGAACGTTAGTTACATGTCCTTTACAGGATATCATAGGCATGTTGCAGAGCTCTCCTGTCCCTCTCCAAGAGCAGGAACCATTGGGGCTTGCAGGGCTGCCACTTCAGCTTCATATTGGTGTAGAGATGGTGATGGTGGCAACATCAGCCAGGCTGGGAGCCCAGTCTGTAGCCTCTGCAGGCTGAATGAAAGAGTAAGACTGTCTCATTTTCTTCCGATGCTAACTCTGCTCTTCATCATCATCATCTTGTGCTGTGCTGAAAAGGGCATGCGGTCATGTTTCGCCATCTTGCACGATCACCAGTCGTGGTTCAGCTCCATGTTCTTGTCTTGGCCATGCCATGCGGTCAAGCTCTGTTACATCACCATAAGTTGTCCCTATATGTGACAAAACTCTTCATGTCACCTTCAAGGAAGCCCCCTATCAGCTACTGCCATTGGGGTGTGAGGTGTTAGGCCATGACATATGAGGTGAGATGTCCATTTCCTTTCCTCGTCACCATTTCTTCCCAGACAATTCCCCACAAATTATGAAAATTCTTTAGTTCCTATGCAGTGAAGGGGTTACAAATGTGATTCGCAATCCCGCATTCGAAACACAGCCGCTGGAAATTTGGAAGCAGACCACCCTGCACTGGTTTTCATAAAATGGTATGAGTGCCAGACGTTCACAAACCAATGGTAAACTACTGAACATAATCACAAACAGCCGACAAATGCTGGGGTTGACTGTGACATCCTATAAAGGATAAGCAACTAACATCTTTTCTACTTTAATAGGGCAACGTTAACCCCCAGAGAGGAACTGGTTAGAAAAAATAATCCTGGGTTTTCCAGAGACTGAATCGGGACCATTGTCGTGGTTTACACCTTACCTCCACCATAACCTTGGAGCGTGTTTCATTGCCCTTGGTGAGAGCCTTGATGAAATTGTGCTGGACATCCTCGTAAATGTACACAAATTTGACCCGCTTGTTCTGTACGCTGGACGTCTGGGCAAACTCTCTGAAAGTCTGCCTGGCGATGTTGTGTTCCTCAGCTTTCTTGGTAACCAGAGCAACGCACAACCTGGTTATGGAAGAGGGGCATCATCATTTATGGACCATGGGGAATAGACACTAAGTGTGTGAATCAAAAGGGAAAAGACACTAACTACGAATAAAAAGGGAAAAGACACTAACTGTTAATCAAAAGGCAAAGACATTAACAAGACTTGGCCACAAAGTATAGTCGAGACAAGAACACTGAGCTGATCCACGACTCTGGTCACAAAGCATGGTCGAGACAAGAACACTGAGCTGATCCACGACTCTGGTGATTGTGTGAGATGACGAAAGATGGCTGCCCACACTCACCAGCATGGCACGTGATGATGATGTGTCTGCTAGTCAGGCAAAGGCCCTTTCTTTCAAGTCTAAACAGAACAGCCGACTTCTCTTTTCCTTCACTCACCCCAACATCACTATTAACCATGGAGGTTTTCATGGCTGAAAGGTTTAACACGCTTCAGCTTTCTCTGCTGAGTGCAGTGTAGTGGGTTCATTCCAGGGGCCAGTCAGTTTGGGCTCAAACACTGACTTCCCATCCTTGACTTGGGGACGTAGAATCTAAGCTCCTCAGATGTCGGAGAGGGACCTCTTAATAGCGAAGGAAACTGATAAAAAGGAAAACTAGCCCTTACATAAAAATCATTCCAGTGCACTCGTTACTAGTAGCCTGTGAGTGGACTACACTCGAGTTCAAAGCAAGCTAAAACAAATAAAAACAACTACGAATATCCTCCTTGCAAACCCCACCCGGGCACCTTTTCATTCTGCGTGCCAACCCCATGCACAGTTTTCTCAGTGGTTTCCTCCCCACCACTGGCACACAGGTGCTCCCATAATCTCCAGGAAGTAAAGGACCATAACCTCCAGGACATAAAGGACCATAATCTCAAGGAAATAAAGGACCATAATCTCCAGGATGTAAAGAACATAATCTCCAGGACATAAAGGAGATAATCTCCAGGACATAAAGAACCATAATCTCCTGGACATTAAGAACCATACTCTCCAGGACGCAAAGGACTATAATCTCGAGGACTACGAAGCTAGTCAAGAGCAGATTACATCACCCTTCGGAGTTCCATTCACACACCATGATGTAAAACTATCTAGTAAAACCACAAACTGCCTAGTATAATCACAAACTGCTTAGTATAATCACAGTCTAGTATAATCACAAACTGCCTAGTATAATCACAAACAGCCTAGTATAATCACAAACTGCCTAGTATAATCACAAACAGCCTAGTATAATCACAAACTGCCTAGTATAATCACAGTCTAGTATAATCACAAACTGCCTAGTATAATCACAAACTGCTTAGTATAATCACAGTCTAGTATAATCACAAACTGCCTAGTATAATCACAAACTGCTTAGTATAATCACAGCCTAGTATAATCACAAACTGCTTAGTATAATCACAAACTGCCTAGTATAATCATAAACTGCCTAGTATAATCACAAACTGCTTAGTATAATCACAAACTGCCTAGTATAATCACAAACTGCTTAGTATAATCACAAACTGCCTAGTATAATCACAAACTGCTTAGTGTAATCAGTCTAGTATAATCACATTCTAGTATAATCACATTCTAGTATAATCACAGTCTAGTATAATCACAAACTGCTTAGTATAATCACAGTCTAGTATAATCACAAACTGCCTAGTATAATCACAAACTGCCTAGTATAATCACAAACTGCCTAGTATAATCACAAACTGCTTAGTATAATCACAAACTGCTTAGTATAATCACAAACTGCCTAGTATAATCATAAACTGCTTAGTATAATCACAAACTGCCTAGTATAATCACAAACTGCCTAGTATAATCAAAAACTGCTTAGTATAATCACAGTCTAGTATAATCACAGTCTAGCATAATCACAAACTGCTTAGTATAATCACAGTCTAGTATAATCACAAACAGCCTAGTGTAATCACAAACAGCCTAGTATAATCACAAACTGCCTAGTATAATCACAATCTGCCTAGTATAATCACAAACTGCCTTGTAAAATCACAAAGAGTCAATAGGAGTTTGGGGTGTTGCAATGTTCTATAAAGGACAATCATTGTTTCTCCCAAGTCTCTACAAAAGCCACGATGAGCAGGAGGACCAATCCACGGATGGGAGGCTGAGCAAGCACCTGAACAATGTGACAATTCCTTTGGTGAGCCCAGACACAAAGTAACACGTTGTTCAAATCGATAATAGAACCTTCCTTGGATGGTAGGCGATGCCCATGTGGTGGACCAACTTTCCCTTGAGGGCTGAATGCCATGCAGGCAGCTGTTCTACAAGGACTTACTGCGGATCATTCCTCACGAATGCAACAGACGTGGATGATATCACCACACTGATTCTGGGATGTGCCACGAAACTACCCAGGAAGACTATCAAGCTCAACAAACAGGAAGAAATCAAACGAGTGGGCCAAAAAGCACAATTATCACAGCAGGCTCTGTGGCAAAGCGGTTATGGACGCAATTCCCAATCCTGCATTAAAAAACACAATTGCAGGTGATTTGCAAGTAGACAGCCTTGCATTGGTTTCATACAAAGGTATGAGTGCCGGTCGCTCAGAAAGCAATGTCAAATAACTGAACGTAACTTGCCAAGAAATAACAGCCAAAATTTGCTGGGGTTGACCGTGACGTCCTTCAAAGGATGTTTGTTGTTTGTCCATCAAGAATGATGATGACCATTCATTTCATCCAGTGGGGTTGAAGGTATGGAGCCGCCTTCAAAGGATACGTAACTAACTGCTGTCGCTTAAAAGTCGACAGGGTTGACTTCATTGCACTGGGTTTTTATCCCATATGGCTCGGTCTCTTTCCTCAGCGCGGAAAGCGTCGCACAAAGCACGAACTCCGTAGTTCTAGAGACAACCCACAGGAGTCTCAGAAAAATGTCACTTGTGAACCGAAGGACGTGGCCTGGAATCGAACCCACAACCTTCGGAATCCGAGTCAAACCACTTGACCACTTCACCATGGAGACTCACTAACTGCTGTAAGCAGTAGAAGAAATAGAGTAATGAATGCATATATAAAAATATGGGTCTGGCTCCATATGCCCTTTAAAAGTGATATTTACATATAGTTTTTAGTTTAATTTAGTCGACGGATCAACATCACAGCACACAGGTGTAACCCATAAGTGCTCCGTTCTACTCCTAACTCAAGCCTGAGTCTGGAGAATCTCAACTCAGTGCATGAACTCTGTGAGGAGCTTGAAAATACTTTTGGTAGATTTTTAACTCCCGGGCAGCGCCGTTAGGCTTCTTTTTTTCAATTTTAGACTGCCAAGGGATTTTTTACATGCGCAAAAATACACACAGGCATCCGATCTCACTACCCAGAGACCAAGGGAGATTTTGTTACTAGAAGTCCACGTTAAAAAATCTCAGTCCTCACCAGGGCTTGAACCCGGGACCTCCAGCACTTGAGCCGGACACCATACCTGGAGACCACTCAGCCCCCCCCCCCCCCCCCCCCCCCCTAATATTCTCGACAGATCTTTACATTTACTTTCCCTAAATATAAAGATATCTTTACAGTAACACTAACTCACAAAGAGAAGTGATTACCTACACCAGAAGAAGACTGTCCACATCATTTGGGCAGAAGGGAAAAGCTGCAGTACGTTGTGACAATGGAAAAGTTAGGGGAAGGGTGAGGAGAGGCAGAGGGTGACCAAGAGAGAAGATGCAGGCCAGTTTGATATGGCGTGGAGAAACATCATTTCAAAAACAATTGGTAGTACACGAGGCAGAAGGCTGTGGACAGACCTGATCACCAACACCACACGGCATGGACTATGAGAAGATTGGCAATACTCTTGACAGAAAGCTGTGACAGACATGATCACCAATGCCGCACAGCATGAACTATGAGAAGATTGGCAGTACACGAGACAAGGCTATCAACATTCAAGATCACCAACATCACAAGGTATAGCCTATAACAAAAGCAACTGTAAACAGACACAATGGATATACCACCCAACAAATTTTTAAAATACAGGATGAAAACAGAAGACGAAAAACACAACACACTGTCACAGATTCGACTAAAAGAAAAATTGATTCAGTGTAAATTAAAAAACAAAACCAACAAAAGCCAACCTTCTTTTTTTAATTTTTGACTCCTGTGGACACAGATCATCAAAGACTGCCTGTGATGACAACCTTGGCAGTGCCAGATACTTGTGGGTCGACAAAACCTCATCGATGGTTGACCTTGATAACTGCTGGAGCTATTAGACAATGTTTAAAACAAAGAAGTAAAACAGAAATCCAAAACTAAATAGATATTGCCAAAAATACAATCATCATCATCTCATCTTGTTTCTCTTGTACCTTGTGGTGTCGAGGTGAGGCATAAATAGCGGGAGAGTGCCCCTTTATGGGCTTCATATATCAAGATTCCCCAAGAACTCTGTTATTCCCTTTGTCCACCTTTTACATGGCCGGCCTCTTCCTTCTTCTGGTTCCACTTGGTCTGTACATAATTACACTCAACAGTATGAAAACAAAAAAAGTATGACATCTAAAGAGACAAATAACTTTAAAATGAGAACAGTCAAGCATTCCCCTTCTTCATCCATCACTGGAGTGTAGTTCCCCCAACCGGCTCACACCAAGCCATCCTATCCTTTGCTTTCTCCTGCAGCCCCCTCCATGTCCTCCCATTATTAGTTCGAACATCCTAGACGCCTATTCTACAGATCTTCTTAGTCTGTGATCCAGATTCCTTATGGCATTCTCCGCTAGACACCATGCCTTTTCTAAACAAGCCTTCTTTTCTCCTGGTTGACTGAGTCATTCTGTGCTCCTCATTTCCATACTTGTTAGTGTGATTTTGCACTTCAAGTTTTCTACTTGATGATGGTGATGATAAATGTTACGCAAACTTCTACACACATAAAAGAGCACAGTTAGTTTTGTTATTATTGCCATCATACTTACGTGCACACATCATTGCTCTTTAACATTCGTTCACTATGGCCAACCTTTCACTGGACCCCCACTCATGCGTTGTACGGCGGCCACTGAAGCACTCCTTAGTTTTCACTCTCGGACCACCATCACATCTCCATTGCTTTCAGTTTCCTGCCTTACTTTCCTCCTCCCTTTTTTCATGTACCACTTCCACTCATTTACCTGGTATCTTCACTGAACCGTTACCATCCCCTACCCCTGTCGCCATGATCCGCAGACTCCCATGGCTGTCTATATAAGAGTAGCAAGGTCTAATTCATGTTAGTATCACAGCCTGGGATTCTGAGATAAGTAGCAAATAATTCTTTTCAAATTTTCATTTTCTTCATTGTTCTAATTTTTTTTCCCATCTTTTTATTCTTCTCACCCTGTTCTTATGTCTTAACGTGGTCACCGGAGGGTCTCCTGCGTGACTATATATTGTGTTTTATGTATGTATATGTTTGCTGATGAACGCTAGTCGCTGCAACGTCCTTGTATTGTTCGTAATTCTGTTCTGTAAAGCTACATTACTTTGTGTTATTTTTTATTGTTTACCAGTTTGGATGGTACAATATGACATATAACCAACTTACAACAATGGTTGCCAGCGACGAGTCTGTCACTTCATTCCACAGAAGCAGAGTCTCTCGGTACTTGTTGACAGCATACTGTTTCACCAGCTTGTCCGCTTTCGGGTCCGTGGTATGCACAAAACCACAAGCAATGCGATCCCGATAGAAAAATGCCGAGGCTAAAAATCTCAAAGAAGGTTCTGGCTTCGGGCTGAAAAAGATGGCCCTGACCCTGTTATCTCGCCAACCATCCAGAAATGTTTGGAATGAGTCGTCAGTAACCTGAAAGAAACCGATAAATGTCTTGATCAATAAATGCCATTTTTGCCATCTTGACAGATGATAGTTTTCTGCATTGTGCTTCAAAAAAGGCACAATAACAACAACCCATGGCGGCAGACCAGGAATGGAGATATACCTCTCCCTAGCTCACGAAGCCTGGACGGAATTTAGAGACCATATGTAGCCCATGCAGCATGATCCCTCTCTCAGCCTGCCTAGTTTACTCCAGCAGAAAGGTAACACCAAGATAAGCTGCAGAAGCTGCCGGATCAGCAAAGAAATGCTCTAACTGTCCGCCTCTCAGAGCTTCGATCCTAGACCAGTTGCAGACCAAGGCTTTGGGCCTAGTCTGCTCTGCCATGACTTAGTCTTTAAGTAGAATATCCCTGCACTAGGGTAAAACTTGTACCTTACCAGTTGATCTACACTGCCTGGGGTGTTGAGTTTTGTGTGTGCCGCCAAACATTTGGTGCTAACAGAAAGCAGGTAGTACCGTCTACTGTCTTACAGTAGTGCAGTCATATCTGACTAAGACCTGACTTGTTAAATACTGCAATATGTCATGGACCAAAATAGGGTTAAAGTAGATGAAACCCAGGTGAATAGTAATCAGGTACGACAACTGGCAAGACAGGTATAGAAAGAGCTGAACAACAGTTGACTAAGAACAAAGATGTGTTTCCACAGAAATTTCAGCATTTTACCTTTGCCTTCAGGCATTCAAACTTTCAACATTTTATCTCTGTCTGTTTCCAAACCAATTTCAACATTTTATTTGTTTCCTGTTTCCACACATTTCTGCATGTCACATTTGTCTCTATGCATAGAAACATTCAGTATTTTACAAATATTTCCATATAAATTTCAGCATTTTACTTCTATCTGTTTAGAAACTTTCAGCATTTTACCTTTCTCTGTTTACACACAAATTTCAATATTTTACCTTCGTTTCCGTACAAATTTCAGCATGTTACCTTTGTCTGTTTACATAAAAACTGCCAGTATTTTACCTTTGTTTCCACACAAATTTCAGCATTTTACCTTTGTCTGTTTACATAAAAACTGTCAGTAACTTAGAACAAAAACAAGGAACATATTTCTGTTTAAAACAATGGTACCCACCTGAGGCAGAATGTCAGATGGAAAAAGAGACTTGACAAAATCCTTGAGGTAGTCAAAGGAAATGCCACCATTTTTATAGAAAGTGATCCGGCCCGACACCACACCCAGAATGCTCGGGGCATTGTACAGTCTCAGATGACTTGCCAGGCCAGGAGAGCGCCTGAGGTGAACGGCAACCACACACAGACCTGAGGAGTCATGGACATGATCGGTTAAATCTCGGCATATAGCCATGGATATTTGATGCCAAACCCATATTTTTAAGAGTCTAGTTGGCACACAGCGTGTGATGTGACCCACCGAGTGTCGAACTAGCCTATAAAAATATGGGTTTAGCACCATATGCCCAAAGTGCTTTAAGGCATGTAAACGGGTTCTTTACTTTATTACTGACACCTGGCCGCCTTGTTAGGTGATAGTTTGTTAAACAATTATTCAAAAAAGGCATAAGAACTACAACTCATGGCGGGGACCTGGGATGGAGTTGTACCTCTCCATTAGCACTAGGCTTTGGCTGAATTGTAGAGACCATGTGTTGCCCAAGCAGCATGATCCCTCTCTCGGCCTGTCTAGTTTACTCCAGAGGAAAGGTAACACCAATAAATCTGGAACAAGACAAGCTGCAGAAGCTGCCGGATCAGCAAAGCAATGCTCTAACTGTCCGCTTGTTGGGGCCTCAATCCTAGACCAGTTGCAGACCAAGGTTTAGGGCGTGGTCTGCCCTGCCATGACATTTAGCCTTTAGGTTGCATTTCCTCGCACCTCCCAATTGGCTCCTCTGTCACGAGATCGCCATGAGTTAACCAGATAATGAAAATACAGAAGTTTGATTAACGGGATATTTTCTAGGTCACAGCGATTTTAACTAACAGAGTAAATACAGCTGCACGAGTTACATCGGGTCAGCAAATAGTAAACATTGGGAAGTGAGTGTGCTGAATCAGACACTGCGTTGACAGTTCAATAACAGATAGAATCACATAGAATTGCCCATCTCAGTACATGGAACAGCCCTGTCTGTCATTTATAGTTCCGGACATCAGGCGAAATGGCGGCTGGGATTGTCACCACTGAACAGAAGATTGACAGTTTATCAACAGGTCGGAAGTGCGGATTTGACTGTCACCACATGACATAAAGTTGAGGGCTTGTTATGGGATACAGTGGAACACCTGCCGGACATCAACAACGTCACGTGCACAATGTAAGGGTGTTTGGAAAACCATGATTGGCAGCTTGGTATCGAAACTCTTTGTTGGAACTCGACAGTAACTCTCTAGATTGTTTTGGATGTCTAAACCAGTGATGACAAATCTAACCTTGATGGAGCCAGAGGGGGGATGGATCCCTGACAGGGGATGATCTGCCAATGTGCCACCTGTGTGGGGGCATAAAGGATAACGTCACGTGGCCAACTTTGGTAGTTTGCCATATAAACCCGAGTTGGGGCCAACTAGGGGGACTTGGAAATGTGGCTCTAGTCGGAGTGCAATGGCACTGCAGTGCTTAGTGGAAATAATATCTACCGTGTGTTAATTAGTGACTTAATTTTACACGTGCCTATAATGGCAGATGTAGATATGATTGATAGGACTGCAGTAGTGCCATTTAAGGTATAACCTATTATAATATTAGTTCTAATTAATATAGACTGTAGCCTTGTTAAAACTATAGTGTGATGATTAGCACTGTTAGTGGAAAACTAGTTAGAGTAGAATAGTGATATTGGCTCTGCTAAGGTGAATAGAATACTGAGGTTGCACTCTGTATTGGTCTTTCCTTGTCATAGCCTGATTCGGCCCTAGGTAGGTAGCTAATCTGCTCTATGACATAGTTTAGTTAGCTAAAGATCATTAAGCAAGGCAATTGGCTTACACTCAGCCGATAGGATCAGTGACTAGTACTATCACCAGATGTGTTGTTTCTATCCTAGGTTCCCTACCAGATCCGAGGAAACTCAACAAGTTTTTAGGAAAGGTTCAAATCCCATTCGGAAGAACACCAGTGGAACAGTCAAATAAAGTTTCGTACAGAACGTAACTAAAGCTAGAAGGAAGATGATTCACCAAAGAGGGGTGATGATTACTGATGCACCACACAGCATCAGACAGTAGTAACTAACTGAGAACATTAATGATAATAGTTACCTAGTGTGATATAATCTCGTGTAATAGAACACAAGACATGATACGTGAGGCTAGATAGACACGAGTGAGGATCAATTACATTAACAATTATCATTAATAACTGTGTACACACTGCAAAGGACTTGTGCCTTTTTTTTGTAACGATAGGAACGGACATTGTGTAGGGTGCAACCGGTCCATGATTAACTGTTAATACCACCGGTGTCTATTTCGGATGATCAGGAAATGGGATTACCAGAGGTCTACAGAGGCAAATCAGTATCCAGCAGGATGGTTTCGGCACTGGGTGAGATGTACATGTTCTGACGTAACGTGCTGTGGTCTATCCTTGCTGGGATCAGCTGACTGGGTTGTAGTCTGAGAGTCCGATTCTACACACTTTATAGAACACGTCACACATTTTCTTCACATACACGTCTCGTATACGTTACACTTTTCTTTTAATAAATTAATCTTTATTAATTTTTAGAAGCAAGAGTTGTTGAGTATGTTGCGTTGGGGAAGTATGAGAGGGGGCATAGTACGACAGTGAGAGAGTGACAGGAAAAGGTGTCCACGGGCTGATGGAGTGTGTTGGACGGAAGCTGGTGGATTCTCCAGAATATTAAAAAGGAGGAAAATATTATAATGTGGGTGTCGGCTCTCTTCACTCCAGGGACGACACTGTAAAGGAGGACACGACATCCTCCACCCGAAACTGTTGGTACAATGTTGTGTTGATTTGTTTGGTTGTTTCGGGATTTCAAATTTAAATATTGAGCACAACCCACTACTGGCAACGCTGATCGTGTTCCGGCATGGACCTTAAGCCATGTCCACGTCAGATTTGAAGCACTAGACTCGAGTTTCGCTCTCGTTTGAGCTCATCAGTAGTGCATATCCCCGATTGGACCCGGGATTCGAACTCCAGATCACTGGCATGTGAGGTGGGTGTGCAACCAATAACCACGTGACTCACGTTGAACGCGACCAATTATCATACTAGAATATCACAACGTCACCCATTGTAGACTGTAGCTCAAAACTTGCCCAATCCGCCAATCGATGTAGCCCCGAATAATCAGGTCTTCTCGATCTGGCAAAGCACACCAGGCTCCTAAAATCCAGCGAGCGATAATCAAATTGATTTATTTGGTTGTTTCGGGATTTGAGGTTTAAAGATTAACACAACCCACTACTGGCAATGCAGATCGTGTTCCAGCATGAAACCTTAAGCCTTATCCATGTCAGATTGGAAGCACTAGACTCGAGTTTTGCTCTCGTTTGAGCTCATCTGATGAGCACTACTGATGAGCTCAAACGAGAGTGAATCTCGAGTCTAGTGCTTCCCATCTAACTTGGACAATGTTGGGTGTTGAGTTTGGTGAGCGCCGTATAACATTCAGCGTCAACAGAAAGCAGGTAGTATCAGATACTAAAGAGGAGTGAGGGGGGGGGGGGGGGGCAATAAAAGGGTACCCCACCTTTCCCAGGGTGTCCTGTAGGGTAGCGGTGGGAAGGAGATATCTTACTTATTCTTTGATAGGTGGGTACCTGCCCCTGTCGAATCATCATCATCATCATCAAGTGCATTGCCAGCTGGCGTGGGCGATCAAGCTTCTCTGTAAATTGTGATCTCTTGAAGCATGGTTATCTTGGGAAAATACAGCAATGGTTTCCCCTTGCCTTCCACTAAACCGACTCTCTGTTGAACTAATGTAGCACTCAGTTGTAATTTCTGTATTTATTTGGGGATAAGTAGCAATATGTTTCATGATGTTGGCTGGGACGCAGAGGTGTTTCCAAGGCACCAGGACCGGGTTATATACTGGCCAAGACCTATTGACGCGTCCTTGTCGAGCGTCCTGGGCAACAGGTCCCTTCGAGGTCCTGGCTAAAGTCAGTAGGATCACCGATTCCTCCGAAGTTGGAGAGTGTCTGCTTGTACAGGCGAGGAACCACCAGTCTGCACACCAATAAGCCAGACAGGGACAACGGATACTCACGCAAACCTCAGGTCCTGTATGACATCACACTGATGTTGGACAACAGGATGCCTTCATCCGACATACAGGACTTCACGTTGGAGCTCAAGCCAACGAACACAAGCAAGCAAGCATGTTGTTGGCCGTTATATCCCGACTTCTATTATTATTTTCTCACATGTCCTTCCTTTCTTTCCTCCTCTCTGTGCTTCTTCTTCTCCTTACTCATTTTATGTTTTCTTCTTCTTCTTCTTCCTCCCTCTCATTTTATTATTCTTTTTCTATATTTTCCTCTTCATTTCTTCTTCTTTCTCCTCCTCATTTTCTCCTTCTTCCTTCTCATTTTCATCTGCTCCCTCCTCCTTATAAACTTTTTTCTTCTACCTCTTCCTCATACATTTTCTTCTTCTTTTTCCTCCTCACTTTCTATTTCTTCTCATTCCCCATTTTCCCTATTTATTCCTCTTTCTCTCCTCTTCCACTTTCTCATTTCTGTCCCTTTTGTCATCTTCTTTTTCATCTACATTTACCTCCCATTAGAACAACAGTCCAGAACAAATAAGACTTGTTCACAATTCACAGGACTTTATAGTTCAGATTTTCCATGGGATAGGTTTTCCATAGGATGGGATATCCTGCCCTTTACTAACCCTTCTTAGGTGTCTCTTAAGACACATTCAATTGGTAACAACTTTCCTCTGCTTTCAATGATGGCCTATGGTAACACATAAAATATTACTCACCTACATTTTCCAGCTCAGTCATGAACTTGAACAGGACTGGCTCAATGCGCATACAGTTGAAGCAGAGGTCGGTGTAGGCGTAGATGAAGCAAGGGTTTTTAGAGGTGCTTGGGTGTAGCTTGGTCTCGTAATGCCTGTTTGAAGCAGAGTAACAGGGAAGATTACAACATGTGGTTACAACAAACAGTAAAAGATGAGTTAGAGAAACAGGAAAGATAATAAGCAGAATGTGCTTCAAATTTACAACAAACAGTAAAAGAAATCATCTTTAATAAAAGATTAAAGCTGGCAGAGGCAATAGCCATTTTTTTTTACAAAAACCAACTTTGTGCAAACAGAAAGACATGACAGTCAGATTAAAATTAACGTGTTAGACAACTAAAATTACTGTGTAAATATGTATGCTGTATATGTCAGATTGTAAGATTACTGCTTTAGTTTATGTTGTGTGATGTCTGCAGTATGAATCTGACGAGATGCAGCGAAATATGCCGGGTAATAAACAGTGCAATCTATTGTTTGTGTCTTTGCTATTAAAATTCATTACAGGAAAACACTGCTTTCAATAAAAGATGAGTTAGAGCAGTGGTTCTAAACCTTTTTTGGCCCGTGTCCCCCTTCACCATATTTTCAAAATATTATTCCCCCCCCCCCCCCCTTCATATTTCCTACCAAAAAATTTGGCCCGTGCCCCCCTTCACCATATTTTCAGAACGTCATTCCCCCCTTTCGTATTTACTACCTAAAAATCCCGCCCCTGCCCTCACACAGTATATGTAATAATGGAAGCTAAATTTAATAGCACATACTAAAACAAGTCTAGACGTCCACATAAAACATGATTTGTGGGTCTACTTACTTTATAAAATGAATTTTAGAAGGGTGAGACGTACAGAACCGTAAAGTATGAAGGGAAAAACAATATCAAGTAATCGGTTCTTGTATTAACGCAATCTTGAAATAATCTTAATTCCCCCCTGGAAACCCTAAGATTCCCCACCGGTTGAGAACCACTGAGTTAGAGAAACAGAGTAGACTAAGAAGGATGTATTTCAAATTTACAACAAATGATACAAGCTTAGCTAAGAAAGAGAAAGAGAGAGAGGATCAGAAGTAAAATGTATGAGTTTAGTTGAAACAGGAACTGACAACACAGCGCTCTGGTCATTTCCATACATGCTCTGTCCTGAACTTCAACAGCCAGCGAAGAGTCCCAATACTAATGGTAGCAGCTGCATTCTGATTATGTGTCCATCTGGAATTTCCTTGGAGTTCTGTGTAGCAAAATCCTCTCTGGTCACTCTTTACTGTACCATTCTCTCTCAGGCTATGATGATTTATCTGTTCTTCCTCAGAATATACATGATCCTAAAGGGCCCTGACCACATCTGCTTTATCATAAGTACTGTCAACTGTCACTACTGCCTACAGTACATTGTGGTGTAGGACTGAGGCAGGGGCGCCTTGCGCCTGAGGAATTAAGGCTAGTGCTGTTGCAATGGATTATGTAGGTTTGGATTTGCATATCCCCCCCCCCCCCCCCCTCATCGAGGATTTGAACTTGGGTCACTCATCTTTCATACATCAATTACCTATTGTGCATGTTACACTCACATAGGAAAACAAAAAGAAGCACTCACGCTAATATCAGCATGGCACATGATGATGATGGTGACTTGAGCACCAAGGTGTCAGACTTAAGTGTTAAAACTCACAATCTTCCAGAGGACTGAGAACCAGTCATGCTTTGTTGAATATTTTAATATATCTTATTTAACTGCATCCAATTGAGTGGCTAGAACACTGGGCTGCCATTCGGAAGACCCAAGTTCAAATTCTCTGTAAGGGAGTAGATTTTTTTTTATGTGTGTGTGGTGGTGGTGGTGGAGGGAGGGGGGGGGGGGGGGGGGGGGGGGGGGGGGGGGGGGGGGGAAGGTAATTCCTAACCTGCACAGTTTGTTGCAACTGCACTAGCCTTAATTCCTCAGGCACAAGCCCCCCCCCCCCCCCCTCAGTGAGTAAGTAGGTGAGAGTGTAAGTGAATAAGTGAGTGAGTAAATGACTCTTTTACACAAATGGGCAAGTGGTTCTAAGCTTGTATTTGTACAGACCAGTCGGCATTGAAGTGGGTCATGTCAGCACCGCCCCGGGCCACCTTTACTTTCACAGACATTTCTTGGTACCCATTTTAGACTGGGTCCGGATGGGAACTGAAATCAATTTTAAATATTTGAATCCACCCCAAATCGAACCGAACCTCTGGTGATCATGTGAGATGGCGCTTATCAGCATGGCACATGATGATGATAAGTCAAGATTTCTTTGGGTATGTTACAAACAGAATAAACTCGAAAACTTAGCAACAACTGGCAAACCTGATGGGAAAAGTAGCAAGAGGAAGACAGATACATACCCAGATGGCTTGGCCACAAGGCATGATTGTGACTTACCAGCATGGCTCATGATGATGATTAGTTGTTGACAAATACAGGCAGCCCAGTTTCCATGGCACCTAGACATATTTTACTGATGTTTGAATTATCTTAAACATTTCTGGTTCAGTCACTTTGTTGGAATCATACATGTGGATCCCATGAAAGATATGTCCAGTCCACAACAAGGATATAGATGAGTAACTTGTATATTTATATTTTCATTTAGTGTTTATCATGTAATTGTACTGGCGTGCGTTTGTTGTTTGTGTGCTGATGAAGGTTTTGGCAGCAACATCCATTTTGTTACTTGTGATCGTGATCCAGAAAAGCTGACTATTTACTTCTTGCTTTTTTTGTAGATTCATTCACTGAATTATCTTTGTTTGATTCTTGATTTTTTTTATCCCATTGTTATCTTTGTTTGATTCTTGGTTTTCTTTGCCCATTTTTACAAACAAATATGCTTGTTTCTTAGAAAAAGGACTGGCTCCTGAACCACTTTTTACCTTTGTAAAGATTTGTAGAAAGAGAGATAGAGGAATACAGTTTGAGGAAATTCTTGACAGTCCCGTGTCATGGCACGGAAGGGACACAACACATGAATGGATCCATGCCATCGGAGATTGCAATTTATGGCAAGGCATGATGATGATGATGCTTGTCTACTCCCGAAGATAATGATGATGATGGTAACAACTGCTTCCTGTTTATATGTGCACATTTCTATGTATTTTTCTCATCTCTTGTGCTTTAACACGTCCAGTTATTCTTTACTCATCCAGTGTTAAAAATATAGTTCATTGAGTTTGAAATTTGTCAGTATTTGCAATCCATTACACATGACATAACGAAGACACTTAAATAAGAAAATATACATAATACATCTCGCTACTCACTGTAGAGTCGTCAAAAACTTGTCCATACCCCCACCTTCTCTTCCGTCAAAACCAAACGGCCCAAAACCACCAAATCCACCTTGGAAGAATTCATCAAATGGGTGAAAACCGGGCCCTGGTCCTCTGGGTCTCTGTTCCTGGGCTGATGTGTAACCAAACTTGTCATAAGTGGAACGTCGCTCTGGGTCGCTCAGGGTCTAGAAACCATTAAGAGAGATTTTACACAAGATCTGGGTGTAATAATATTAGGGAAATTAATCTCGATAGCACAGTGCCTTGAAACAAGAGAGATTTTACTCTAGGTTGCAGTTGAAACAACATTAGTACAATAAATCTGGGTCACTCAGTGCCTAGATACAATTACGAGAGATTTGATGCCAAGTTGTGGGTGTAATAACATTAAAGAAAATCAGTCTGGGTCACTTAGTGTCTAGACATCAATAAGAGAGAATTTACCCCAGGTCACAGGTGTAACAACATTAGGGCAATCAATCTGGGTCATCCAGTGTCTAGAAACCATTAAAAGAGATTTAACACCATCCACAGGTGAAACAACGTTGATACAATCAATCATGATCACTCAGTGTCTTCTTCTTCTTCTTCTTTTGCATTCACCCAGAGTATTTTTTCGGATGTGATTGCGTTGTGCCTGTTTGCAGCGAGCTGCGATACTGCACCTTTAGGCCGACACATCTAACTTCTGCGGGTGTTTGATGACCGGGTTAACCTTCCCGGGACTCAGTGTCTAGAAACTATTAAGAGAGATTAAACCCTAGGTCACAGAAACAATGTTAATACAATCAATTATGATCACTCAGTGTCCAGAAACCATTAAGAGAGATGTAACGCCAGGTCACAGGTGAAACAACATTAATACAATCGCCCAGTGTCTAGAAACCATTAAAAGAGATTTAACCCCTTTCATAGGTGAAACAACATTAATACAATCAATCATGATCACTCAGTGTCTAGAAACCATTAAGAGAGATGTAATGCCAGGTCACAGGTGAAACGTTAATACAATCAATCATGATCGCCCAGTGTCTAGAAACCATTAAAAGAGATTTAACCCCTTTCATAGGTGAAAAAACATTAATACAATCAGTCATGATCACTCAGTGTCTAGAAACCATTAAGAGAGATGTAATGCCAGGTCACAGGTGAAACAACGTTAATACAATCAATCATGATCGCCCAGTGTCTATAAACCATTAAAAGAGATTTAACCCCTTACATAGGTGAAACAACATTAATACAATCAATCATGATCACTCAGTGTCTAGAAATCATTAAGAGAGATGTAACGCCAGGTCACAGGTGAAACAACATTAATACAATCAATCATGATCACTCAGTGTCTAGAAACCATTAAGAGAGATTTTATACCAGGCTAAAGGTATAATATTTTTTTTAAGCTGCATGTCTATTGCAGAGACCGCCTTGTGCTGGTTTTCATACAATGCTATGAATGCCAGTCGTTCAGAAAGCAATGGCAAACTACTGAACGTAAACTTGCCAAGAAATCACAAACAGCCAAAAATTGCTGGGGTTAATTGCAAAGTCCTGTAAAGGGTATGCAACTAACTTTTTTTTAAAAAGACATAACTACAACCAATGGCGGTAGCGAATATGACTGTAACTACAACCAATGGCGGTAGCGAATGTGACTGTCAGACTAAATGTTCGTCCATAAAGGATGCATGTGACCACATGGTTATTTCCACCATTACGCACCATCTGAAATACCATGAACAGACAGAAAAACCAATGAATAAGTCCTTCTAGAAACAAATGAAGATCGTAAACTGATTAGAGTCATTAGACATAGACAGTCAAAATTTGTTGGGCATGTTAAGAAAAGAAATGACTTGCAAAACGTGGTGACAACTGGCAAGATCGAAGGGAAGAGACCAAGGGGAAGACCGAGAAGTAAATACCTGGATGGCTTTAGCCATGTGGCATGGTCAAGACAGGAACACAGAGCTGATCCACGACTCTGGTGATCGAGTGAGATGGTAGAACATGACCGCCCACGCTTATCGGCATGGCACATGATGGATGAATGGCACCATCTGACCTCACATGTTCGGTGTCTGACCTATCTGCAATCATTTTCTCCTTTGTTTTTATTCCATTCCTGATCATTTCCCTCCATGCAACGCAATCATCTTTGTGCCATAGTAGAGACCGACCACGAGATCTTTTACACATCTGTAATTGACCAAAAAAGATGTCCTTTGGTATTCTAACCTCGTCCATCCTCCTAATGTGTCCTAACCACCTAAGTCTACAAAGTCTAATAGGTATATAAAGATAAGACAAAATTAGCAAAGTCACAGGAACACCAACTTGCGACCAAATAATCAAGATGTACTGTACCTGGTATCATGTTTGCATCATGCTAATTTACCAATAACTCACCTCGTATGCCTCGTTAATCTTGGTAAATTTATCCGTTGCTGTTGGGTCATCATTCTTATCTGGATGCCTGTAAACAACAAAATCAACAACAATATTAACCATTTAGAATTTCTGGTTTGATTTTGTTCAGAACGAGGTATGCCTTCTGCCTTATCTTTTTTTGCCCTTTATCTCCTATTAGGGCATAGGTCACCCAACCTACTCTCCAAGTCATCATCTTACATAGTTTTCAACATTCCAGGTTTCAATCTGGGAGATGTTCGGAGATGAACGGAAGCTAATCAGCATCCTGGTCTCCTAACAGCTTTCTCCGTAATGTGTCTTACTTATCTAGAACAGCTTCCTGTCTTCTTGGTACCTCTTTTTTGTATCCTGTAGCCAGACATGCAAATGTTCATTGTGTAGTTCCAATTCTCTGGCTATCATGTAGCACTACATGCAAATGTTCACTGTGTTGTTCCATATAAATTGTTCTAATTCTCTGGCTGTCAGTGGCAGCTTGCAATGCTCAATGACGGGACGATAACCAGGATAGATCCCAGACCAAACTGCCAAGACACGGCTATTGATCTGACAATAGCCACTGTAGGTTTAGCAAGCAGCCAGTGGAAAGTGACAGAGGACAAGAACACAGACCATCTACCTATAGTAATTAACGCAAGAACAAAACCCCAGCTAAGCGCCAACAACAACAGGCCAACCTTTAACTTCAATAAAGCAAAATGGGAGCAGTTTAGAGAAGAGCTGACCAACACAGACCTGGAGCAGCAAGAGCAGGAAGACATTGATAAATACAAGGAGAGATTGACCAAAAACATACTATGGGTAGCAATCAAACACATCCCTAACAAAAATATGCCAGAAAATCTAAGAACGAACAAACAAGTGTCTCAAGCATCCCCAAAACAATGGCTCAAAAACCCAGTGGCCTGGTGGAACGATAAGTGCACAGCGACACAACAGAATAGGAAAAGAGCTCTGCAGAAGTACAGACAGGCAAGGACAGAAGAGAACTTTGAAGAATACAAGAAACGGATTTCGGCGATTCTTCAAGTGATAGCCGAGATTTCGCTCTGTTCAATTTAAGTGACATTAAAGGGCATGAAGTTGACTATTAATCGGAGCTAGATATCAGTGCAAAGCATTACTTTGCATTAGCAGTCTGAGTCGGACTTTAAAGAAAGTGATTATGATTCTGAAAATGTGTTTGTAAATTGCCGTATAGATGACGGAAAATCACAAACAACATGCCATATTTTGTAAATATTTGTGTTCATATATGGATTACCGACAACAATCACGTGAGTAACATATTCTGCATGCTTTTCCCTTCATTGTGTTGTTTATTTAACTAACATCGGTTGACTAACACCTTATTTGTGATGTTTTTACTAATGCGACACGAAATTTTACCGAACCTGAAAAGATCTTGCCCGTTCAGGGCTACAAAACGGACAAGCGTCTGCCCTGTAAAGGGTTAAAGGACACTACATACGAGGGATGCAGAGGTGTTTCCAAGGCACCAGGGCCGGGTTATATACTGGCCAAGACCTATTGACGCGTCCTCGTCGAGCGTCCTGGGCAACAGGTCCCTTCTGCACACCAATAAGCCAGACATGGGACAACGGATACTCACACATACCTCAGGTCCTGTATGACATCACGCTGATTCTTCTTCTTCTTCTTTCATTCGCTTGAAATATGTCTTGAGCAGGTTTTGGTGGCTTTCTGATTGATTTGATCATTCTTTTCTTTTGGTGGTATGTTACAGGCACATCAGGCTGTTCTTCTTTGGCTCCTTCCTTAGCCAATTGATCAGCTCTGTCGTTCCCGGGTACTCCACAGTGGGATGGTATCCACTGTATGGTGACCTTATGCTGACTGCTAAGTTCAGAAAGTAGTGTCCTTAGTACTGGCAATTTCCCAGACAGGAGCGCCTCGAGTACTGATTTTGCATCTGTCAATAGCACCACAGGTTGTGTACCATTGCTGGTATTTAGTAATTTCTCTGTTGCTATCTTGATTGCCTCAATTTCAGCATCGTAGTTATGGCAGTACTTTCCTGTCGGTACTCTAGCTGTGTCCCTGGTATTATTTGGGTATTCTATGTACACTCCCGCTCCTCCATTTCGAACAGCATTTTGTGCTGACCCATCTGTGTAGACTCGGATCCAGAGGTCCTGTGGGTATTCTTCATCAAGGAAGCTGAGAGTGGCTGTTCTGCGCTGCACACTGTTCTGATCTTCCTTGTCAAATATTCCTCTCACTTTTGTCTGGATTTGTAATGATAGTCTATGCTCATCTTTCCATGGAGTTCGCTCTGGAATAGTTGTTAGGGGGATACCAACTGTGGGCAGATCGGTGGTTTCTCTGCAGAGTCGTTTGGCCTGGTGGATAAAACTACTTCTTTTCAACCGCCCCATAGCTAGGTTTTCAAATCTGTTCTTCATAGGGTGGCCTGGCAAGCTGAGGAACTTTTCTGCTTGTATTAGCGTTTTCGTATCTCTGCGCTCACTCAGTGCTTGTGTCCTCCCTATCTTCTCCATTTCCACTATAGGGGTTGATCTCATCCCTCCTGTGGTGACTCTTAAGTGCTTGATTTTGCACTTTGTCCAGCTCTTGTAGTGTGGTTTTTGCTGCCGAACACCATGCAGTTGACCCGTATTCCAGGTGTGGTCGTATGCTCTGTTGATAAACTTTGCTAAGTATTTTCCCACTGGCTCCCCATGTGGTTCCACTTAGCTTTCTCAGGATGGCTATTTTCCTTCTGGCTTTTGCTACTGCTTTGTTGATGTGCTTTCTCCATGTCAGCCTGCCATCAAATGTTACGCCAAGGTATGTTGGTTCTTTATCTTCTCTTAGGGGTGTTCCATTTATCTGGATGGTCCCTGCCTTTTGTTTTGGAGAGAGGGTAAATAGGGTGGTGCTGCACTTGTCAGTGTTTATGCTGACACACCATCTATTTGCCCATGCAACAAATGTATCTACAGCTCTTTGTAGTAATCTGGTGGCCACTGATGCATATTCATTTGTGCTCCATAGAACCAGGTCATCAGCATACATTGCGGCTTTAATTCCATGCGGTAGATTAGCAACGAGATCATTGATGAAGATTAGAAAGAGTGTGGGGGACAATACTCCGCCCTGGGGAACTCCGTGACGCAGTAGTACTTTCTTGCTCTTTAGTCCGTCTATCTGTACTCGGGCTCTCCTGTTGTGCAAGTATGCTTTCACCCATTTGTACATTCTTCCATTGACTTTGCAGTTTCTCAGTTTATTCATCAGACCTTCTTTCCAGACTTTGTCAAAGGCTTTCTTCAAATCTATCCATGCCGCAAGCACCAGCTTCTTCTCTTGGAATGCATCCTCAATTTCTTGAGAGAGGTAAGTTGTCTGATCTTCCGTAGAGTAGCACTGCCTAAAGCCAGCCTGCTGTGGCACAAGGATGTTTTTACTTTCAATGTACCACTGCAGTCTGTGATTGATGATGCGCTCCAGTGTTTTGCAGAGACAGCTGGTGAGGCTAATTGGTCTGTAGCTAGAGGCAATGGAACTATCTTTCCCTGATTTTAGGAGGGGTATCATGATTGCTTCTCTCCAGGCTTGTGGAACACTGCCTAAGGTCCAACTGTTATTGAAGATCTGCAACAGCTTTGCTTTGGCCTCTGTTCCTAGGTTCCTGATCATTTCATTGGAGATACCATCAGCTCCTGGTGACTTTCTCATTTTCAGTTTTGATATGGCTAGCTCCAGTTCGCTGATTGTGATGGGTGCCTCCAGAACCTCATGTACTATTTCCTTCTGTCCTGTATGTTGCCGTTTCTCTTGAATCTCTTGTTGTTTCTCTGGACTGATTTTGATATTGTTATCTTGTGCGAATGAGTCCGCAAAATGGTCAGCTGCTTGCTTTCTTGTTAAGATGTTTCCATCTTTATGTAGTGCAATTTTGAGTTTCTCCCTGTGCCCTCATCGTTAAGTTGTTTTATTAGCTTCCACAATTTCCTTGTGTCTCTTTCAAAGTTCAGAGACTCTGTTTTTTCCTGCCAGCTTTTCCGTCTAGCCTGCAGCTTGGCCCTTTGAAATTTGGCTTTTGCATGCTGGAATTTATTGTGGTGCTCTTGGCTGGGTGTGGCCTCTGCTTGCTTTCTACATACTTCCACATCATTATGCAACTGTTCCAGTTCACTACTCCAGTAGGGTTTATATTGTTTACGGGCTCCTCTTGGTACTGTTTCTCGCGCTGCCTGTAGTATGCATTTCCCAAACTCTTCAACTACTTTATTTATGTCTTTCTCAGTGTTCAGGTTTCTAACCAGTATGCTGGTGCGATGCTTGTACACTGCCCAGTCTGCTTTCTTGTAGTTCCACCTCGAGAGGGTGCTGCTTTCACTTACAAGCTCATTTTCTACAGTTAGAAAGACTGGTCGATGGTCACTGCCACCTAGTTGTTTCCCAACAATTCGTGTAATGTTCCACTCCAGGTCTGGTGAATGAAAAGCCAGGTCAGGTGTAGTTGTAGAGTGCCATGATCTCGAGTAGAAAGTATGTGGGTCGGACGGCTTGTTAACCAAGATGAATCTATTCTCATCCTGCCAGTCTTCCAGTCTCTCTCCTCTCTGGTCCATGTGATCATAGCCCCAACTCTGCCAGTGGCTGTTGAAATCGCCGCACACAATCATTTTTTCTGTTAATGGTAGTGTGTCCAGTGCCTGTGGACGGTCACTTGGACAGTAGTAATTTATCAGATGTAGGTCTGTATAGCCTGTTTTAAGTCTAAGTGTCTGATACTCAGCCCCTTCCATATAGACTTTCGATTTGGGAAGCAGTGATGTTATTTTTTACAAGGGTAAGTATCCCACCTTTTCGCCTGTCCTTTCGGTCAGATCGGTAACACTGGTAGCCTCTGATTTTGAAGGCTATATTTTCGTTGAGGTGAGTTTCTTGCAAGCAACATATGCTTACTTTTTCTTTGTCCAGGATGTTTTCTAATTCTACTTTTTTGTTGCTGACTCCCTCCGCATTCCAGTGCATTATTTTAAGTCTTAGTTTAGTATGGCCAGCTGTTCTATTCTCATGTCCCCTGGCTCCACAGGACATCTGAGAAGGACCTCCAGTAGTTGGGGTTGGACCCTTTCGAGACATAGGGCCCGGCACTGCACCTGCCTGGGGGTCCAAAGCAGGGCGAGCACCATAACGTTTAGCAGCAGTCGACATATTCCATTTTGCGTAATGCGTGGCATCCTGATTTCTGTGGTGCGCCTCCTGGCTGGTTGCCTCCGTCTTCAGCACCTTTCCTTTGCTAGAGCAGACTGTGGTCTCACTCGAGTTTAGATGTGTACACACGCACACACGTGTCTGCACATGCATGTATATGTATACACATCTAGAGCACACTGGTTATTTTCCGGCGCCAGATACTCGCCGTCGCCCCTTCTCCTGTTAGTTAAAAC
Organism: Cepaea nemoralis; assembly: GCA_014155875.1. Lineage (NCBI taxonomy): Eukaryota > Metazoa > Mollusca > Gastropoda > Stylommatophora > Helicidae > Cepaea > Cepaea nemoralis. The sequence goes on from JACEFZ010010096.1 coordinate 540,575, forward strand.
AGTTCCGCCACGTGAAGGCCAGGAGTTGGACTTTTGCTGCAGAGGTTATGTATTCACGAGCCATTGGGGTATTTAAGCAATGTTGGGCGCTCACCCCAACACTGCGCCCCGGCTACATACAGCAATTTGGAACCATCACGCTGATGTTGGACAACAGGATGCCTTCATCCGACATATAGGACTTTGCGTTGGAGCTCAAGCCAACGAACACAAGCAAGCAAACTACATACAAGAACATCGAAGAACACTTTATGGATGCAGACATCACAACAGATGAGGTGGTGACAGCACTAAACGAAAAAACCGAAACTGCAGCGGGAGCTGACATACTAAACTACACCATCCTGAAAAAGCTCCCAAATAAAACCATAACGGCAATTACTAAGTTGTATAACGAAATATGGAAGACTGGAAATATTCCCAAAGTGGAAAACAGCCATGGTAATACCAGTCAAGAAACAAGCCAAAGACCCAACAAGGGTAGAATTATACTGCCCCATCTCTTTGACATCACATCTGGGCAAAGTCATGGAGACTGTGATAAATAAGAGAATACCATTCTACTTTAAGAAGAATGAACTTTACAGCCATACACAATCCGGGTTTAGAGCCAACAGGTGCCCGATGAACTAAATCATCAAATTGGATAATCATGTAAAGAAAGGATTTAAAAGAGGGGAAAAGACGTTGGCTGTATTCCTGAATCTAGTCCAGGCGTACGATCAATGCTGGAGAGAAGCCGCACTAATGAAGATAAAGAAAGTAGGCATAGTGGGAAGAACCTACAAAGTACATAAAACGTTTCTCAAAGATAGAAGCTTCTCAGTGAGGATAGGGAAATGAGGTATCCAACACATATGAGCAAAGAGAACGGCATCCCCCAGGGTTCGGTCATATCACCAACAATCTTCTCAATACTGGTGAATGACCAAACAGAGGAGATCCAAGACCAGAGAACAGGACTGTCACAATTCGCGGACGACTGCGCCATATGGAGGAGTGGAAAGTCTGCAAAAACTGCACGAGGACCCCTCCAAACACAGATAAACAAACTAACCGTATGGATGGACAAATGGGGTTTCACTATCAACACCAATAAAACAGTCAGCATGGTATTTAGTAACAAGAAAAAGATAAATTCTAACAAGGACTACAGTATACAGATAAAAGGGATAACTATTAATAGAACAAGCAGCACAGTCTTCCTAGGAATGACCCAAGATGAACAGATGAACTGGTCAAAACACATATGTCAGACATTAGAAACATGCAAGAAAGCAAGCAACCTACTGGGGGCGATAAAAGGAAACGGTTGGGGTGCCCACACCAAAACAATGCTGATGTTCTATAAAGCATTTGTCAGAGGCAAGCTAGAGTATGACAGCATTGTTACGACTCAGCATCAGAAACCAACAAGAGGAGGTTAGTGTAACAAGCTACGTGGAGGGTCCCAAATAACTATGTAACAATATTTCAAAATTATTCTTTGGCCCTGGCTGGGATAGGTCTTTGCTTGCCAGCCCTCCTCCGTTCCCCGGACTCACTGTCACTCTCTCTTACGACCTCGGGACCTATTCCCTGATGTATCTTTCTGGCTGATCCATAGATAACACGGTGATCGTTGGAATAAACTAAAACGTGATTTATTAACCTAATAAAGAACAGCACAGGAAAACATTAAGGCAGTTAAAACAGATAGTTCTAAACAGACAAAACCGGGACACAGAGGTTCATTTCAGACACAGAGCATCATGGCTTTACATCATAGACCAAGCTGTAGTCAAGGTCCGTTCTGTCCACATATCGCTCACCAAATCATAAGTCCTCCTTGCTTTCCCTCCCGGTACGTTTGGCTAACAACGGTTCTCTGTGGAACCAGATTAATGTTCGTGGGAAAATGTCCTGTGATCCCTGGTCACAATGCTAAGTGAAAGTTCTTACAAAAGGAAATAGTTCCTGAGCGGGAATTGGGTAGGTATCCTTCACTGTCTCAGACAAGGATGGGTGGGTCTGATATTTAGGTGGGGTTCAGTCCAGAATACAAACTGACTCGATCTTAGCGTATCGAGATGACTGGTGAGGTGTTGGAAAGGCTGATGGTCATTCTTTCGGGCTAACTGTGGCTCTATCTGGTAGAGATCATACCCTTAGACCTGGCATGGCCTAAAACTTGACATGGCCTCGTCTTCAACATACTTTCTGCGTATAGCCCTGTCGAGACCTTCAGCTCTGTTCCTACTTTCAAAAAGGAAGGACCCTTTCATACATCAGCAGTATGCTGCACTTAAAATGTCCCAATCTTCAACTTGACATCTTGACATTATGCAGTGGGTAACGGTAGGTCTAGAAACAGACATGAATTCTCTCTTCCCCCCCCCCAGAAGTTGAACCCGTGTGTATTTGGTGCAAGGCGCCCTAGCGGGTTTTCCCCAAAGAAAAGACATATATCTAATTATTCTATTACCAAGATCGTGTTGTTAAAGTATCAGAGAGAACTATCTTCCATAGTGATTGAGCGAATAAGAGAACTGAGGGTTCCCGAAAGCTGTTTCCCCCTGTTTACCCAAACCCACAGAAGGCCTGAGGACATGGGCCACTGACGTTTTGTCACAGTTAGACACCATACAGACCCAAGCGTTAAACACCATCCTTGGTGCTGGAAAAGGGACATTTACTATGCTCGTTCCGGGGCGATAAAAATGACAGTAGACAGATGAGACATACACATGGTAAGACGAGTAGCACAATATATGGATATACACACCGACGACAGTGAGGACCCTCTGGGTCCAGAAACATTTATTGCATCAATCCATCAGCCTAACAGTCCACCACACACTCAACCGTAAGTGATCGACAACACATTCAATTATATGATTCTTTATTTCAATCTCAGTTCTATAAAGTTAATATTCTTTATTATATCACCTAATGAGGCCCTGTAAGTGATACTTTTTACAATAAATAATTTGGTTCCGTTCTTCGGAAGATTGCCCAATTGTTTTGCCGGAGATACCGACACTCAAATATGAATATCTCTGTTTAGAATTGGCACACAGGCATCAAATACGTACTATTAGATTTGGTTTTTAAGGCCTATCTATCTGTGGTGGTCTCATTTTAGTAAATTAAATGGGAGAGTCTATTCGCAGGGCCCTGCGAATAGACGCTTTGTTTATTCACGCTTTGTCCATTTGTATATATGTCTATCTGAATCTCTATCTAACAAACTGTCTGTCTGTCTTTCCATATGCATATGTATGTCTGGTTGACTCTCTGTGTGTATGTATGCGTGTGTCTGACACTCTATCTGTTTGCTGTCTGTCTGCCAGTTTATATATCCGTTGTTTATTTGTCTGTATCTCTGACTGCCTGCTCTCTCTGCCTCTCTCTCTCTCTCTCGGTCGCTCGGCCGGTCAACCTGCCTGTTCAGAGTATTGCAGGGAGAGGTTGAAAGAGATGTATGAATTGGCATGGTGGAACACAGATGATCGACGAGCGAGTGTCGGGTTGGATATAGCTACCCATCTACCTGCGTACCTACTCATCCACCTACCTGCCTAGCTACCCACATACCTGCTTACTTAACTACCTACCTGTCTACCTACCCACATATCTGCCTCTCTAACGATCTATCTGTCTAACAACCCACCTACCTGCCTACTTAACCACTTTCGTGTCTATGAATATGAAAACTATGAATATTACAAAGAATTATCGCCGAAGCAACGGAGTACGTGCTTTGTGCTCGATACTTTTGACAACAGCCAGCGGGGAGAGAATTAAGCGGAGGAGAAGAGGTAGGGGAGAGGGGGGAAGGAAAAGGAAGAAGAGGGCTGGAGCCAGAAGGGGTAGAAGGAAAACGGATCGTTTGGGACTCAAAAATGTGTGGGTTGGGTATTGGAATTGCCGTAGTGCAAAGCAACGAGGACCAATACTGGAGAAACTGGTACTAACTAAATTACACTCACTTTAAACAACACAATTCTAAATACCCAAAGAGATGAAGGATTGACTTTCACCCAATGAATTGCTGAAAAATTTAAAAAAAACATTGTCGGGCAAGGAAACGAACGATTGACATTTGACTTTCATCCAATTAATTGCTGAACAATTATAAAAAAAAAATGTCCGGCAAGGAAACGAACCTCGAGCTCCCGCCCATCAGGCGGGCGCACTATCAACTATGCCACTGACGACACGTTTTGCAATCAACAAAAATGTATAATATAGCCGCAAACTTACGTTAAATCATGTGACCAGCCGTGCCCTGCGAATAGACGCTTTGTTTATTCGCAGGGCCCTACGAATAGACAGTGACTTCCAAATTAAATACTCAACCTGAAAATCATGATCGAACCTGCTACAGCTACAGATTGCACAATTAAAAAGCAATTTTTAAAATGTGGATCGTCAGGGAAGGAAAGAGACAGAAAATAAAATAATATATTAATATTATATTACTATGATATTTATTGAATTATTTATAATTTATATACAATTTATTATTATTATACATGATTTTTCATTCATATCAATTATCATCCTATCCAGTGCCAGGATCCTACCATTCTCTCGCAAGACTTTTGTAAGCTTTTTTAATGTCCTGACTGCTGGCACTTCTAGGAACACCAAGAACATCGTAGAGATCTCCTGCCAGTGAATGCGAGAACAAACACAGGAGTGCCGGCACGGAGAGCAAATTAACGATCATTTTCGTTCATCTCGTCAACAAACAGAAACAACTAACTAGAACTCCATTACTGCGTCCGGTCGTGATCCGAGTTTTACGGTTACCAATCGCACGTTAGATCGGGCTTTCGCATTCTTCTTGTGTGGATTGTTGTTAGTTATAATTAGTCGTAGTTAGTCGACAGATCATCCTCATTGCACATCGAACCATTCAGTCCATAAGTGCTCGGATCCCCTCCTCAGCAAATCCCGCAGCGTGTAGCCGCTAACGACACCAGTTCTGTGTTGGTTTATCAATCTTCTTTGGCTTCCTGCGTAGTGTTCTTGTTTGGCCACCCCCCTTTTAATTTGCTGCTCTCGCAGTCTGGCCATTGTTGCAGATTCACAGTCATCACTTGGTTCTCGCAAAAGTCTTACTTCTCGTAGAGCATTCAGAATGTCAGCCTGGTCCATGGCGCGTCGGTCCTCCACAGTAGCCTCATCTGCGAGCTTGTCAGCCCGCTCATTTCCTTGTACTCCCGCATGACCTGGCATGAAGATGAAACTAATCTTTGCCAGGCGCGACCGCTCCAGAGGCAGCAACCATTCTCTTCGGATCGACCCCTCCTCTATCCTCTTGATCAAGAGGATCAAGAGGTGGATTGTTGTTGTGGAAGGACAGTGTGGAAACTATAGTCTGTTCACATTTACGTGCCTTCGTTCACATTCAATTTTCGGAGTGACTATTCACAAACATTTGTGAATAGTACAAGCCCCTATAACCCTATTCACAAAAATAATCCGCTTCACTACATTATTAATGGATGTGGAGATATCATTGTGTTCTCGGTAGTGTAGTGGTTGGCATCTTCGCCTGTCACGCGGGAGATTGATTAATTGATTGATTGATTGATTGATTTAGGAACCGACATCACAGCATTCGGGGCATTCCCATAAGCGCTCCATCTCCATCCTCAGCAGCCAGCGAAGAGTTCCAACACCAATAGTACCAGTAGCAATCTGATTATATGTCCGTCTCGCCTTTCCTCTGATCGTCGAGCGTCGGCCAGATCCCCTCGTCACTCCTCGCTGTCTCATTCTTGCCAGACCATGGTGATCCATTTGCTCCTCCGAGGTGTACACGTGCTCCCACAAGGCCGCAACCACGTCTGCCTTGTCATGCATCAATACTCCACCAAGTTTTGCAGAGCCAGCCAATCTGTCCGCCTGTTCATTCCCCAGCACACCGGCATGCCCCGGAGAAAAGATCCAGGCGATGCTTGCCACCCGTAACCTCCGAAGCGAAAGAAAGCCACTCTGCCCGAAGCTTGCCTGTTCTCACCTTCCTCAACACGTTTTCTGAGTCAGTTACAATCACGATGTATGTGTGTGTGTGTGTGTGTGTGTGTGTGTGTGTGTGTGTGTGTGTGTGTCGTATTCTCCATCCAGCGGAAAGCTGCACTGACCGCCTCCACCTCCATTCTTAAGCTAGATGTGGTGGTATCATATTCCAGGCTCTTCTGCACCAAACGTCGACTATTAGCTTTTGCTAAGAATGCCCCAGGCACTTCTCCTACCTCTCAACACCGGCCCATCTGTGTAGATTATCACATCACCCGAGCGAGCATTATCCTGAATTAGTTGCTGGATTTCCACTTACGTGGCTCCTGCTGGCCACTGCCTGCACTCCCGGCTCAATGTGATTATAACTCTGCACAAGTCTGACTGCTCCGCTGGCACTCTGACCCACTCCTCTCCTCGCCTAATGTTCTCCAAGATGCACACCTGTCTGATCGTATCCTCCGCCTGAGCCATCCATGATTTCCTTCTTATCAGTCGCTGACCCTTAACTGCGTCCAGCGCCTCATGCAACGACTGATCTGTGTCTACAGCCTCTCTAAGGAATACCTTCACCTGCATCACCTTGAGCCTACCAGGAGCCTACCAGCAACAGTCGGCAGACCAAGGATGTAACGCATACACACTACTGGGGTGTCTCTGGTGCATCCCAAAATGACCCGCGTAGCTTCATTCTCGGGAGACTGGGGTTCGACTCACCGCCGGTAATTTTTTTTTTTTTTTTAATTTTTAATAAACCATATTAAACATTACGAACTAACATGTAAAACTGACAAACTCGAACCTTGTGAATAAAGTGTGCCCTATGGATCTGTGGAAGCAGCCGGGGTGGGGGGGGGGGGGTGTAGCGACGGAGCGATCGAGTGTCGGAATCGATTGATCCAGTAGATGTCTTTGTTTAACATAAATTTTATTTGCCAAATTATATTTTTATGAGCATAGCCTACGATGGGTAGTGTTGTGGTATTCCGGTGTGATAATTTGGCGTGTCCAGTGTGTGCCGCGTGGTTACACACCCGCTTCACACGCGTGATCCGGGGCTTGTTTCCGGATCCGGTCAGGGATATGCACTACTGACGAGCTCAAACGAGGGCGAAACTCGAGTATAGTGCTTCCATATTGACGTGGATAGGCCTTAGGTTTGTGCCGGAATGCGATCGGCGTTGCCAGTAGTGGGTTGTGCTCAATATTTAAATTTCAAATCCCGAAACAACCAAATAATCAATTTTATCGTTGCTCACTGGATTTAGGAGGCCTGGTGTTCCTTGCCAGTGAGAAGTCCTGATCGTTCGGGTCCACATCGATTGACGGACGTCAGTCGCGGCGATTGGGCAATCTTGAGCATAGCCTACGATGGGTAGTGTTGTGGTATTCCGGTGTGATAATTTGGCGTGTCCAGTGTGTGCCGCGTGGTTACACACCCGCTTCACACGCGTGATCCGGGGCTTGTTTCCGGATCCGGTCAGGGATATGCACTACTGACGAGCTCAAACGAGGGCGAAACTCGAGTATAGTGCTTCCATGACGTGGATAGGCCTTAGGTTTGTGCCGGAATGCGATCGGCGTTGCCAGTAGTGGGTTGTGCTCAATATTTAAATAAAATATCACTGTACGCAGAGTATATCCTTGTCGACAAATATCGTCTTTGTGAGGTTTGAAGAAAAAGAACTTGCAAACAAAAGACAGACAAGAAGAGAGAACAACAGAGTCTTCTGAAGCCAACTGACGGCGGTAGTAAACACACATTTTTGTGATTAGTGTCTCGTACTATTCACAAAATTTTGTGAATAGGGGCTCCCTTCAATTTTCTTGAAAACTGTCTTCTTCTACTTCTTCGTTCATCCGGAGTTTTTTTTTTTTTCGGATGTGATTGCGTTGTGCCTGTTTACAGCAGAGCTGCGTTCTTGCGCCGTTAGGCCGACACATCCGACTTCTGCGGGCATTTGTTGACCGGGTTAACCTTCCCGGGGAAAACTGTCTGTTGCGTCGTTATGAAAATTCTCCTGCCGCCTTATATTTACTCCCACCCAAGGAATATGGCTTTAATAGGTCCAAATGCAACTTAAATCATGGAAAGCGCCGACATTTCTTTGATGTTTTGGCGAAAATGTAGTGAATTCACGCTAACAAACTTGTTTTACAGTATCGCACATCACATCGGCTGGCGACACAAGGCGTATCCAGATTCGTATGGGAGTGGGTGCAATGTGTATTAATGTGTGCAATCTGCCCAGATCTTAAACTGTGTCGATTCCAGTAGGTTGATGACTGCTCTCGGTTGCATAAAATTCAATCCATCCTTTCCCCAATAGTCATCTTCCTCTTTCAGCACATGGTCCTCATATTTTTTTCCAGTAACTTTTATCAATATTTAATAGCACAGACTGGGTTAGTATCTTGACGTCAGACAATTTGAATGTAGTATTGTCAGCTGCCACCTGTCCTTTAATTTTAGCCCACACAAGTTCTATAGGATTTAAATGAAAATGGTATGGCGGAAGTTTCAAGCACCTATGGCCATGCTCTTCTGTCAAATTGTCGATTTGAAATATCTTGCTTTTTTTGCGTCTGTTTTACAAGGGACAACAATTCTAGCTTGAAATTTATTTTCCCGCATATCCTTTACAGGACATCGCTGTCAACATCAGCATCTTTCAGCTGATTGTTGATTTCTTGGCAAGATTACGCTCAGTAGTTTGCCATTGCTTTCTGAGCGACCGGCTCACATACCCATAAGTTACCTACGCGGCGAGAACTGCTACCAATTCTCGCACACATCACGTTACTCATGAGAGTATACAGGATTACGGAGAAAGACGTTAAACCCCTAGACCAGGGAATGAACGAACAAACTTATTTTCAAAGGGTTAAGAATTGGGCAAGCAGGCCCATCTAACATTCTGCCCTTCTATCACTCTCTTTCATACATTATTTCATTCATACATCATTCAAGGCTATCAGAGAACGGCAACAATATTAATGATATTCTTTATAAAGGCATGGGCAAAGTGCGAACATTAATACTACACGATTCAGTAATATTAGATAATGGTGTGACGCTTGTTATTAGCTATGTGAAATATACTGGTCTAGAAATACATTTCTGGAAATGGTATGTTTTCCCTTCGGAGCCATATCTTTATTGCTTCCTTTGTGCTCGATGCCGTAGGTATTTTGTCTTCTTGGGCAACACATTGGTGATATGATGCATTGTCCATAATTAGACAAGACGTTCTATCTAGGGATGGAAGCACTGTATTCTCGAGCCAATCTCTAAATACATTACCATTCATCTCATTATGATAGCCCTATTGTCTGTATGCTTTGATACGAACACGAGTCCAGCATTCTGTAGAAAGCCATTACGCCTACTACCAGCATCGGCTGTAACCAAACGCTGGGCAAACATCGCTGTATCTATCCATCAACTGATTGCCATTCCTTTTTACTTGTGTGGTGCGCATTGATCCACGTCACATCCAAATACACTATGTCATAATTTTCTTTGCGCATTTACCTTACTTCACGTAGGTATTTGCTTCTCATAAAAGTAGTGGTATTTCAATTGCGCTTGCGCTTCCACCTATGCTACACCCTTCATGTGTCTTCACAAAGTCGGACTAGAGTCAAGCTCAACAGGGTCTTCTTTCCCCACTGATTCTACCAATCTCCGGCGGGCCTATTCTCGCTGGTCGCGAGATCCGCACAGTGGAAGGATGGGAGATTTTCTCGCAACAGACGAGCAATATCTCCGGCGGGCCTTTTCCCGGTGGTCGCGGAATCCGCACGAGTCAGGCGGGGAGTCTGACGATAGTACACACTTTCACAGGCCCAGACACTTGCGATCGACAGATGTATGCGTCCTAAGGTCCAGGCACGTACGAGGCCCTCACCTGAGGGACTTGGCTGGACGCCTCTAAGTCAGGTTCCATGGTTTCCAGGGTCTGGCCACCACTCGCCACCTGCTCGTGGAGGAGCAGCCAGAGGAGACGCCAGCGTCTGCAGCCTACCTTGTTCCAAACGTACTGGTTATCCATTCCTCTGGAATAAACAAGGCAAGGCCGAGAGAGAGAGAGAGAGAGAGAGAGAGAGAGAGAGAGAGAGAGAGAGAGAGAGAGAGAGAGAGAGAGAGAGAGAGAGAGAGAGAGAGAGAGAGAGAGGAGAGAGAACATGTCTTTTGGGCACCACATGTTCTCTGAAGCTCTGCCCAGGCATTGTGATGGAATTTTGGCCAAATTCCAACTCACATACTTTGGTCTGTCAAGACTGTAAGGTGCCACTCATTGCTTCTCATGGCTCCTAAATGCGGTTGCTTGCAAAGGATATTTCTGCCTCCCTTGTAATTTCTAAAAGTGAAGCCTAGTGTCCTTATAATTTTCCACAAAGTTGTTTTGGATAGCTCTATGTTATTGTTCTTTCTCAACTAAACCCTAAGATTTTTTACAGTCACTGTTTCTTTGGCATCCGGCATTTTTATAATAGCTCGCCTTGTGACATCCTTGTCAAAACTGTCTACAATTGTCTTTCTACCTACCGTTTGCTTATCGCGTGTTGGCTTCATTCCAGATTCTTGCACCCATCAACGAAATGACCGATTACTCAAACCCAATGCATGCACCGTTCTTTTTTTTCGGGATTTGTAACAGTTTGAAACAGTTTCCTGCGATAAAAAAAAAAAAAAAAATTTGTTGCGTATCCCTTACAGGACGTTGCAGTCAACACCAGCATTTTCAGCTGCTGTTGATGTACTAGGCAAGTGTTACGTTCAGTAGTTTTCCATTGCTTTCTGAACGACCGGTCTCTATACCTTTTTCGAAAACACCAGCACCGCCGTGTTTCGAACCCGGGTATACGGGCTCACAAACCGCGTTCGCAAGCCCTTCAGCCACAGAGACCGGTTCCTGCGATAAGCTTCTTGTCAAAAAATGTGTGTACAACTTTATAGCGATGCTTTGAAGTGTACAAAATTTCACATTCAATCTCATTGAACAATATTCACACATTCAGATGTTAGCGATAAGTGGTAAAATGTAAAAAAATAAATAAATCAGGATTCATGAAAGTACCCACATATTGACGACACCTTTGAACACTCCCATTTTAAACTGCGCTGTGTTCTTGTCCTAAGGCCAATCCTGTGAACCACGAGAAAATTAACCATTCAACTCTAATGTTTCCGTGTGAAGATGTAATACTTCTAATAATGTGCCCTTCATCTCTGACCCGTAAATTGTATGCCGCATATAAACAAACTTTGAAATCTGTTGTACAATCTCCAGAACAAAAATTTTTTTGTTGGGTGGACATAATGATAAGGTTATATGCTAAATCTCATAATTTTCCCTCAATTGGTTACTGAGATATGGATTTTTATATGGAGGCAAACAAATGTGAATGCACTATAGCAGACATGTACAACAACAGTATAAGGCAAGGAGTGAGGAGTGGTTACACAGCTATCTGATTCCCTTGCCGCAGCCTGGCAAAGACCACACAAAAATTCAGAGATGTCGAGTAATAACCATGCAGAATACAATAGGCAAGTTGCTGGAGAAGTTAATTACCAGAAAAATATCAAGCCAGCTATTGTGGCAAGGTGTTTTCCCCCACCTAATCTGGGAGGGTACCGTCCAAAAAGAGACACCTGGACCAATGCAAGATTTTTTGCACATTATGCCTATGAAGGTTTCCACTCAGGCATTGAAACATTTGCTGCAGCGATTGATCTTGAGGACGCGTACAATAGAGTCATCATCATCAAGTGCCATGTCGACTTGCGTAGGCGTTCATGACTCCACACAGATCTCGGTCTTTGGTTTTCTGGATCAACTCTACCGTTGACATTCCTCCATGCCCCCGTCGCAATCCATCCAGCATCATTTCTCTTGGTATACCTCTACCTCTCTTCCCCTCGATCTTTCCATTTGTCACGATGTTCTCCAATGCCTCTCTTCTCATCTCATGACCAAAAAATTTTGTTTACCTCTTTCTTATTGTTTCATATAATGTTCTAGTTTCATAAGCCTCTTTCAGACATTCGTTGTTAGTTACTTTCGCAGTCCAAGGAATTCGCAACATTCGTCTCAGGAACCACATCTCCTCCTAATTTGTTCATTTACATTCCAAGATTCACAGCCATACAGCAAAACAGGTTCTATATAGCACCTTAGCAATCTCTTTCTGACATTCAATGATATTGACTTATTGCATAAGATATTCCTCATTTTCTGAAATGCAGCCTTTGCTTGCCCTATTCTGCTCTTAATCTCTGTTGTGCATTTTCCAAGCGATGACTGAGAATCTACAACCATGGTCAGGCTGCGAGAACAGCAAGTTAAAAGAGGTGTGGCCAAACAAGAACGCTGCGCAAGAAGCCAAAGAAGAGTAATAAACCAAAACAGAACTGGTGTCGTGAGCCGCTACACGCTGTGGGATTTGCTGGGGGGGGGGGGGGGGGGGGAATCCTAGCACTTATGGATTGAATGGTTCGATGTGCAGTTGTTGTTCTTCTTCTTCTTTCGTTCGCTTGAAATATGTCTATAACTGCAAAGCTGTCTATTGTATGAATTTAACTGTCTTTTTTCAATTCACACAGCGGTCCATAACGTTTATCTTCTTCTGTTCGTCTCTCTAGGCCTGAAGGTTTGCCTAGATATGTTATATTTTGGGCAGTCTTGGAGTATGTGCTCTGCTGTCTGCGACGCCAATCCACATGTGCACATGACTGTTTCACCAATCTTTAATTTTGTATATATGTGGTTGCGTAATCTATTGTGTCCTGTTCTGATGCGCAGAATAATGACATGTTCTGGTCTGTCCATAACGTGGTAGTCATCTTGAGCAGGTTTTGGTGGCTTTCTGACTGATTTGATCATTCTTTTCTTTTGGTGGTATGTAACGGGCACATCAGGCTGTTCTTCTTTGGCTCCTTTCTTAGCCAATTGATCAGCTCTGTTGTTTCCGGGTACTCCACAGTGGGATGGTATCCATTGTATGTTGACCTTATGCTGAGTGCTAAGTTCAGAAAGTAGTGTCCTTAGTACTGGCAATTTCCCAGACAGGAGCGCCTCGAGTACTGATTTTGCATCTGTCAATAGCACCACATGTTGTGTACCATTGCTGGTATTTAGTAATTTCTCTGTTGCTATCTTGATTGCCCCAATTTCAGCATCATAGTTATGGCAGTACTTTCCTGTCGGTACTCTGGCTGTGTCCCTAGTATTATTTGGGTATTCTATGTACACTCCCGCTTCTCCATTTCGAACAGCATTTTGTGCTGACCCATCTGTGTAGACTCGGATCCAGAGGTCCTGTGGGTATTCTTCATCAAGGAAGCTGAGAGTGGCTGTTCTGCGCTGCACACTGTTCTGATCTTCCTTGTCAAATATTCCTCTCACTTTTGTCTGGATTTGTAATGATAGTCTATGCTCATCTTTCCATGGAGTTCGCTCTGGAATAGTTGTTAGGGGAATACCAACTGTGGGCAGATCGGTGGTTTCTCTGCAGAGTCGTTTGGCCTGGTGGATAAAACTACTTCTTTTCAACCGCCCCATAGCTAGGTTTTCAAATCTGTTCTTCATAGGGTGGCCTGGCAAGCTGAGGAACTTTTCTGCTTGTATTAGCGTTTTCGTATCTCTGCGCTCACTCAGTGCTTGTGTCCTCCCCATCTTCTCCATTTCCACTATAGGGGTTGATCTCATCCCTCCTGTGGTGACTCTTAAGTGCTTGATTTTGCACTTTGTCCAGCTCTTGTAGTGTGGTTTTTGATGCCGAACACCATGCAGTTGACCCGTATTCCAGGTGTGGTGCTCTGTTGATAAACTTTGCTAAGTATTTTCCCACTGGCTCCCCATGTGGTTCCACTTAGCTTTCTCAGGATGGCTATTTTCCTTCTGGCTTTTGCTACTGCTTTGTTGATGTGCTTTCTCCATGTCAGCCTGCCATCAAATGTTACTCCAAGGTATGTTGGTACTCAGAATGGACAAGACAAGACTCCCCTACCAAGCCCTCATTTGGACACCGTTATGGAAAAGAAAACGGGGAAGGCCAAGAGAGACCCTGAGTGGAACCATCACAGAGAGGGCTCATTAAATGGCCAAACAAACATCCAAGATCTACAACAGGTGGCAGCGAACCGCCAGACATGGAGAGCCATGACTTCTGCCCTATGCGCCTCTTTGGGCTCAAGAGGAAAGACTAACTAACTAACTCAGTATTTAGCTTTTGAAGCATGGATGCATTTGTTCTTTTCTTTACCCAAGATATTCTTAGAACCCGTCTATAACACTTGCTACTCCTGCTGTGTTAAGATATTGGTTGTGATTTCAGACAAGCTGAACCAATGAGCAAGCCCTACAAGAAACAAATGAAAACCGTAAACTGATTGAAGAAATTACACGTAGACAGTCACACATTTTTGACACGTTATGAGAAGAAATAAATTGTAGGTAGTACTGTCTGTTCCACTCTTCACATGTGGCAGTGAGGGGCATTTTGTATGATACTAACTGGCACAGGGACGGAGCATTGTGAGGGTGACCCTTTGCCGTAAAGTTGGAACCGAGACTAACTAACTGATTCTGGTTATTTTTGGTCTGCACATCACTAATTTGTGTGGTATACTGTTAGTTGATAGCCTAGTTATATGGCAGAACCATTTCACCCGCTGTTTTTAAGTATGACTAATGCTGCTATAACCCCCCCCCCCCTTTTTTTTTTCTCCCCCCCCCCCTCCCAAGTTGCCCGGTTTTTTTTTTTTTTGTTTTTTTTATTTTTTGGGGGGGAGGAGGAGGAGGAGGATCACTATATAAACATCAACTAAGTATCGATTTTTTCCTCAATTTGCAATCTATTTTTAGCTCTCATCTATTCCCTGTTCAAAGGGTGATAACTCTTCGTTGTCTGATACCGATTTATTTTGTGTGTGTGTGAATAAGTGTGTGTGGTCACGTGGCCAGGTTGGTGGTCGAGGTATAGTCAAGTGACCCCTCGAGGTGTAGGGGAGGGTACGTATAATGACGTGGTAATGTGTAAAACATAAAAGTACAGCATAAAATAATAATAAACGATTCAAAAAGAAGGTGTACAAAAATTTTAATAAAGGGAAAACCTATATAGACAAACAATTAAATGCGCAGTGGTGTGGTGGTGACGATATATTAGGTTAGAAAAGTGACAACTCGGGATTTAAGGTGGAAGGTAGCACAATATATGTATAAGGCGTGGCCTCAATGACTTAAGACGGAGGGGGTAATGTTTAGTATCATACGTGTTATAGAACCATCATCATCACACACATGTTTAGGGGTACGGATTAGAATTACGGGGTCCGCAAATAGGGTCAGTGGTGTCGAGGTGCTGTAGTGCTAGTGGTTGGGATCAGGTGCAAAGGAGCTTCAAATTAAAACCGTAAAAAACAATAGTTTTATTGTAATTGTCGATGGTGACATCTGGTGGGTTTTATTAAATAGGTTGGTGTTAGTGTCATATTTCATCATTTTCCTTAGTAAACTAGTTCGGTTGACTGGTTCCCTGCGGAGCATAATTGGGTTTTGCAGAACCTCGCTCCTATAGCAACTTTCCAGAAAACTTCTCTATCACAAGCAAGATATCCCGCATCTGAAAACCCATCTGGAGATCATCCACCACATCCTGCATCCATCTTTTCTTTGGCCTTCCTCTTCCTCTCTTCCCAGGCATATACCCCTCCATTATTGTTCTCTCCAAACTTTCAAGACGTTTCAAGTGACAAAAAAAAATTTCAATTTTCTTTGTTTTATCGTCTTTAATAGCCAACCCTCTTCAGTATTTAGCTATTGAAGCATGGATGTATTTGTTCTTTTCTTTACCCAAGATATTCTTAGAACCCGTCTATAACATTTGTATTCAAAGGCATTTATGCACTGTTCAGCTTGTTTAGTAAGTGTCCAGGCCTCAAAGGCGTATGTTGCAATGGGAAAGATGCATTCCCAGACATTCAGACATTCTGTCTGTTCCACTCCATAATTTATTCAGTTGTTTTAGTCTTTGAAGAGCACTTGACAGTCGTCTTTTAATTTATTTCATTGTGTCACCGTTGTTGGTAATCAATGACTCAAGATATTCAAAATGTTCCACCACCTACAATTTTTCTTCATTAACATATATTTCTTTCTCCATAGTAATTTTATCTGTATGCATTATCTTTGTTTTTGCTGTGTTAAGATATTAGTTGTGATTTTCACTATTTCTTTGGGTTGAGGATATTAAGTTTTGTATACCATTCTGTGATGTGGATTGCAATACTGTATCATCGGTATATCGAATCTATGGTATTTTATGACCACCGATATTTAGGACATCATATTGCTCCCCGGTTATATCATCTCTGACATTTCTCATTATATTTTCGGAGTACAGGTTAAACAAATAGGGTGATAGCACAGAGCCCTGACGGACTCGTTGCCTGATGTCAGTGACCACTAGTTTCTAAAAGTGGATATGAGGTAATCACAATCACACAATCATCATACATTATAGAAACATCATCATCATACGCATATTAGGGGTACGGATTATGATTACAAGGGGTGCACGGATAGGGCCAGTGGTTGTTAGATCCAGAGGTCGGGGTGTCTCATTCATGGAGGTATCGAGCTGACTGCTCTGGGTAGGATGTCGCTGATCGGGGCGGATGTGTTATAATGTGTTTATCGATTGTGTCTAGTATTGAATCGTTTGTTATTGTTTTATGTTGTACTTTTATACTGTACACACCAACACATCACTAGACGTATCATCCTCTACACCTCGAGGGGTCACTTGACTACACCCCGACCACCAACTCGGCCACTTGGCCATCGTCCACACCCCCCCCCCCTCAAAAAAAAAACAACAACATCGATATCGGACAACGAGGAGTTATCACCCTTTGAGGAGGAAATCGATAAGAGCTAAAAAAAAATAGATTGCAAATTGAGGAGTAAAATCGATGATTAGTTGATTTATGTAATGACCCGCCTCATCATAATACGGGCGGCTTTGGCGCCTAGTACACTATTTATATTGAGTATTCTTCTCAAGAATCTCATTTCCGTTGTTGTAATTTTAATATTTTTCTGTCATTGTCTAGATTAGAGCATTGATAGCATAAAGCTGGCAGACATTTTGCTAGCTATTATTCAGCTGTAATGTAGCTATTCCAGTTTTATGCCTTTCTCTGTGGTATTTAGTTACTGATGAAGTCTTGATGCCGGAACGTCCAGCTGATTGTGTGTGGGTATTTGTGCGTGATCGAGTTTATTCTTCTTCTTTCGTTCGCTCTCGAGTTTATTAAATGCCGACTATAAACCGGAAACGGCATTAGAGCAATGGCTAGCTTGCTAGCCAGCCTGGTAGTCCAGTATTCGAATCCACATCCAAAATGTCCCGCAGCTGCCAGGTCCACAGGCCCCTAAAAGCAGGTACTAGGACGTGTCGTGGGAAGTACAGGCAGCAGATCCGATACAGACCATATCATTGATCAAGTGACGATTAGTGTAGAAAAAGATACCAAATGCGCAATATGACTTTAAAAGGGTTCTTTCATTATCATGTACCATCCTGATGGGCGTGGGCTGTCATGTTCCGCTAGCTCACACCAAGGGATATGTACTATTAATTTTTATAATACGCACCAATGCGTTAAAGGGGACTTTATTTTACTGTTGGGGTCTGCGCTTGACGGGTAGCCTTTATTTTTTTGTGTTGCGTTCGCTGGGTTTTGAACTCAAGCGTAGTTAAAACACAATACTTCTAGTATTGCTGGACTGAATTTTGCGTGTGGATTAGGTTTCCCTATTAACAGTGTCCCTCGCCATCAGGTGAACCCTCCCCTACTTCGGAGGTACTTGTAATTTACGTCCCAAAGTCAAGGACGAGACGTCAACATTTTAGTCTAACTGTCCGGTCTAGGTGTTGAGCCCCTTGCCTCGACATCAGCACACCGGATGTTTAAGAAATTATCCACTCGGTTATGCTAATCTCCTAACAATGTGTATAAAAGGATTTTTTCAACATTATGTCCCATGCTGATGAGCGTGAGCTGTCATGTTTCGCTATCTCACACGAGGGATTTACTATTACGTTTTATGAAACTCACCAATGCGTTAAATGGGACTTTAATTTACTGTTGGCGTCTGTGGTTAAGAGAGCTGTTTCATAGTTCCCGACATACCGAACCGAGGGTTCTATATCAGCCGCTGGCGATTTGTAAGCAGATCGCTTTGTATTGAATGCCATGGCATGCGACCTGGACAGTTGAGAGATCAACAGCAAACCAAAGTCACTTGCATATCCTTTACGAATGTCGCAATCAATCCCGGCATTTTTTTTTTTTTTTTTTTGGTGGTCAGTTTCAGAAAATGAAGAGTATCTTATGCAACAAGTCACTATCATTGAATGTAAGAAAGAGAGGGCTGAGGTGCTATATAGAACCTGTTTTACTGTATAGCAGTGAATCTTGGAATGTAAATGAACAAATTAGGAAGAAGTTGGAAGCAACAGAGATGTGGTTCCTGGACTGCCAAAGTAAGTAACAACGATTGCCTGAAAAAGGCTAATGAAACTAGAACATTATATACAACAGAAATAAAAAGACAAACAGCTTTCTTTGGTCATGCGATGAAAACAGAGGCATTGGAGAACATCGTGACGACTGGAAAGATCGAGGGGAAGAGAGGCATAGACCGACCAAGAGAAATTATGCTGTATGGATTGAGACGGTGGCGTGGAGGAATATTAGCAGTAGAGTTAAACCAGAACACCAACTATCGAGATATGTGGAGAGACATGAACGCCTACGCCAGCTGGCATGACACTTGATTATTATGATGATTGTGATGTTCTAGGCAAATTTACGTTCAGTGGTTTGCCATTGCTTTCTGAACTACCGATGCTCATACCTTTGTTAAAAATCAACACAAGGAGCTCTGATTCCAAAGGGCGTGTGGCTGATTTCGAATACGGTATTAGGGATTGTGAACGGCGTTCACTATCTCTTAGCCACAGATGTAATAGCAAACTGCTGAACTAAAATTGCGCAGTAAACATCAAAAGGCAATAAATGTTGAGGTTGAGTGCAAAGATCTGTAAAGGACAAGCAACAAACTTTTAACGTTATTGTTACGTCAATAACCTTCATCGTTTATTCCCATTTATACATTGCACTTTGATGGTGCTTCACTTGTAAAACTTGTCACTTTGTGAATGTGAATTCGCACTTTTAATATTTATTTATTTATCTTTATTCTTAATTTAGAACCGTCCATGTATAATTCTAATCATGCTTTTTATTTATTTTGCACGTCGGATGTTGAAAGAAAACTCATGGCGACGCTATTCCAACATCAAAGGACTTTAACAATGTGAAAATTATTTC